>JAGFNQ010002677.1:85560-134584 GCA_024364735.1 Boesenbergia rotunda
TTCAAATTTGGTGCAACCTCACTAGTTTGAAAATTTTTGGATTTTTTATATTTTTTTCGTTCGAATTTCTTCTTATATTTTTTTCGTTCGAATTTCTTATATTTTTTCGTTCGAATTCTTCTTATATTTTTTCGTTCAAATTTCTTCTCGTTGATCGAGGTTGGTGCAACACCACTCGACGAATATTTTTTCCTTATCCCGCACTACTAATCCAAGACCAAGTCTTGGGATATTCTTTTTTGTTTAGTTTACATTTCAGATATATGGCCATGCAAGAAGGCTTCAGCACCGCAAGACCACCTCTCTTCAGTGGAGAAGACTTCTCCTATTGGAAGAGCAGAATGGAAGTCCACCTGAAAACTCAGGTGGACATGTGGATAATCATCCAGTCAGGACTGGAAATTCCGAAGAATGCTGAAGGAGTACCTCAAAGCTACACAGAGTGGGACACCGCTCTGAAACGGAAAATTGAAGCGGATGCAAAGGTGACTCAGACCCTTCAATGCGGCTTAACAAAAGAGGAGCTAAACCGGGTGGGCCCTTTCAACAGTGCCAAGGAGCTGTGGGGAAAACTGATCGAGCTGCACGAAGGAACATCAGACACTCGGATCAGCAAGAGAGACCTTCTCCTGAACAAGCTGTATACCATCAAAATGACCGACAACGAAACAGCTGCTCAGCTTCATGCCAGGATTCAAGAACTAATGAACGGTCTACACACTATTGGTCACAAGGTAGAAAACCATGACCTAATAAGGTATGCTCTAAATGCTTTCCCTAGAACACCTTGTGGGCATCTATGGTAGATGCATACAAGGTTCAAGGGACCTTTCAAAAATAAAATTAGATGAATTATTTTCTGAATTAGAACTGCATGAACAGACTAACTGCAATTTGGCCGAGAAAGGTATTGCCTTATTGCAGGTAAAACTGGAAGGTCAACCAAGAAAAAGCCTCAACCTGAACCCGAGTCTAACTCAGACTCAGACTCAGAAGATGAAGAAGGAGATCGACCTAAGCTGGTCCGACTGGCAAGAAAATACTACAAAGAACTGAAGAATCAAACCAACAGAAGGAAGGCAGCCGAAGAAAGGACGAACCAGCTGAACCCGCAAACGAAAAGAACAAGCCCAACGTGACCTGCTACGAGTGCAAGAAGAAGGGTCACTACAAGACGGAGTGTCCGAACCTAAAGGAAACCAAGAAGAATAGAAGGAAGAAGGCACTTCAAGCAACGTGGGACGAGTCCTCCTCCTCCGAAGAAGAAGAGGTCCCACAGTCGAATCTACTAGCACTAACCGCCTCAGAAGAAGTCGAGACCGAGTCAGAGTCAGAACAGGACGACGGCAGACTGACCTTCTCAGAGGACGGCGAAATTAAGGTAAGTGGTTTTAATAGAAGTCAATTAAATGAACTAATATCTTATCTTTCTCGAGATTTGGCGAAAGCTAAACTCCGAGTCGAATCCCTCCGACAGGAAGTAAAACTCCTGAAAGAGGGAGCTGACTCAAAACCCTTAACCAAGAAGGTTCAAGAAGGAACTCCTACTCAAGTTGAAAAACTTGAGAAAGAGAACTCCTCCATGAAAACGCAGGTTAAGGATCTTAGATCAGCATTAGAACGATTCACTTCTGGTTCCAAGGGTCTTGACATGATTCTTGGTAAACAGAAATCCATTCTAAATCGATCCGGACTAGGCTACAGAACCAAATCTAGACAAAGATCTTACTTTGCTGTACTGAATCAGTCCAGAAGTAAAGTTCAGGCATGGGTACCTAAACTATACCTGAACAAACCAACTGGATCAAATCAGTATTGGATCCCCAAGGACAAGATTCACATCTTGCCTAATCATTATCGTGGCTTTAGTCCAGGGGGAGCCAAATTAAAGACTATATTTATTGTTAAATAGAATTTAATTCTTAGTTGCAATTTGCTTGTTTGATTGTTTATTTAATTTCTGTAATTTACCATGCTTAGACTTAGGAATGGTTAGTTTATGGACTGAACAAACTTAATTGAAGCTTGACAACATAGTATTGGGTGGAGGTGAGATGATAGTACGTTAGGGAAACCAATTCTAATAAGGTCAAGTTTACTTGGTCTCTTTAGACTGGTGAAACTAGCCGAAGCTACCGATCCAAAATCCAAACTAGTTAGACCAGAACTTTTCAAAGATTAATTTTGAAAATGAAATTTCATTAAACGGCTTTGTCAAGGAAAGAGTTGATGATCCAATAAGGCTACGGCCAAAGAAGGCCTAGTGCCTCGCCAAGACCTGGAAGCCAATTTTTGAATTTCAAATTCAAATTATTCTTTGTCAAATTCAAATCTAACACAAATTTTCAGTTAGGTGTAGAATCAAACATTTCTTTTCAAAATAAATTTAATTGTTTTCAAAAATTAATTTAAGGTTTTCCAAATAAAAATTAATTTTTTAAAATAATTTTACTTATCAAAACCTGTCTCACAAAACCTGTAAGGCTAACGTGATTGAAAACCCTAGATTGGGTGAGACAGAAAAATTAAACTCAATTGTAATTCCTGTAAATACCTATTTGTGTAGCACAGAACATAGTCAAACCTTGGTCAACATAGTCAAACCTTGGTCAACATAGTCAAACCATGGTCAAAACGTAGTCAATGCAGTCAAACCATGGTCAAACAATGACATGACATCAAATTTGCCACTTCCTATGCACTCCGGGCGCCCGTGACTCCTCGGGCGCCCCCCCATAACTTTTCCTTCTCTCTAGGCAAAAAGCTGCCTCTGACCATTGACCAGGGCGCCCAGAACCACGCGGGCGCCCCCATCACACTCAATGCAGCAAAAGCTGCAAAAGCAGCCTGACGAGGGCGCCCGGGCCACTCCGGGCGCCCCCAACCAGTCGCAGTCACTGCCTTTGGCAGTGACCACTGTCCCGAGCGCCCGGGAGCTCCCGGGCGCCCCCATTGACCTGCCTATATAAGGGCATCCGAACCCCCTTCTCTTCCCACACCAAAAACCTTCTTCCTTCCTCACTTCCTTCCTTCCAAGAAGATCAAGTGACACTTGTGCTTCCTCAACTTCAACATGCCTCCCCGGTATGCTTTATTTTATGCATTTAGGAATATTTTCTTAAATTCTTTAATGCATTTAGAATTATTCCTTTCTTATAAATGCATGCCTCTTAAATTAGAAAACGCCGAGCAAACCAAGCGAACCCCGGGGCCGAACCGAGTCCCGACCCTAGGTTCCCAACTCTAGAACTATGTAATAAGTTTGCTCGAACCACTTACAAGCCTATCAAAACTAGCTATCTCAATAGACATTTCTTTACCCAATCCTGTCCCTTAGCCATGAACGTCATAAACTTTTATCAACTAGATAACCTAGTATTCTGCACTCATACCATTAACGAATCCTTATGTGCAAAATTCTACAATAACATAGTTCGACAAGACAATCTCATGTTTCACACTACTGTTCAAGGAATACCCTTGTCTATCACCCCTACCCTGCTAAACCGATTCCTTGGACTACGACCCTCCCAGTCCATCTTTTGTTACTATCCACCTAGGAATTCTCCATTTGATCCTCCCTACTCTCACATTACTTTAGACACTCTTCACTCCTACTTCTATAGGGAAGCTAGACTCCCCGCAGATAGACGATTCCAATCCGTTGACCTTCAGGCACAGGACTACGCCCTGTACAGAGTCCTGGTTCGCTGTATCTTACCACTCTCCACTAGAGATGTCGCGACCATGCGACCTTTTCATGCCTTCCTTCTATATGCCCTGATCCATCACCTTGACATTGACATTGGACTACACATGTTTCATACTATTCTGCATGCGTCCAGTGTTACGACCCAGGGATGAGTGCGCACTCCATTCTGCCACATCATCACCTCCCTCCTTCATCACCACGGTCGTGACATTACCGTGGGTGAAATAACCGAGATGACCGATTTTGATGAGATAGGCTTTAGGAATTTCTCTTTAGCTGGTCTAGAGGTATCGGCCACCGGGGTTTTGAGTTGGAGATGACAGCGAGCCGGGGCTCCGATCGACTCAGACGAGGAGGTAGAAGTTGACGTTGCTGATCTCGCAGCAGAGATACGGGACCATATAGATCAGCCTCCGCCACCGACCACCGACCAGCGCTTCACACAGATGCAGACGGAGATCCACAGTCTCCGAGAGGAGGTCGAGGCCTATCACATCGAGCAGATGGACGCTCGTAGAGCAGATCGAGAGGTGGCCGATGGATGATACATTGAGATGATGTCGCTTCTCAGATCATGGCAGCCTGGCTCATCTGACCACCCTGGCCCTTCTTCCTAGTTAGACCATTTCAGCATTGTACTAAGTAACAAAAAACTTGACTCATGTTTGACTATACTGGACCTCTGTTTGATCAGTTAACTTATTTTGTTTGACTACTTATTTGACTTAAGTATCTGATCTTCATTGTGCTCTGTAGACTAGGTTAACTCTACTTTTGATTTTCTTACTGCTTTACTTGATTTAAAAATCAGTTTTCAAAAGAATTTGAAAAACTGTTTTACTTAATTTCAAAATCAGTTTCTTTTAAAAAAAAATCGACTTAGTTTTATTTCAAAACTAGAGCTTTTTCGCAAATGGACTTGGCCTAGGCCCTAACCCTAGAACTGCATGCACCTATAGATTTAGAAGCCAGCATCTCACAAGCACCTTAGGGTACTTTTGATTGATAATCTAGAATGGGTTGAGATGCTTAGGTCTTTGCCTTAATTCAAGATGCTTTAAGTCAGTGCATCTGCAGCAATTGGGGCACTAAATACAACTTATACAGCAATCAAGTTAAGTGTCAAGTTTAGAAAATCCAACTTGAACAGAAACACTTGACTTGACTAACCCTAGCAAAAACTACTGTTTATAACAGTTAGTAAGTAGCTAAGTGGGTTAGACAGGTCCCTACAAGAGAAAATTAACTGATTTGGTTCTTATCATGAATTGGTTCAGTACAGCAAAATCATGCAAGTTATTTTCCTTTATGAAAGTTATTTCCTTTATGCAATTTAATAATTTTATTTCTGCTATATTTATCTGTTTTTGATATATGGCAAAGGGGGAGAGATAGGAAAGGAGAGAGTTTAAAATTTTGTTAATAAATTTTTTTAAATAATTTATTTTATCTCAAAATTTCAAACTCTATCCTTTATTCAAAAAGTACTTAAGTTTTTCAAAAAGTACTTAAGTTTTTCAAAAATTTTCTAAGTACTTAAGTTTTTCAAAATTTTCTAAGTTACTATGTACTTAAGCTCTCAAATTCTCAAAATTTACTAAGTACTTAAGTTTTCAAAATCTTACTAAGTACTTAAGTTTTCAAAATCTTACTAAGCACTTAAGTTTTCAAAATCTTACTAAGTCTTTAAGATTTTAAAATTTTACTAAGTTCCTAAAGTTTCAAAATCTTATTAAGTACTTAAGTTCTTAAGTTTTCAAAATCTTGTTAAGTACTTTAAACTAACGGTTCTTAAAAGTTTCCTAAGTACTTAAAAATGAAGTTTTTCAAACTCTAAGTACTTAAATTAAAGTGTTCAAATTTTACCAAGTACTTTAAAACTTAAAGTTCTTCAAAACTTTTGAGTACCTTAAACTTAAGGCGTCAAAATTTCTTCTTCAGTACTCAAAACTTAAGTTTTCAAAACACTTCTTAAAGTTTTCAAAATTTGTCAAAGTGGTTAAATTTTTTCCAAAGTACACAACGAAAGTCATTTTGGAAAATATAGCTTTAAAGCTTAAAACTTTTTAAAGTTAAAACCACCTTCAGACTTAGAACCTATTTTCAAAAACCCCACGAATTTTTGAAAAATCTAGGGGGAGATTCCTTCCAGGGGGAGGGAACAAAAGGTAATTTTTATGCTTTGATTAAACTTAACTTTTTGAACCAGGGTTGCCATAAATCAAAAAGGGGGAGATTGTTGGTGCAGAAAGCACCCAAGTCAAATCTGAGTTTTGATAATGGCAAAAGGGTTCAAAAGTTAAGTCTTACTTGTTATCTAAACATGTTACTCTAGTGTGCAGGGTAAAAAGTCCTAGCGAAGGACTGCTAGGCACTGGCGAAGGAATGCCAGGGTAAAAAGTCCTAGCGAAGGACTGCTAGGCACTGGCGAAGGAATGCCAGGGTAAAAAGTCCTAGCGAAGGACTGCTAGGCACTGGCGAAGGAATGCCAGCGTACTGAAGCCCTAGCGAAGGACTGCTAGGCGCCAGGCCAAGGACAGCTTGGGACTGAAGACCTAGCGAAGGACAGCTAGGCACCGGGCGAAGGATAGCTTGGTATCCAAGACCTGGCGAAGGACTGCTAGGCAAAAGTCCAACCGGAGGAGTCGGTTGGCATCAGGTACATTCTCCCGAGAGGAGTAGGTGAGGACGCGTTCCCCGTCGAGGGAACAGTAGGCGTCGGTTTGACCTAGGGCTCCATTTCGGAGGCCCAAAGTCAGAACCAAGACAGCTAAGGCTGTATAAACTAACATCTTATTGCTTTATGGTGTTTTGGACTAACCCTGGATGCAGGACCGAAGGAACGAGTGTCTGCAGCTCAGAGAGCCTCAAAGGAGTGAGGCAGCAGCTGACCAGGGCGCCCGGTGTCCCGGGCGCCCCCAAGGTGAAAACAAAACACATGAAGCAAAGGCAAGCTTCGACAGCTTATGTTCGGGGCGCCCCCGTGCTTTCGGGAGCCCCCGCTGCTCCCGGGCGCCCCCAGCGCTCCGAGCGCCCCCAGGTCAAGTAGTCGAAGCAGCTCCAGCGAAGCCAAGAGGATAAGATTCTGACCCGGTCAATCCGGGCGCCCCCAGCGTTCTGGGCGCCCCGGTCAAAGCTTGATCCCGAGTTTTAAGGGATCAGAGCTGACCGAGAAGGAAGTGGATCGACCGACACGTGGGGGGGCGCCCCCGACGTTCCGGGCACCCCCAGGTGCTATAAAAGGACCCTCGAACCAAGGCTTCAGAACAACGAATTCATTCAACGCATTCACGCTCTTCTGCTCCCGCGCTCTGCTCCGGAAACCTCCCGACTCGAGATTCAAGCGCCGATGACGTCCCACTGCTCCGAAAAGATAATCTACATCGGACGTCGGTAAAAGAAGAGTTACTTTTTCGTACTGCACTAATTCTGTAATTCAATCTTGTAAACTGTTTTGCGAACTTATAGAATTGACCGCAGAAAACGGTCAACGATCGTGGGCCTTGGAGTAGGAGTCGACCTAGGCTCCGAACCAAGTAAAACTACCTGTATTCGCGATTGATTTTTCCACTGCGTACTTGCTCTAATTTTTTCGAAAAGCGTTTAACGATATTCACCCCCCTCTATCGTTTCTCTCGATCCAACACTAACTATTGAACCAACTAGTGAGTCAAATGAATCAATTATTGAACCAATAATTGAACCAGCTCAAAGAGTTGAATCAAATAGTGAACCAAATCGACCAGCCGGACCTGAGGCTGAACCAAGTTCTAGAAAAACCAAGAAACCCAGACTCTGTCACCCAAACGATCAAATTGTGGGTGATCCAACTCTAGGAGTCAGGACTATGTCTTCCTATAGAAACCTTAGTCAAATAGCAATGATTTCAAAAATAGAACCTAAGACTATAGATGAAGCCCTACCTGATCCTGATTGGATCATAGCCATGCAAGAAGAATTAGCCCAATTTGAGAGGAACCAAGTCTGGGAACTAGTACCTAAACCTGAAATCAAATCCATCATTGACACTAAGTGGGTTTTTAGGAATAAGCTAAATGATCAAGGAGAAATAGTCAGAAACAAAGCCCTCTAGTAGCGAAGGGATTCAGCCAAGTAGAAGGGTTAGATTACGATGAAACATATGCCCCAGTAGCTAGACTTGAGTCCATTATGATGTTATTAGCCTTTGCATCCCATAAAGGATTTAAGCTATACCAAATGGATGTAAAGTTAGCCTTTCTAAATGGATTCATTAAAGAAGAAGTTTATGTAGGATAACCCCCTGGGTTTGAAGACTTAGAAAGACCTGACCATGTTTACAAACTTACTAAAGCACTTTATGGACTAAAACAAGCACTTAGGGCCTGGTATGAACGTCTGTCAACCTACCTAACTTTTAAAGAATTTAAACAAGGTCAAATTGACTCAACCCTATTTATTAAGACCTTAGGAAAAGATATATTTATTGCCCAAATCTACGTAGATGATATAATCTTTGGGTCCACCAACTCAAACTTTCTAAAAGAATTTGTTAAAATAATGGAAAATGAATTTGAAATGAGCTTAGTTGGTGAGCTTAATTTTTTTCTAGGATTACAAATTAAACAAACTAGGGATAGAAACTATGTCCATAAATCCAAATATGCTAAAGAGTTAATAAAGAAATTTAAAATGGATAACTCTAAAAGCATAAGTACCCCCATGGCCACTAATATAAAAATAGATAGTGACCCTGATGGTAAACCAGTAGACCATAAACTCTATAGAAGTATGATAGGAAGTCTACTGTATCTTACAGCCAGCAGACTTGATATTCTTTTTGCTGTAGGGATGTGTGCTAGATACCAAACCTGTGCTAAGGAAATGCACTTAGCAGCCCTAAAAAGAATACTAAGATATGTTAAGGGCACCCTAAATGTAGGGATTTGGTATCCTAGGACCTCAACCTTTGATTTGTCAGGATACTCGGATTCTGACTATGCTAGTTGTAAATTAGATAGAAAGAGCACAAGTGGAAGCTACCAACTGTTAGGAAATAGTCTAGTAAGTTGGTGCAGTAGAAAACAACACTGTGTAGCCCTATCCACAACTGAAGCTGAATATGTTGCCTTAGGAGAATGTGTAGCACAACTTTTATGGATGATGCACACTCTTAAGGACTTCCAGCTCAACTACACCCAAACTCAGGTATTCATTGACAATATATGCTCAATTAATCTAACTAAGAACCCAATCCAACATTCCAGAACTAAACACATAGAAGTTAAACACCACTTTGTAAGAGATCATGTAGCCAGGGGTGAGATAGTCCTTAAGCATCTAGGCTCTAAATCTAACTTAGCTGACATATTCACCAAACCCCTACCTGAGTCTGAGTTCAGCTCACTAAGAAGGCAGTTAGGATTATGCTTGGTAGAATAGGTTAAGTCTACTCATGGTTTTCTTACTACTTTACTCATTTCAAAATCAGTTTTTAAAGTAGTTTTTAAAATGCTTTCAAAATCAGCTTTTACTTAATTTTGAAAAGTTTTAAAAAGAAATAATTTTTCGACTTAGTTTTATTTTAAAAACTACCCCCTTCAAAACTAGGGCTTTTTCGCAAATGGACTTAGCCTAGGCCCTAACCCTAGAACTGCATGCACCTATAGATTTAGAAGCCAGCATCTCACAAGCACCTTAGGGTACTTTTGATTGATAACCTAGAATGGGTTGAGATGCTTAGGTCTTTGCCTTAATTCAAGATGCTTTAAGTCAGTGCATCTGCACTAATTAGGGCACTAAATACAACTTACACAGTAATCAAGTTAAGTGTCAAGTTTAGAAAATCTAACTTGAACAGAACACTTAACTTGACTAACCCTAGCAAAAACTACTATTTAATAGCAGTTAGTAAGTAGCTAATTGGGTTAGATAGGATCCTAAAAGAGAAAATTGAAACTGATTTGGTTAAGTTCAAATCCTGAATTGGTTCAATACAGCAAATTATGCAATTCATTATTTGCTTTTATGCAAATTAATTATCCTTTTTCTGCTATACTGCCTTGTTTTTGATATATGGCAAAGGGGGAGAGATAAGAAAGGAGAGATTTTAAAATTTTTTTCTAAATCCAAAATTTCAAACTCTATCCTTTATTCAAAAAGAACTTAATTCATTTTCAAAAGTACTAAGTTTTTCTAAGTACTTTAAACTTAAATTTTCAAAATTTCTCTAAGTACTTTAAACTTAAATTTTCAAAATTTCTCTAAGTACTCAAACTTATGTTTTCAAAATCTTTCTTAGTACTTAAACTTAAGTTTTCAAATTTGTCTAAGTATTTAAACTTAAATTTTCCTACAAGTATAAATTTTCCAAAGTGTATAACGAAAATTGTTTTGGAAAATATATTTTTAAAGTTTCTGTTGAAAATTATTCTAAGTAAAATTAAATCCATCTTTAGACTTAGAATTTATTTTCAAAAACCCCACGAACTTTTGAAAAATCTAGGGGGAGATTCCTTCCAGGAGGAGGAAACCAAAAATCTTATTTTGCTCTGATTAACTTAACTTTTTGAACCAGGGTTGCCATAAATCAAAAAGGGGGAGATTGTTGGTGCAGAAAGTACCCAAGTCAAACCTGTGTTTTGATAATGGCAAAAGGGTTCAAAAGTTAAGGTATAATGTGTATCTAATATGTTACTCAAGTGTGCAGGAACAGTCCTAGCGAAGGACTGCTAGGCACCTGACGAAGGAATGCTAGGATACAAAGCCCTAGCGAAGGACTGCTAGGCACCTGGCGAAGGAATGCCAGGATACAAAGACCTAGCGAAGGACTGCTAGGCACCAGGCGAAGGACAGCTTGGTACTGAAGACCTGGCGAAGGACTGCTGGGCAAAAGTCCAACCGGAGGAGCCAGTTGGCATCAGGTAAATTCTCCCGAGAGGAGTAGGTGAGGACGCGTTCCCCGACGAGGGAACAGTAGGCGTCGGTTCGACCTAGGGCTCCATTTTGGAGACCCAAAGTCAGAACCAAGACAGCTAAGGCTATATAAATCTAACATATTATTGCTCTATGTTATTTTGGACTAACCCTGGATGCAGGACCGAAGGAACGAGTGTCTGCAGCTTAGAGAGCCTCAAAGGAGTGAGGCAGTAGCTAAGTAGGGCGCCCGGAGTGTCCCGAGCGCCCCCAAGGAAAATATAAAAAGAAGTAGAGAAAGTGAATGCTTCGACAGCTTATGGGCGGGGCGCCCCCATGCTCCCGGGCGCCCCGGATGGTCCGGGTGCCCCCAGTTCAAGCTAACGAAGCGGAAGCCAGTGAGAAGCCAATGGATAACAGTCGACCCGGTCAACCCGAGGCCCCCAGCGTCCCGGGCGCCCCCGTCAAAGCCTGATCCCGAGTTTGAAGGGATTAGAGCTGACCAAGAGGAACTCGGATCAGTTGACACGTGGGGGGCCTCCCCCGACTTTCGGGCGCCCCCAGGGGCTATAAAAAGTCCCTCGGCCCCAAGGCTTTGGACAATCAAGTTTTCCAACGCATTCACGCTCTTCTACTCCCGCGCTCTGCTCCGGAAACCTCCCAACTCGAGATACAAGCTCCGACGACGTCCCTCTGCTCCGAAAATACAATCTACACTGAACGTCGGTAACGAAGAGCTACTTTTAAGTTTTTCTGCATTATTCTTGTAATACATCTTGTAAACTGGTTTTGCACACATATAGAATTGCCCGCAATAAATGGTCAACGACCGTGGGCCTTGGAGTAGGAGCCGACCGCGACTCTGAACCAAGTAAACGATCTTGTGTTCGCGTTTTGTGTTTATTACTTCCGCTGCGTAATTTCTCTAACTCTAATCCGAACGTTTTATGATATTCACCCCCCCTCTATCATTTCTCTCGATCCAACAGAAAGACCTAGTGAGTAACGACAGGTTGTTGGTCGTCGACATCGGTTGTTAGTCGACGACATAGTTGGGCCGCCAAATGTTGATTTGGCCGCCAGGTTCTTAGGCCAAGGGGCCAAGTTGTTGGGCCGCCAAATGTTGATTTGGCCGCCAATGAGTTGAGGGGCCATGTCATTACAATAAACAATGATGCAACGATATAAACAACAAGTATCAAAAATCAAACAGAAACCAACTAAGCCCTTTGGGCTATAGTGTACTGATAGGGTAATTGGTTACTATTTCAAACATCCACGGTTCGATCCCCAGCTACGACGCATTTTTGTTTTTTATTGTAACGACACGGCCCCTCAACCCATTGGCGGCCAAATCAACATTTGGCGGCCCAACAACCTGGCCCCTCGGCCCAACAACCTGGCAGTCAAATCAACATTTGGCGGCCCAACTATGTCGTCGACCAACAACCGTGTCGTTACTCACTAGGTCTTTCCACCCCTGGCCAGTGGATTTTTGTCTTCCTCAGGATTCGAACTCTAGACCTCCAGGATAAGTACTAGAGTTTATGAATCCTAATACCAAGTGAGCTGCTGCAGCTCACTTGGTATCAAGATTCATAAACTCTAGTACTTATCCTGGAAGTCTAGAGATCGAATCCTGAGGAAGGCAAAAATCCACTAGCCAGGGGTGGAAAGACCTAGTGAGTAATGACACGGTTGTTGGTCGTCGACATCGGTTGTTGGTCGACGACATAGTTGGGCCGCCAAATGTTGATTTGGCCGCCAGGTTGTTGGGCCAAGGGGCCAAGTTGTTGGGCCGCCAAATGTTGATTTGGCCGCCAATGAGTTGAGGGGCCATGTCGTTACAATAAACAATGATGCAACGATATAAACAACAAGTATCAAAAATCAAACAGAAACCAACTAAGCCCTTTGGGCTATAGTATACTGATAGGGTAATTGGTTACTATTTCAAACATCCACGGTTCGATCCCCAGCTACGGCGCATTTTTGTTTTTTATTGTAACGACACGGCCCCTCAACCCATTGGCGGCCAAATCAACATTTGGCGGCCCAACAACTTGGCCCCTCGGCCCAACAACCTGGCGGTCAAATCAACATTTGGCGGCCCAACTATGTCGTCGACCAACAACCGATGTCGACGACCAACAACCGTGTCATTACTCACTAGGTCTTTCCACCCCTGGCCAGTGGATTTTTGTCTTCCTCAGGATTCGAACTCTAGACCTCTAGGATATGTACTAGAGTTTATGAATCCTGATACCATGTGAGCTGCTGCAGCTCACTTGGTATCAGGATTCATAAACTCTAGTGCATATCCTGGAAGTCTAGAGTTCGAATCCTGAGGAAGGCAAAAATCCACTAGCCAGGGGTGGAAAGACCTAGTGAGTAATGACACGGTTGTTGGTCGTCGACATCGGTTGTTGGTCGACGACATAGTTGGGCCGCCAAATGTTGATTTGGCCGCCAGGTTGTTGGGCCAAGGGGCCAAGTTGTTGGGCAG
Organism: Boesenbergia rotunda; assembly: GCA_024364735.1. Lineage (NCBI taxonomy): Eukaryota > Viridiplantae > Streptophyta > Magnoliopsida > Zingiberales > Zingiberaceae > Boesenbergia > Boesenbergia rotunda. The sequence goes on from JAGFNQ010002677.1 coordinate 98,673, forward strand.
CCAAATGTTGATTTGGCCGCCAATGAGTTGAGGGGCCATGTCGTTACAATAAACAATGATGCAACGATATAAACAACAAGTATCAAAAATCAAACAGAAACCAACTAAGCCCTTTGGGCTATAGTGTACTGATAGGGTAATTGGTTACTATTTCAAACATCCACGGTTCGATCCCCAGCTACGGCGCATTTTTGTTTTTTATTGTAACGACACGGCCCCTCAACCCATTGGCGGCCAAATCAACATTTGGCGGCCCAACAACTTGGCCCCTCGGCCCAACAACCTGGCGGTCAAATCAACATTTGGCGGCCCAACTATGTCGTCGACCAACAACCGATGTCGACGACCAACAACCGTGTCATTACTCACTAGGTCTTTCCACCCCTGGCCAGTGGATTTTTGTCTTCCTCAGGATTCGAACTCTAGACCTCTAGGATATGTACTAGAGTTTATGAATCCTGATACCATGTGAGCTGCTGCAGCTCACTTGGTATCAGGATTCATAAACTCTAGTGCATATCCTGGAAGTCTAGAGTTCGAATCCTGAGGAAGGCAAAAATCCACTAGCCAGGGGTGGAAAGACCTAGTGAGTAATGACACGGTTGTTGGTCGTCGACATCGGTTGTTGATCGACGACATAGTTGGGCTGCCAAATGTTGATTTGACCGCCAGGTTGTTAGGCCGAGGGGCCAGGTTGTTGGTCGTCAACATCGGTTGTTGGTCGACGACATAGTTGGGCTGCCAAATGTTGATTTGACCGCCAGGTTGTTAGGCCGAGGGGCCAGGTTGTTGGGCCGCCAAATGTTGATTTGGGCGCCAATGGGTTGAGGGACCGTGTCGTTACAATAAAAAGGTGTCTTTTTATGTAGAGGCCCCGCCTCTATGGTCCCCGCAGATAACCCTCTAGGTCGGCGACCCTACGGTCTTCCCACCCCTGGCAGTGGGTTTTTGCCTTTCCCAGGATTCAAACTCTAGACCTCCATGCTAAGTACTAAAGTTCCTGAATCCTGGTACCAAGTGAGCTACCCCAGAGGCACATGCTTCCTCGAAAATCGGGCAGCATCTCCCCTGTACGGCGAACAATATGGAGCAATAATACATATATCTCACTGATAAGCACCATTTTGTTGATTATTTTAATTGTTAAAATCCATGTTTGACCTATGTTTTTATTGTTTAATTGCGATTTTACCCTAGGTTTTAGGATTTCCTATTATTTTGGACTTAATTGCAAAATTACATATTTTTGGATTATTTGGCCACTAATTTTCTGATATATTTTTGTAGGCATGAAAGGATCCTGGACCTAGGGCATACTGGGTCAAACCTGAGTCGGATGTGAACCGGATCGAATTATCAAGCCTATGATTAATCCGGGCCGTCCGATTCAAGAGCGGTTAGATCTGAGCCATCCGGGACGATCTGAAGCAATCCGAGCTAGGGTTAGGGTTGATCAAGCTCTATGATCAAGATCTGAAGGTTTCATCCCAATCAGAGCTAGATCAACCGTTGGATCAAGCAAGGAGGGCTCTAGAGCGTCCAATCACAGATAGAGTTGATCTGGACCATCCGTTGCACATCTGGAGGATCCGAGCTACCACAAGGCAGATCCTGACCCCAGATCATCATCATAAAAGTTTGGCTCAAATCAGACCAAGATCTACCGTTGGATCTCCTCCAATCAATCACAGCCGTCCGTTGAAAACTATTTAATCAAAAACGCTGTGCAGCTTCTCCTCGTCGCGTTTCCTCGCCGTTCTTCGTCTTCTTCGTTTGTTCATCAGTTCTTGAGTAGTTTTCTTCATCCAAAGGGGCGCGACCCCTCATTTCTTGCTTAGATTGAATTCTAGGTCATTGGGAAGAGTTCTCGGTGAATTTCCAGCTCTCAATTGCCAAGAACAGAGCTTTTGTGAGGTCTCCGGAGCTCTGCCGTTTGGTTTCGTCAACATCGGCTGCGCATCAATTAATCATCCTGAGTAGTTCAGAGGGATTCCCTGGAGTGCTCGGATCAATTCCAATCCATCATCGCAGCTGAGTTGAAGGAATTGGATGGGGTTTCGGATTTGAGCAGATGTGAGCTGATTTTGAATCGCAGATGCCATTTTCCATCGACTTGCTGAGCTTGCGGGTTCGAAGCTCACACTTGCGTGACGAACAAGGAGGATTCGAGCTTAGGGAGAGTTGAGGAGTAGTTTAATTAGTTTAAATTCTGTTTTTAGCTGTTAATTCTCATTTCTGTCATTTCTATTTCTGTCTTCATTTCAGAATTGGTTAATTTCGATTCTTAATGGTTTCTGCTTAATCTAGCTTTAATCCTTCAAGTTGAGTAGTTTAGGGACCTGTCTAATGGATAATTGTTTTAAATTTCAGTTGATTTCTTATTCTAATGCTTGCGTGCCATTTTCATAGCTGCGTATCAGTTTTGTAGTTCTGTTTTTGTTCAGTTTCGAATTTTTAGCTTTTGTTTCAATTCGACTAGTGTTTAACTTTATTCCCTACAATTGGAGACAACCTTTAGTGTGTTAATTCATTAGATTCGAATTAGTTCTCACTCAAGTTCAATTCTGAATTTTTTGCCCTTTTACAGCTTGCGTACCACATCAAAATTTCTGCACTTGAGTTTTCAATTGTGCAAATAGTTTCATCAGTCCTAATTTGTTCTAAGTGAGTTCTAGGTTAGTGAATCTTATTCTGAACTTGAATTAGTACACTTGCCCCTTGAGCTTGCATAGATTCGATTCTTTTCTACTGCAAATCTGAATTTCTTCAAGTCATCCATTTTATTTCTGCGTATCAATGTTGGGTTAGGGCAAGTTTGTCTCAATGGAGTTAGTTTCTGCATTTATTGATTGCTAAAGTCTGCATCTTATTTGCCTACTTCACCTTCACACCAGCTGATGATTTCAATTTGTATCCAACTTGTAGCTGAATACCAGCTGCATATTTCTGAGATGCTGAAAGTTTCTGCAGTTTTCTGCAGCTTTTGCATGTGTGATTGTGTCAAGTTATTCAACAGCTATTTTGATTAGTCTATTGGAGTCTGTATGTCTTCCATCATCTCTGCATATCATTGCATTCACAGCAATGCTTTCATTGTTTAAATCGACTTCTGAATTTCAGCTCTTGTTCTGAATTTTTGCTGCCAATTCTGCACTTCTGAATTCATATTTGTTTGCTGCATTTCAGTTGCGAAATCTACCACCCAGCTTTAACTTCTGCAATCTTTAGCTTAATTACTATCAGATAGATTGTGATTGTTTGTAGGCGCATCTGAATTGTTGCCGATATCTACCTTAATGCTCAGAATTTCTGCATTTGGATGCTGAATTGAGCTGATTTCCTTGCGTGCCAACTAAAATTTCTGCTCTTTCATTTGTTTGTTCTCATTCAGCTTTAACTTCTGCACTCTACTTGTTTGTTCTCATTCAATTGCTTCTCATCAAAATAGTTTCATATCAATTTACAAATTTGAATTCAATCAAGCTTTCGGCACATAGTTCTCTACCGTCATTCCCTTTGTGCATATCCAAGTGTTCAAATTGCTCAAGGTGTATCCAGTCAAGCTTCGGGTTGAGTGATGATGGTTATTGAACTCAGTTCTGTTTCCAAATTGTGTATTTGCCTTAATGAGATTCTCTCTTGATTGAATCATTCATTTCCATCACTTGGTTGAGACATGAGTTAAATCTCCTTGCGTTTCCTTGTGATTTCATTCATAATTGAACCCAAATTCCAGATTTTATTTGAAACCCGAAAACACAAACGACACATAAATACAAGCGCGAATCCAACAACGTCAACTAGCCCCGAGAAAAATACGACCTGTGGCCCCTTTGCTACATTCTTATATTTTTGCTTGTAAAAGGGTTTCCAGTTATTCATTTACATCTAAATTTGAGGCCCACTTTCGTGACAGTCATTTTGGGTCCGTCACTCACCATAAAAGCTTAGCCATATGCGGCTAGCATCACATATATATAAGTAAACACAACCATGCAGTTTATATTAGAATAAAAGATAATGGGTGGCTCAGCTACCTTAAACAGAAAAGAACTACAATCCCAAAGAGAACACAAAGGTCTATGATATCGACAAAACCCAATAATGAATAAAATGCAACTCCAACTACTGAAACAAATAACTAAACCAAATACGAATGATTAACTCAACTCAACACTGGGGACGAGCGACTGGATCCTCTCCTGGCTCCAAGAGATACGTCTACCTGCTATCTGAAACAACAGAAAGGAAAGTAGGGGTGGTGAGTCTGGGCGGACTCTGCGGGTATATGAGTAGACAAATAAGCATGGCATAATAAAGGACAACTAGTAGAGAATCAAAAGAGTACAGTCCATAAGAAATATAGATTCACCTAAACATGCATAACATATAGTAAAACGACATAACATAAAATTCGAATAAGCACTAAGCATGTATAAAACAACACAACAATAGTAAAACCAAGATATACATGCATGTCAATCAAATGCAACAACCATAGCTCATATAAATTCAACAATCACAGGAAAAATGCATAAACGAAATACGTATGCACATGATGCAATGACATGTGTCACCCCTGATGCCAGTCAAACCGTCAACACATCCTATTTGTGTGACCGAGTGGGTAGGGTTGTGACAACTGTACGCACTCCAACAACAAATACCACATAAGGTGTGGTTGAGTGGACAGGATGCTGGGGAGTCTACACTCCAACCCCGATATATACGGGGAGCTATACAGCTGCAATATCCCTCTAAAAATAACGGTGAGGGTGAGCCACCAACAGCTCATCCCTCTAAAAACAACGGTGAGGGTGTCACTGTTTGGCATAACAGGACAAGTGCTCGTACTCTAATAACTACCACGATAACAAGTGGTTGAGTGAATCAAGCAACAATATGACTAACGATGGCTTAACCAAATGTAAGCCTAACAGTCGTTAGTATGCAACGTGCAAGTATGGTGCATGCTATACGATGCACAAACAACCGAAGAAACAACGATGCAACAAAATCCAACAAGTATACGATGCATCAATACAACCAACCAGAAATCGTAAACCAACGATTATGCACCTACACTAATAGGTAGGATATTTCTAGTGTCAAATAAACCTAATTGTGTTTAATGGACTTCTATGTATTCGCGTACAAGCGGTACTTTACAGAACAGAAAACCAACAGAGGACTGTACAGAAACGAATTTGGAATACTCAAAGATCAACGAAGAGTAAGTATCAACGGCGATGTTAAAACAACAAACGACAAAGAACAAGGTCAAGCAACCTACTAGACATAAGATAGCCATGCTTTAAGGTAAACGAAACTACTCGAGTACAAAGGAGAAATACCCGCCTTATAATTGTAGAACGTATACAAACAGAACCTTCCACGATCAACTGAACGAATCTGAATTAAGGTCCTGTATAAATGATAAGGTTTAGCTAATTATAAAATTAACAAATTAGCTAAACAAAATACTAAACAAAATTCGAACAAATTCTAATTACAACCTCTATTTAAATAACCCACAATTTACAATGGATCCGTTCTTAACCTAATTTATGACAATTAGGTTATTAAGTCAACTTTCCAAACTAACCTAACGAACTACCACCAATTTAAAACCCACCATACATCAAGTAGCTAATCCCAAGCATTACTGATTAGCGAACTCTAATTGTTTTATCCCATAATCTTATCAACCCATTACAAATAAGAATTACTTAAGTATCACAATTAGTTTCTTATTCCACAGATCAACCATCCAACCCAAATCAAATGCTAACCCATTCCTATAACCACCCATTACTATACAATTTGCAATGAATTCCATTTCCACACCCCCTTATCCATCAGCTCACGGTCACACCCAAATCCTACATAAATCCATATACAAACTCTAGTTTCATGACATTGATTACTCCAATAATTTCAATTAATCAAAATCCCATTATGTGAACAAACAAAACTTAAGGAAAATATGTTTGTTACCCAAGATTTCCTCCCTTCTCCGGTGGATATACACTGCCCTTAGCAACGGCAATGGATTGGATGTGGAGGTGGCACCGACGATCAGCGACCTTGGCTCGACGGTGAGCAGAGATGATTGACCACTTAAGCACGCCGGAGGGAAGCCGGCCTCGGCATGATCACGATGCAGTGATCCAGCGATGTACGAGGGGAAAAGAAGTCGGCGCAGTGAAGAGAAGACCCCGCAGAGAATAGAGAGGTTGGCGTCGGCTTGCTCGGGAACGACTTCGGTTTCGCGTAGGGGAAATCGACGCAGAGGAGAGGGGAGAGGGGTTCGGGTGGTTTAGGGCACGGGAACGGTTTGGTGAAACAATTTGGGAGGTTTTTAACAATTTTTGGCATTTTTTGCAAAAAGGCCCTCCAAGTTTTAGAAATTACAACTAAGCCCTTAAAAATTTACAACTAAGCCCTTTAAAATTTTATTTTTCAACATTCTCCCCCACTAATAAAAATTTGGTCCCCAAATTTAGCTAGTAAATCACAATAAATACTAGTCAACAACAATAGGTATCAACACCCCAAATATAATATAAATACGGAGTAAAAACCAACCATAACCCTGATTGCGAGTCAGATGCATTATCTATCATATTGGGAAATGTTCAACATCTCTCTAACGGTAGCTACCTAGTTACAAATAGTGACCTACACGTAGATACCCTACAACTCTTTAATATCTCAAAAAAATCGATTCATCGACCTGCTGTGCCTTCTCTTTGGTGAGCGTGTAAACTCGGTCCATCTCTGGAACTGATGGTGGCATCGTCTGAAGAGGCAGTGGCTGAATCATCTGAATTGCTGCTGGCTGCATAGTCTGAGGTACTGGAGCTCCCACCGTCTGTTGAGTCTGATAACTTGTAGCTTCGACCATCTGCTGAGGCTAGTAAACTGAAGACTAATATGCTGGGCACAGCTGATCTACACATAACTAATAACTAATATAAATCCTAATCATACCATCTACTTGTGTAAATTTTAAGTAATAACGTGTTAATTCCTAACCTAATCATCATAATTAGGTTAAACTCCTAATTCTAAATATGATTAACCAAACTCAATTCTTCCAAGAATTAAGTTCCCATCAACCCATATTCACCACAACAAACCTAGTAAAACCTCACCAAGACAGCAAACTACTTTCTTATCTTATGTCAGCTTACCATTCTTATTAGTATCTCAATACAAACAACTTTCACTAGATAGAATATCTTTCCATTCAATCAGATATTTTAATCATTTAACAAAACATTTTTTTTCTTTTATATATATTCCCGACCATGCATTCCTCTCTTATCACAGTAACCTACAACAGTACCACAATAACCAGAAACAACTCTTATTTATTAATTTAATTTTTTTATAATTTATTTTATTTTATTATTATTATTTTATTATTATTATTATTGTTATATATTTAGTTATTTATTTGTCATGTTCCAACACATGTTACATTATCTATTGGCCACTGTGGTTTACAATTTTTTTTTATCAGGTAAACTTAATCTAATTATCCTCTTGATGCTATATTGAATTGATGGTACATTTACCAGAATGATACGTTTCAACTATTTCGTCCGGTACTGTATGAGATTTCAACTATGGTACCAAGTAGTAATTAGGAAAATTTGTGTTGTGCTAGAGAAGTCCAATTGAGTCCTTGATGTAAATTGGGTTCTAACTGAGTTAAAATGGGGTGAATTAAATCACAATGGCTTATATATATTTTCTGTGATCCAGGCAGTTCATCTTCTAAAACGATGTAAAGTCATTTAATCCAGGCAAAGTATCGATGTTGGTCGGATACCTTATGTAAATTGTTGCTGCTCTTGAGTGTGGAATTGGTTTGAGTTATAGAATTCAACTGCAGAGACAGATCTAGAGCTTAGGTAGATGAATGAAAGGGAACAAAGACCAACACAAACAAAAAAAAATGAGTCAAAGAACAATAGGGGAACACCACCAACTCTTTTCTTGAGAGAAGGCATCGCCATCGTAGAAGTTAGTCTGATCGAATGAAGCTACTATTAAGGAATGAATTTGCTAAACATGTGAAGCACTGCTCAGAAGTTGAAATTAGCATCTTAATTATACCTTGTTTTCCTCTTTGACAGTGAGTACAAAACAACAAATTGTTTTCATGTTGTTATGCCATGTGTTCGTAGAAACAAGAACTTGTTCATGTATTTATATTTTTCTATTAAGTTCTCATTTGGTGTTTAAAACTGTATGCGAATTAGGATTAACAAGTTCTTTCAGTCATGATCAACTTTTATGTTATCATGGGATCTTGATCCTATAATGTATGCACAGGAGATTAACTTCAATTAACTTTTGCAAGCAAACATGTGATCCCATTAAATTCCAATGAAGCGGCTATTTTATTTTGAAATTACAGATTTCTTGGATGGCATTTTTATAGCATAAACAAAATTTCTTTCTATGGAATTTAGCCTTTAAAAATTAGTATTCTTGCAAGTTGGCCTATTTCATTAGAGCATAAATAGATTCACACAGTTTGTAGAGCAAAATCATTCATGTTCTGTATAATGCAGATTAAGATTTCAGTACGTGTGTTCTTTATTCTTACTGTGGAGATCTACTGTGAGTAGTTTGCCAGAAAAATAAGATACTGTAAGTAGAGAAATACTGATTGGACTGAAAGAAGAATCATTGAGATGACAATTTCAGTTATGCGATTCTACACAGAATAAAGGTACAATTATTCATTCTATACAACATAAAATCATTCTATAGGACATAAAATCAAAAGATATAGCCTCAGTCTCATACTAATTCGTTTGCATCAACCTGAAACATTTCAAGTACATGTGTTTTTGGAGACACTTTTATAATATTTTAGGTAACCTTATCAATACCGGATTTTTTTTCCCAAACAATTTATCATGCCAAGGGTTAAACTCACTTACCGCAACCCACTTAGATAAGAGAATTGACCCATTAAATTGTCAAGACCAACCTTTGACTCAAACTTCACTACACGAAACGCTATCCATTCGCTATAGGTTAGGAGCCTGTTGCTCTTTCTCCGGTCTTTAAGTCCTAGAGTTCACTAAATTAAAATATTGAAAATTGAAATTTTAAAGGGCTTAGTTGCAAAAAGACCCTCCAAGTTTCGGAAATTACAACTAAGCCCTTAAAAATTTACAACTAAGCCTTTTAAAATTTCAATTTTCAACAAAACTAGTCTTCATTCAGGAGCCCCCAATGATACAGGCGCCCTGGTTGAAAGCTGTATTTGCTGCTGCGAGTTCGAAGCAGAGATAAGCTTTGACTGGGTTCATTGAGGCGCCTGGGAGGTCCAGGGCGCCTTGGTCAGATGCCTTATCTGCTGCGGCGAGTTCAGCGTGGAGATAAAGTTTGACCAAGCCCTTTGAGGTGCCTCGGTGATCACAGGCACCCCAATGAAGCCTATAAAGGGGCTTCGAGCCTAAGGCTCAAGATACAACTTCCAGAATCATTTTGAGCACTCCAAACAGAAGAAACGCGCTAACGATGAAGCTCTGCAACCAAGGAGGCTCTGGGAGGAAGTGCATGGCACTTCGGAGATCCAGATTGGTCGAGTCTTCAACTCTGTTTTGTTCGGTTTGAATTTATTTTCATCATGTATTTTTATCTATCTTTTGATTGTAATTTGTGCACTGTAAGATGAGTTTCTCCGCCTCCGGAAAGTCCGGAAAGGTGACCATTAGTGGACGGGCATTCCCGTGCTTAGGCCTTGGATGTACTGACCCTGGGGGGTTGGAAACCAAGTAAAAATCCCGTGTGCAGTGTGTTTGTTCGTTCCTTTTTGTTTTCCACTGCTACTAAGTCTATCTCTAGAATGAATCTCGAAAGTCAATGAAAAGATGAGTTTCTGCGAAAGGATTTTTACGGTCGATATTCACCTCCCCCCCCTCTATCGACGGCACTGATCCTACAATTGGTATCAGAGCCAGACTACTCTTCACCGGACTAACCGCCTACGAAGCAAAGATACCAGAAGTTGAGGGGGAGCCTAGGGGTGAATCAGGTACAATTTTTTTTAAATGTCAGTTTTTAAATTACATATTATTTGTTTCAAGTGCAGGGAGAGAGGGCACTATAAAAATCAGTGTCTTGCTCGTATGACTCGGTCTACACCACCGGAAGCAAAGGAGGCATCAGCGCCCGGAGTCCGGAGGGATAAAAGTCATGTACGATACTTTAAATGCGAAAGGTACGGACACTATAAAAATAAGTGTTCGACAAAGGTACGCAAAATTTACGTTCCGAAAAATTTTAAAATTCCTGACCTATCTTTTGTAAATAATTTAGATAATTTTTCTGAAAAGTTAAATTTTATGAATAGTCAAGTTAATGTTCGGCATGAGCAATTACAAAATATCAATAATGTTAAAATATCAGAAATCAACTGGTTAATCCTTAATGTTAATTCATTAATTTCTAAAATTAATTCTGAAATTAATCTTAGTATTAATCCTGAAAATCTTGGTGATAATCAAGAAACTATTTCTGAAAATCTTGGTGATCATCAAGAAATTATTTATGAAATTCTTGAAGAAAATTTAGAAATTAAATTTGATAATTCTGAATTCAAATTTGAAAAACATAAAGATAATTCTGAATTCAAATTTGAAAATCTTAAGGATAAATCTGAATTCAAATTTGAAAATCTTAAGGATAAATCTAAATTCAAATTTGAAAATTTTAAGGATAACTTTGAGGATATTAGAAATAAAATTCTGTTCGATGATAATTTAATTATCAAATCTTTAGATAATATTGAAGATTATTACAAAACATTAACTAGTGACCCTAATTACTCAACTTACTTTGAGGATATTGAAGGATGTGATTGTAATGATAAGGATGAGGAGGAGATGGAATTATCTGAGATCAAGGTGTTGGATCGAGAGAATACGATAGAGGGGGGTTGAATATCGTAAATCATTTCGGATTGAAAAAAGAGCAAATACGCAGCGGAATAAATAAAACACAACACAAAGACTCAAGCGGTTTTACTTGGTTCGGAGTCGCGGTCAGCTCCTACTCCAAGGCCCATGGTCGTTGACCGTTTACTGCGGGCAATTCTATATGAGTAAAAGGTTTACAAGAATTGTATAAGTAAATTGTAGTAAATATAATAGTTTTACTCTTCGTGATCAACGCCCGGTATGGATCATACTTCGGTGCGGAGGGTCATCGTCGGCGCTTGTAATCTCGAAATGGAAGGTGACTAGAGCAGCGCGTTTGAGTCGAAGAGCGTAGAAGCGTTGGAAAGATTGTTCTTTGAAGCCTTGGGGTCAAGGGGCTATTTATAGCCTCCTGGGGCGCCCTGAACGTTGGGGGCGCCCTGCGACGTGTCAGTCGATCCAGACAAGTCTCGGTCAGCTGTTATCCCTCCAGGATGGGGTTGAGGTTTGACCGAGGGCGCCCGGGACGCAGGGGGTACCCGGGTTGACTCGGTCCGCTGGCTTCTCGGTGGCTTGACTCTATCCGCTTCGTTGGCTTGAGCCTGGGGCGCCCGAGAGCATGGGGGCACCCCCCCCAGTGAGCTTCCGAAGCGTTTTCTTGCTTAACTTGTTTTGCCTTGACCTTAGGGGTGCCCGGGACACTGGGGGCGCCCTGCCCAGCTGCTTGCCCCTCTCCTTTGGGGCGTTCTGAGCTGCAGAAACACATTCCTTCGGTCCTGCATCAAAGGTTTGTCCAAAACAACACAAAGCAATAAAATATTAGGTTTATACAGCCTTAGCTATCTTGGTTCTGACTTTGAGTCTCCAAAATGGAGCCCTAGGTTGAACCAACGCCTACTGTTCCCTCGACGGGGAACACGTCCTCACCTACTCCTCTTAGGAGAATTTACCTATTGCCAACCGGCTCCTCCGGTTGGACTTTTGCCTAGTAGTCCTTCGCCAGGTGCCCAGCTGTCCTTCGCTAGGTCTTCAGTACCAAGCAGTCCTTCGCCTGGTGCCCAGCAGTCCTTCGCCAGGGCTTTGTATCCTGACATTCCTTCACCAGGTGCCTAGCAGTCCTTCGCTAGGGCTTTGTATCCTGACATTCCTTCGCAGGTGCCTAGCAGTCCTTCACTAGGGCTTTGTATCCTGACATTTCTTTGCCAGGTGCCTAGCAGTCCTTCGCTAGGGCTTTGTATCCTGGCAGTCCTTCGTCAGGTGCCTAGCAGTCCTTCGCTAGGACTTCGATCTGCACACTCAAGTAGCATGTTAGATAAACATAACATCTTAACTTTTGAACCCTTTGCCATTATCAAAACACAGGTTCGACTTGGGTGCTGTCTGCACCAACAATCTCCCCCTTTTTGATTTATGGCAACCTGATTCAAAAAGTTAAGTTAATCAAGACAGTTGATATAACAGTTTAGTTCCCTCCCCCTTGAAGGAATCTCCCCCTAGGTTTTTCAAAGGTTCGTGGGGTTTTGAAAAAATTTCTAAGTCAAAATGATGGAATTTATTTTTCAAAACTTAGAACATTTTTCAAAAGAAGTTTTAGAAAACTTAAACAAAATTTGGTTGGGCACTTTGGAATATTTATACTTAGAATCTTTTGTATTAGAGGAGTTTAGAAATAAGTACTTTAGAGAATTTTTGAACATAGCTTAAGTACTTAGAAAATACTTTTGAAAACTGCTTAGGTCAAGTACTTAGAATCAATTTTGAAAACAATTTAGATCAAGTGCTTTTGAACCAGTTTTGATAGAAAATAACTTAAGTATTTTGAAATAGTTTTGAAAAAAATTTAACTTAAGTATTGAAAACAGCTTTGAAAAAAAATTTAGCTTATGTATTGAAAACAGCTTTGAAAAAAAACATAGCTTAAGTACTTTTAAATAGTTTTGAAAAAAACTTAGCTTAAGCTTTTTGAAGAAAGGATAAAGTTTTAAAAATTTTGAATTTTGAAAAAAAATTTTAAGGCTTCTCTCCTTTCCTGTCTCTCCCCCTTTGCCATATATCAAAAATAAAGCAATAGCAATAAAAATAAATTGCATGACAAAAGAATAATGTGCTGTACTGAACCAATTCAAGATATAAACTGAACCAAAGCAATTTCAATTATCTCTTTAGGGTCCTGTCTAACCCAATTAGCTACTTACTAACTGTTATAAACAGTAGTTTTCGCTAGGGTTAGTCAGGTTAAGTGTTCTGTTCAAGATAGATTTTCTAAACTTGACACTTAACCTGATTGCTGTTTAATTTATATTTAGTGCCCCAATTACTGCAGATGCACTGATCTACATCTTGAATTAAGGCAAAGACCTAAGCATCTCAACCCATTCTAGGTTATCAGTCAAAAGTACCCTAAGGTGCTTGTGAGATGCTGGCTTCTAAATCTATAGGTGCATGCAGTTCTAGGGTTAGGGCCTAGGCTAAGTCCATTTGCGAAAAAAAGCCCTAGTTTTGAAGGGGGTAGTTTTTTAAAATAAAACTAAGTCGAAAAATTATTAAAAAGAAAAAGCTAAAAAATTTTTCAAACTAATTAAAAGCTGATTTGAACTCAAGTAAAGCAGTTTTAAAATTATTTTAGAAACTAATTTTCAAATCAAGTAAAGCAGTAAGAAAACTAAAAGTAGAGTAAACCTATTCTACCAAGCATAATCTTAACTGCCTTCTTAGTGAGCTGAACTCAGACTCAGGTAGGGGTTTAGTAAATATGTCAGCTAAGTTAGATTTAAAGTCTACATACTTAAGGACTATCTCACCCCTGGCTACATGATCTCTTACAAAGTGGTGTTTAACTTCTATGTGTTTAGTTCTGGAATGTTGGATTGGGTTTTTAGTTAGATTAATTGAGCTTATATTGTCAATGAAGACTTGAGTTTGGGTGTAGTTAAGCTAGAAGTCCTTAAGAGTGTGCATCATCTATAAAAGTTGTGCTACACACTCTCCTAAGGCAACATACTCAGCTTCAGTTGTGGATAGAGCTACACAGTGTTATTTTCTGCTGCACCAACATACTAGACTATTTCCTAACAGTTGGTAGCTTTCACTTGTGCTCTTTCTATCTAATTTACAACCAGCATAGTCAAAATCTGAGTATCCTGATAATTCAAAGGTTGAGGTCCTAGGATACCAAATCCCTACATTTAGGGTGCCCTTAACATATCTTAGTATTTTTTTAGGGCTGCTAAGTGCGTTTCCTTAGCACAGATTTGGTATCTAGCACACATTTATACAGCAAAAAGGATATCAGGTCTGCTTGCTGTAAGGTACAGTAGACTTCCAATCATACTTCTATAGAGTTTAAGGTCTATTGGTTTACCATCAGGGTCACTATCTATTTTTATATTGGTGGCCATGTGGGTACTTATGCTTTTAGAGTTATCCATTTTAAATTTCTTTATTAACTCTTTAGCATATTTGGATTGATGGACATAGTTTCCATCCCTAGTTTGTTTAATTTGTAATCCTAGGAAAAAGTTGAGCTCACCAACTAAGCTCATTTCAAATTCATTTTCCATTATTTTAACGAATTCTTTTAAAAAATTTGAGTTGGTGGACCGAAAGATTATGTCATCGACGTAGATTTGGGCAATAAAGATCTTTTTTCCTAAGGTTTTAATAAATAGGGTTGAGTCAATTTGTCCTTGTTTAAATTCTTTAGAAATTAGGTAAGCTGATAAGCGTTCATACCAGGCCCTAGTTGCTTGTTTTAATCCATAAAGTGATTTAGTAAGTTTGTAAACATGGTCAGGTCTTTCTAAGTCCTCAAAACTAGGGGGTTGTCCTACATAGACTTCTTCTTTAATGAATCCATTTAGAAAGGCTGACTTTACATCCATTTGGTATAGTTTAAATCCTTTATGGGATGCAAAGGCTAATAACATCCTAATGGACTCAAGTCTAGCTACCGGGGCATAGGTTTCGTCATAATCTAACCCTTCTACTTGACTGAATGCTTTTGCTACTATGCGGATTTTATTTCTGACTATTTCTCCTTGATCATTTAGCTTATTCCTAAAAACCCACTTAGTGTCAATGATGGATTTGCCCTCAGGTTTAGGTACTAGTTCCCAGACTTGGTTCCTCTCAAATTGGGCTAATTCTTCTTGCATAGCTATGATCCAATCAAGATCAGGTAGGGCTTCCTCTATGTCTTAGGTTCTATTTTTGAAATCATTGCTATCTGACTAAGGTTTCTATGGGAAGACCTAGTTCTGACTCCTAGAGTTGGATCACCCACAATTTGATCGGTTGGGTGACTGAGTCTGGGTTTCTTGGTTTTTCTAGAACTTGGTTTAGCCTCAGGTCCGGCTGGTCGGTTTGGTTCACTATTTGATTCAACTATTTGAGTTGGTTCAATTATTGGTTCAATAGTTAGTTCAATTGACTCATTAGTTGGTTCAATAGTTAGTTCGTTTATGAGTTCAATTAAAGATTCAACAGCTTGTTCATTATCTTCTTGATCAGTATTTGATGAATTTAGATCTGAATTATCAGATTTTGACTTAATTTCTTCATCAAATATTAGATTGGTTGTTTCTTCAATTTTCTTAGTTTGTTTGTTGTACACCCTATAGGCTCTACTTGTTGTTGAGTATCCTAAGAAGATGTCTGGGGTTGACTTAGATTGGAATTTACCTAGATAGTCTTTGGTGTTTAGTATATGGACTTTGCACCCAAAGACCCTTAGGTAGTGTAGGTTTGGAAGTCTATGGTAGTATAATTCATAGGGTGTTTTATTGTGTCGTTTGTTAATTAGTACCCTATTTTGCATGTAGCAAGCCGTACTAATTGCTTCTGCCCAATATTGGTTAGCTAAGTTGAATTCATTGACATAGCCCTAGCGGCTTCCTGTAGGGTTCTATTTTTCCTTTCGACTATGCCATTTTGCTGGGGGTTCTAGGACACAAAAATTCATGTATATACCCATTTACCTTACAAAATTCCTCGAATCGTTGATTTTCAAATTCTCCCCCGTGGTCACT
Organism: Boesenbergia rotunda; assembly: GCA_024364735.1. Taxonomy (NCBI): domain Eukaryota; kingdom Viridiplantae; phylum Streptophyta; class Magnoliopsida; order Zingiberales; family Zingiberaceae; genus Boesenbergia; species Boesenbergia rotunda. The sequence goes on from JAGFNQ010002677.1 coordinate 114,649, forward strand.
CCTAAGTCTTTTGATTTTTGTATCGTTTTGATTTTCAATTAACTTCCAAAAGTCATTAAATAGGTTTAGGGTTTCATCTTTGGTCTTTAGAAACCTAACCCAGGTAAACCTAGAGTAGTCATCAACTATTACTAAGCAGTACCGGTTTCCGCTTAGTGACTTGGCTCCATGTGAATCAAATAGGTCAAGGTGCAGGAGCTCAAGTGTGGTTTGAGTTAGATCAGATTGAATTAGTTTGTGATTAGACCTGGTTTGTTTACCTTGATTACATGATTCACATATTAAGTTTTAATGATTTTTAATTTTAGGGATACCTTTAATCAGGCCAAGTTGGGTGATTTTTGAAATTATTCTCATATTAGTGTGACCTAATCTCCTATGCTAGAGGTTTGATTGTTCTAACTGAGTTAACATGCATTTAGGTACTAGGGGTAGGTTTATAGTGTAAAATTATTTTTCCTAGTGCCCTTAAGCATGATTTCTGAGTCTTGCAAGTTTCTAATTAGGCAGTTAGAATTGGTGAAGGTAACTACATAACCAGTATCACACAATTGACATATGTTAAGCAAGTTAAATTTAAAATTTTCAACCAAAAGAACTTTCTTAATAACAAAGTCAGATTTGAGTTCAATATTACCTGACCCAATTACCTTGAGTGTAGCATTGTTGCCAAATGCCACTGAGCCTAGGTTTTTGAACTTGAGTTTGGTGAATTTCAATTTATCTCCAGTCATGTGTCTGGAGCACCCGCTATCCAACATCCATTGGTCCAAATCTTTATGTTCCTACACATAAAGAGTTTTGTTGATTTGGATCCAATTAGAATCAGGAATAGCCTAAATTGATTTTCATAGCCTAGTCTGTCTCACCCAAATCTAGGGTTATCAATCACGTTAGCCTTATAGGTTTTGTGAGACAGGTTTTAGTAGATAAAATTATTTTGTAAAATCATGATTTATTTTGAAAAAGTTGAGTTAATTTTAAAAACAGTTGATTTTGAGTTTATTAAAAAAATGTTTGAATCTATAATTAACTGAAAATTTATGTTAGATTCGAATTTTACAAAGAATAATTTGAATTTGAATTTCAAAAATTGGCTTCCAGGTCTTGGCGAGGCACTAGGCCTTCTTTGGCCGTAGCCTTATTGCATCATCAACCCTTTCCTTGACAAAGCCTTTTAATGAAATTTCATTTTCAAAATTACTTTTTGAAAAATTCTGGTCTAACTACTTTGGATCTTGGATCGGTAGCTTCGGCTAGTTTCACCAGTCTAAAGAGACTAAGTAGAGTATACTTGACCTTATTAGAATTGGCTTCCCTAACGTACTATCATCTCACCGCCACCTAATACTATGTTGTTCAAATTTCAGTTAAGTTGGTTCAGTCCTTAAACTAACCATTCCTAAGTCTAAGCATAATAAATTGAAAAAATTAAATAAACAAGCAATCATGCAATTTGAAAACAAGAATTAAAATTTATCTAACTATAAATATTATTTTTAATTTGGCTCCCCCTGGACTAAAGCCACGATAATGGTTAGGCAAGATGTGAATCTTGTCCTTGGGGATCCAATACTGATTTGATCCAGTTTGTTTGTTCAGGCACAGTTTGGGTACCCATGCCTGAACTTTAGCTCTGGACTGGTTCAGTACAGCATAGTAGGATCATTGTCTAGATTTGGTTCTATAGCATAATCCGGATCGATTTAGAACCGACTTCTGTTTTCCAAGAATCATGTCAAGACCCTTGGAACCAGAAGTGAATCGTTCTAAAGCTGATCTAAGGTCCTTGACTTGAGTATTCAAGGAGGAGTTCTCTTTCTCAAGTTTTTCAACTTGAGTAGAGGTTCCTTTTGAACCTTCTCAGTTAAGGATCTAGAGTCAGCTCTCTCTTTCAGGAGTTTTACTTCCTGTCGGAGAGATTCGACTCGAAGTTTAGCTTTCGCCAAATCTCGAGAAAGATAGAAATTAATTCATTTAACTGATTTCTTGAAAAACCACTTACAGTTATTTCACCATCCTCTGAGAATGTAAGTTTGCCGTCGTCTGGCTCTGACTCTAACTCAGTCTCGATTTCTTCTGAGGCGGTTAGTGCGAGCAGGTTCGACTGTGGGACCTCTTCTTCTTCTTCGGAGGAGGACTCATCCCACGTTGCCTGAAGTGCCTTCTTCTTTCTCGTCTTCTTTGTTTCCTTCAGGTTGGGGCATTCAGTCTTGTAGTGGCCCTTCTTCTTGCACTCGTAACATGTCACGTTGGGTTTGTTCTTTTCATTTGAGGGTTCAGCTTGTTCTTCCTTTCTTCGGCTGGCTTTTCTTCTGTTGGTCTGGTTTTTTAGGTCTTTGTAGTAGTCCCGGGCTAGCCAAACCAACTTAGGCCGATTTCCCTCGTTGTCTTCTGAGTCTGAATCTGAATCAGACTCGGGGGCAGGTTGTGGCTTCTTTTTGGTTGTCTTTCCAGCTTTACCTGCAACGAAAGCAATGCCTTTCTCGGCCAGATTGCAGTTAGTCTGCTCATGCAATTCTAATTCAGAAAACAGTTCATCTAATTTAATTTTAGAGAGGTCCCTTGAAACCTTGTATGCATCTACCATAGATGCCCACAAGGTGTTTCTCGGGAAAGCGTTAAGAGCGTACCTTATCAGGTCATGGTTTTCTACCTTGTGACCGATTATGTGTAGTCTGTTCATTAACTCCTGAATTCTGGCGTGGAGCTAGGCTGCTGTTTCGTTGTCGTTCATCTTGATCATGTACAGCTTGTTCAGGAGGAGATCTCTCTTGCTGATTCGAGTATCTGAAGTTCCTTCGTGCAGCTCGATCAGCTTACCCCACAGCTCCTTTGCACTATAGAATGGTCCTACCCGATTCAACTCTTCCTTGGTCAGGCCGCATTGAAGTGTCTGGGTTGCTTTGGCATCAGCTTCAATTTTTCTTTTCAAAGCGGTATCCCACTCAGTGTAAGACTGTGGCACTCCTTCAGCATTCTTTGGAATCTCCAGTCCAGACTGGATAATTATCCACATGTCTACCTGAGTTTTCAGGTGGACCTCTATCCGACTTTTCCAGTAGGAGAAGTCCTCCCCACTGAAAAGTGGTGGTCTGGCTGTGCTGAATCCTTCTTGCATGGCCATTTATCTGAAAATAAGAGTAAAAAGGAAAGAAATATCCCAAGACTTGGTCTTGGATTAGTAGTGCAGGAAGAAAAAGAAATTTTATCGAGGGGTGTTGCACCATTCTCGATTAACGATAAAATTTATAAAAGAAAATAAAAATCGAAGAAAATCCAAAAAATTCTCAAATTGGTGGTTGCACCAAATTTGAGCTTCCCCGCTCTGATACCACTTGTTGGATTGAGAGAATACGATAGAGGGGGGGTGAATATCGTAAATCGTTTCGGATTGAGAAAAGAGCAAATACGCAGCGGAATAAATAAAACACAACACAAAGAGTCAAGCGATTTTACTTGGTTCGGAGTCAAGGTCGGTTCCTACTCCAAGGCCCACGGTCGTAGACCGTTTACTGCGGGCAATTCTATATGAGCGCAAAAGGTTTACAAGAATTGTATAAGTAAATTGCAGTAAATATAACAGTTTTACTCTTCGTGATCAACGCCCGGTATGGATCGTACTTCGGTGCGGAGGGTCGTCGTCAGCGCTTGTAATCTCGAAATGGAAGGTGTCTGGAGTAGCGCGTTTGAGTCGAAGAGCGTAGAAGCGTTGGAAAGATTGTTGTTTTAAGCCTTAGGGTCGAGGGGTTATTTATAGCCTCCGGTGGCGCCCTGAACGTTGGGGGCGCCCCCCCACATGTCAGTCGCCCCCCCACATGTCAGTCGATCCGGACAAGTCTCAGTCAGCCGTTATCCCTCCAGGATCGGGCTGAGGTTTGACCGGGGGCGCCCGGGTTGACTCGGTCCGCTGGCTTCTCGCTGGCTTGACTCTATCCGCTTCGTTGGCTTGAGCCCGGGGAGCCCGGAGCATCCGGGGCGCCCGGGAGCACGGGGGCGCCCGGGAGTATGGGGGCCCCCCCCAGTGAGCTTCCGAAGCGTTTTCTTGCTTAACTTGTTTTGCCTTGACCTTGGGGGCGCCCGGGACACTGGGGGCGCCCTGCCCAGCTGCTGGCCCCTCTCCTTTGGGGCGTTCTGAGCTGCAGAATCACATTCCTTCGGTCCTGCATCCAAGGTTAGTCCAAAACAACACAAAGCAATAAAATATTAGGTTTATACAGTCTTAGCTATCTTGGTTCTGACTTTGGGTCTCTAAAATGGAGTCCAAGGTCGAACCGACGCCTACTGTTCCCTCGAGGGGAACGCATCCTCACCTACTCCTCTCAGGAGAATTTACCTGTTGCCAACCGGCTCCTCCGGTTGGACTTTTGCCCAGCAGTCCTTCGCTAGGTGCCCAGCTGTCCTTCACCAGGTCTTCAGTACCAAGCAGTCCTTCGCCTAGTGCCCAGCAGTCCTTCGCCAGAGCTTTGTATCCTGACATTCCTTCGCCAGGTGTTTAGCAATCCATTCTAGGGCTTCGTATCCTGTCATTCCTTCGCCAGGTGCCTAGCAATCCTTCGCTAGGGCTTTGTATCCTGGCAGTCCTTCGCCAGGTGCCTAGCAGTCCTTCGTTAGGACTTCGATCTACACACTCAACTAGCATGTTGAGAAACATAACATCTTAACTTTTGAACCCTTTGCCATTATCAAAACACAGGTTCGACTTGGGTGCTTTCTGCACCAACACAATGTTATAGTTAATAAGGTTCACAAAGATTCAAATAAATCAGAATTATTAGAAAAACTTGAAAAGATAAATAAAGAGAAAATAGTAAAGGAATCAGAAATTTTTGAAATAATGAAAATGATGAAGCTAAACCCACAATTATTATCCAACCTAGAAATGTTGAAATTTAAATCTAATTAAATCTTAACCATTTTTACCTTATTTATTTCAATCCTAAATAATCCTTAATTAATTTAATTTTAATTATCCTTAATTAACTTAATCTTAATTCTTATTTAATTTAACTTTAAGTTAAATTAATCGTTAATTAATTCTAATTCAATTAATCCTTAATTAATTCAAACTCAAATTAATTAATCTTTAATTAAAAATTCAATTAATCCTTAATTAATTCAAAATTCAATTAATCCTTAATTAATTTTAATTCAATTAATCCTTAATTAATCCAACTTCAATTAATTAATCCAACTTTAATTAATTCATAATTAACTTAAATCCAATTAATTCTTAAATAACTAAACTGAAATTAAATAAAGTCTTACCCATCTACAATAATTAAATTAATAATATTAAATATGTCAAAGTGGGTTGACATATTCGTGGATTCACACGGAATGTATCAAATCAGGAATTTGATGCATCTTTGGAAACTTAATTAAATATTTTGACTTGTTTGAATCATGGATTAATGTCATGAACATGCATATGCTATTTCTTTAAAATTTATGCCATGTCATTCATGTTTAAATTTATGCATGATTTAGAACGGTTAAAGGAAAAAAGGATAATTGAAACTTGATCAACCTAGTATTAGGTGGAGGTGAGATGATAGTACGTTAGTGAAGCCGTTTGGTGGAACTAGCCGAAGCTACCGATCCATAACCTAAGCTAGTTAGACCAAAATTTTTCAAGAAGTAATTTGAAAATGAATTTTCGATAAAAGGCTTTGTCAAGGAAAGGGTTGATGATCCAATAAGGCTACGACCAAAGAAGGCCTTGTGCCTCTCCAAGACCTGGAAGCCGATTACTGAAAATCAAATTCACTTTACTATTTGATAAATTTGAATCTAACACAAGTTTCAATTAAATCTTAGATTTAACAATGAATTAAGAAAAATGGTTCAAGCATCTCACAATGCACCTATAAGGCAACCATACTTGCTGTATTGAGACATCTAAAATGGGTGAGATGTTAAGGACTAATAAATTGAAGAATATTTTTCAAAATTGTTTTCAAAATTCTTAGAATATTTTTCTAAAAATATATTTTCAAAATAGTGCTTTAACATAATAATGCTTTTATGAATTTCATGCTTGTCTGGTTGCCAATATATGTCATCAAAAATTATATCTTTTTGAAAAATTATTTGACTCACACAATTAGACACAAGCCTCTTAGGACAACACTAAAAGTTCCTTAAGACACTTAGATAGAGTCAAATGGTGTCGGGTACAAGGGCAGTGGTTTATTCTTTTAATTTTCTTTTAAAAATTGTCCTTGAAAAAGTACTGTCTTTTAAAATGGCTTTCGAAAACTGTGCTTTAAATACGATTATTTATATTTTTCGAAAACTATGTCTGACAAATTACCTTCATTTCAAAATATGTTTCGAAATTTCAAAATACATTCTAAAATTGTGCCTATGTCTCATTTGATTTTGATAAACCCTAAAGACACAGAGGAATGTCCACTTCATGATCTACAAGGACTCTTAGGATGTGTCAAATTTAGGAGGAGTCTGAGTCAAAAGAAGAATTTCTGAAGAATTTTTATTGGTGATTATCTGTTTTGAAATTATTAGATAATTCCTTTGATCTAAACTAAACCCTAAAGACTTAGAGGAAGAGTACTTGTGGTCAACAATCTTCCTAGGACTGGGTAACATTTAGGGGGAGGTCGAATTACAAAGAATTATTTAATATATTTTCATGCACTGCATTATTAAGTCCTTTTTGAAAACATATTTTTTTTCAAAAGTATTATTCTTTTTATTATCTCTCTATCACTTTCAAATCTCTATCATTTTCACAACAGTTTTTTTTTAAATAATATTTACTTGAGGTGGAAAATTTCCAGGACACTTAGGAAAATGACCTTGTAGTTAACAAGATTTCCTAGGATTATGTCAGATTGGAAAAGAAACCAAGTCAAGTAAAATATTATGTTTTAAAAACAAGATTTTTCTAAGTACTTATTGTTGGTGTAGGCAGCACCTAAGTCAAACCTGGGTTTTGATAATGACAAAGGGTTCAGAAGTTAAGGTGTTATTGTGATCTAACATGTTTATTGAGTGTGCAGGAAAAGTCCCAGGTACACTAGGCAAGAAGTCCTGGCAAAGGGCTGGGCAAAGAAGTCCTGGTCAAGGACTGGGCAAGAAGACCTGACCGGAAGTCGGGCAAAGAAGTCCTGGTCGAGGACTGGGCAAGAAGTCCTGGCAAGGGGCTGGGTACCAAAGACCTGACCGGAAGTTGGGCAAGAAGACCAGACCAGAAGTTGGGCACGAAGACCTGGTCAGGTGGATTGGGCAAAAGTCCAACCGGAGGAGCCGGTTGGCAGAAGGTAAACTCTCCTGAGAGAAGTAGGTGAGGACGCGTTCCCCGTCGAGGGAACAATAGGCATCGGTTCGACCTAGGATTCCATTTGGGAGACCCAAAGTCAGAACCAAGACAGCTACGACTGTATCTAATGACTAATACATTTGTTTGTGGTGTTTTGGAACTAACCTGAGTTGCAGGATCGAAGGACTGGTCTTCTGCAAGTGAGGTGCCTCACTGGGGCTAGGCGCCCGGATGGACTCAGGCGCCCATATGGATACGGGCGCCCAAGTGTGAAGGCAAATTCCAGAACACAGCTGCGAAGCCTCTGGACCAAGGCAGGTCAGGCACCCGTGAGGTCACGGGCGCCCCCATCAGCTCAGGCGCCCATGTGGAGATGGATAAGCGCTGACCGAGCCTGCGGATAAGGGTTCGCGCAGTGAAGGCCACGTGTTAGGCACCCCCATCGTCACAGGCGCCCGTATGGGTGCTATAAAAGGGGGTTCACCCCCAAGGTTTCGACATCCATTGCTCTCAACTCTCCAGACACTTTCGCTCAAGCGCTGCGCCCCGGTAAAGTTCGAATTCGAGATTCCAGCGCCGACGACGACCCTCTGCTCTGGAATTCGATCCACCTCGGGCATCGATAAAATCTCAATTTATGAAAGTGTTGTGATTTAAATTTCTAATTCTATATTGTACTATCATCTTGTAAAAACTTTATCGAATATTGAATTGCCTAAAGTAAATAGTCAAGGACCGTGGGCCTTGGAGTAGGAGCCAACTGCGACTCTGAACCAAGTAACAAACGACTTGTGTTCTTGTGTATTTTGTCATTTTCCGCTACGCATTTACTCTTCTACTTTGAAAAATTTTATAACGATATTCACCCCCCTCCCTCTATTGTTTTCTTCGATCCAACACTTATACTTTTCAAAAAATTCTAATATTTTTCAAAATGTACTTAATTTTACAAAGATCATAATATTTTTTCAAAAAAAAAATACTTGCATTTTTCAAAGATCATAATATACTTCGAAAGTACTTACACTTTTCAAAGCTCACAAGATTTTTTTTAAAAAAAAATTATACACTTTCCAAAAGTATTGCATTTTCGAAAAGTGTCAGACATCTCTCAAATATACTAGTAATTTTTTCCAAAGTACTAATATGTTTTGCATAATGGGTTTGCAAATTTTTTAAAAATTTATCATTTATACTAAGTATTTTCAAAAAGAACCAAAATGCTTTCATTGTTGGTGCAAGTATGTTTGGTTATTTTTAATGTATGACAAAGGGGGAGAGGTGTGTTTAAGTTAGGATTTTTTTTTACTCTCTTACCAAAGGATCAAAAAATCAAAATGTTTTTTTTCAAAAAGGGGGGGGGGGAGTGAGCGGATGTTAGAAGTTTTTCCCAAAAGATCAAAAATGGGTTTTCAAAATTTTTTATTTTATTTTATCCCAAGGTTTAGCCATTTCATCCAATCTAACTTATGATATTGTCAAACATCAAAAAGGGGGAGATTGTTGGTGCAAGTTGCATCAGTGATGTCCTCCTCTAAATATTTCAATGTTTGACAATATGCTTAAGTCAGTGATACATTGAACAAGGGAAGGGTTGTTGGTGCAGGCAGCACCTAAGTCAAACCTAGGTTTTGATAATGGCAAAGAGTTCAAAAGTTAAGATGTTATTGTGTTCTAATTTTGTTTACTAAGTGTGCAGGAAGAAGTCCTAGGTACACTAGGCAAGAAGTCCTGGCAAAGGGCTGGGCAAAGAACTCCTGGTCAAGGACTGGGCAAGAAGACCTGACCGGAAGTCGGGCAAAGAAGTCCTGGTCGAGGACTGGGCACGAAGTCCTGGCAAGGGGCTGGGCACCGAAGACCTGACCGAAAGTTGGGTACGAAGACCTGGTCAGGTGGATTGGGAAAAAGTCCAACTGGAGGAGCTGGTTGGCAAAAGGTAAACTCTCCTGAGAGGAGTAGGTGAGGACTCATTCCCCGTCGAGGGAACAGTAGGCGTTGGTTCGACCTAGGGTTCCATTTGGGAGACCCGAAGTCAGAACCAAGACAGCTACGGCTGTAAATATTGACTAATATTCTTGCTTTATTTGTTGGAACTAACCTTAGTTGCAGGGACCGAAGGACTGTATTTCTGCAGCTCAGAACGTCCCAAAGGAAGGGGGTAGGAAACTGGGCTAGGCGCCCGGGAGGTCCCGGGCGCCCAAGGTGAAAAGCCAAATCTGCAATTAAGCAAGAACGCTTCGAAATCACACTGGGCTAGGCGCCCGGGAGGTCCCGGGCACCCAAGGTCAAAGCCAAAGAGGTAATCGAAGCAAATCAGCCACGAAGCCAGCGGACCAAGTCAAGCTAGGCTCCCAAGAGGTCCCGGGCGCCCCCGTCAGCTCCAGAGGCCGAGTCAAAGGGATAAGCGCTGACCGAGTTGCGGATTGAGTTTTCTGCAGATGAAGGCACGTGTCACGCGCCCCCAGGAGCACTATAAACGGGGCTCGACCCCAAGGCTTCGAAAACACAACTTTCTAACGCTTCCAAGGTTTTCGTTCAAGCGCTCTGCTCCAGTAAACTCCGACTTCGAGATTCCAGCGCCGACGACGTCCCTCTGCTCCGAAGTACTATCCACACTGGGTGTCGGTAACGAAAAGTGTAGTTCTTTTTATTTACTGCAATACTCTTGTACTAAATCTGTAAATCTTTTGCGCGATTATAGAATTGCCCATAGTAAACGTTCAAGGATCGTGGGCCTTGGAGTAGGAGCCGACCGCGACTCCGAACCAAGTAAAATACTTGTGTTCTTTGTGTGATTGTTTTGTTTCCGCTGCATTTACTCTTTCCTTAATTCGAAGAAAATGTTTTAACGATATTCACCCCCCTCTATCGTTTTTCTCGATCCAACAAGTGGTATCAGAGCGGGGTAGCTCAAATTTGGTGCAACCACCAATTTGGGAGTTTTTCAGATTTTTACAAAATTTTTAATTTCTTTTTCAATCGAATTTTTCTCGTTAATCGAGGTTGGTGCAACACCACTCGATCATTTTTTTAAATATCTTATTCCCGCATTACTAATCCAAGACCAACTCTTGGGACAGTTTTTTTGTTATTATTTCAGAAAATTTAAATGGCCATGCAAGAGGGTTTCAGTACAGCCAGACCACCACTCTTAAGTGGAGAAGACTTCTCCTACTGGAAGAGTCGGATGGAAGTCCACCTGAAAACTCAGTAGGACATGTGGATCATAATCCAATCTGGTCTGAAAATCTCGAAAAATACTGAAGGAGTAGCACAGCCTTACACAGAATGGGATGCCTCACTGAAGAAGAAGATCGAGACTGATGCAAAGGCGACTCAGACACTCCAATGCGGACTAACCAAAGAAGAGCTGAACCGGGTAGGACCATTCAACAGTGCGAAGGAACTCTGGGGTAAGTTGATCGAACTAGACGAAGGAACCTCCGACACCCGAATCAGCAAGAGGGACCTATTGCTGAACAAGTTGTAGACGATCAAAATGAACAACGACGAGTCAGCAGCCCAGCTCTACGCCAGAATCCAGGAGCTGATGAACGGTCTACATACAATAGGTCACAAGGTAGAAATCGTGACCTTATTAGGTACACTCTAAATGTCTTCCCCAGAAATACTTTGTGGGCATCTATGGTAGATGCGTACAAAGTTTTAAGGGACCTTTCCAAAATTAAATTAGACGAGTTATTTTCTGAACTTGAATTACATGAGCAGACTAACTGCACCTTAGCCGAGAAAGGCATTACTTTTGTTGCAGGCAAAACAGGAAAAGTGGTCAAGAAGAAGCCTCAATCTGCACCCGAGTCTGACTCAGACTCTGACTCAGAAGACAGCGAAGGGGATCGACCCAAGCTGGTTCGGCTAGCTAGGGACTACTACAAGGAACTGAAGCATCAAACCAATAGAAGAAAAGCCAGCCAAAAGAAGGAAGATCCAACCGAACCATCCAAGACCAAATCCAACATAACGTGCTACGAATGCAACAAGAAGGGACACTACAAGTCGGAGTGCCCTAATCTGAAAGAAGCCAAGAAGACAAGAAGGAAGAAGGCTCTTCAAGCAACGTGGGATGAGTCTTCCTCAAAGAAGAAGAAGAGGCCCCATAATCGAACCTGCTCGCCCTGACTGCTTCGGAAGAAATCGACACCGGATCAGAATCGGAACCGGATGACGGAAAGCTCACCATTTTGGAAGACGGCAAAATAACTGTAAGTGGTTATTCTAAAAGCTGAATTAGCAGAATAAATTGCTTACCTATCTATTAACTTGGCGAAAGCCAAAATTCGAGTCGAGTCTCTCCAACAGGAAGTAAAACTCCTGAAAGAGGGCGCTAACTCTAGATCTTTGACTGAGAAGGTTCAAGAAGGAACCTCTACTCATGTTGAAAAGCTTGAGAAAGATAACTCCTCCTTGAAAACTCAAGTCAAGGACCTTAGAGCAGCTTTGGAACGATTCACTTCGAGTTCCAAGGGTCTTGACATGATCCTTGGAAAACAGAAGTCTGTTCTAAATCGATCCGGGTTAGATATCAAACCAAGGCTAGAGAAAGGTCATACTATGCTGTAGTGAACCAATCTAGGCCCAAAGTTCAGGCATGGGTACCCAAACTTTGCCTGAGCAACCAAGCTGGACCAAACTAGTATTGGATCCCCAAGGACAAGATTCATATCTTGCTTAATCACTACCGTGGCTTTAGTCCAGGGGAGCCAACTTAAAAACCATTTTTATAGTTAAATAAATTTTTTTTCTTATTGTAAAATTTCATGCTTGCTTGTTTATTTATTTTTCTGTAATTTACCATACTTGGACCTAGGACTGGTTAGACTAAGGACTAAACCGATTAACTAAAATTTGAACAACATAGTATTGGGTGGAGGTGAGATGATAGTACGTTAGCGAAGCCATTTTAGCGGAACTAGCTGAACCTACCGATCCAAGACCCAAACTAGTTAGACCAAAATCTTTCAAGAAGTAACATGAAGATGGATTTTCAATAAAAGGCTTTGTCAAGGAAAGGGTTGATGATCCAATAAGGCTACAACCAAAGAAGGCCTAGTGCCTCGCCAAGACCTGGAAGCCAATTATTGAAAACCAAATTCACTTTACTATTGTCAGATTTGAATCTAACACAGATTTCAATTAATCTTAGAGTCAACCATTTTTTCAAAATAAATTTAAAGCATAATTAATTAGATTTTCAAAATTAATTTAACTTTTCAAAACTAATCATGGTTTTTCAAAATAAAATCTTTAACTCTATTAAAATCTGTCTTACAAAAACCCATAAGTTAACGTGATTGATAACTATATATCGGGTGAGATAGTTAAAACTTAACTCAAAATCTAGTTTCTGTAATGTTGTCAAATAAAAACATTGATTTTCGAGTTGAATTGACTTGATTGTTGATTGGTTATTAGAGTCAAACCAGGTCAAAATAGTCAAACCTGGTCAAACAGTCAAACTGGTCAATAGTCAAACAATGACTAGCTCGGGCGCCCGTGACCCCTCGGGGGCCCCCTCACTTTCTCTTCGACCAAGACAGCAAAAGTTGTCAACTCTACCCAGCTAACCTGGGCGCCCGTGACCTATCGGGCGCCTAAGCCTTTAAGTCAATTCGAGGCAGCAAAAGCTGCCACGCATGACAGCTGACTTCAGGCGCCCGGGTCCTCACGGGCGCCCCCAAGGACAAGGTCAAAATCGAAAAAGCTGCATTTGGCAGCTTACGCCTGAACCAGGCGCCCGATTCTTCCCGGGTGCCCGGCCAACCTCTATATAAAGCCTCCGAAACTCCCTTCATTTGCCACCCCAAAACAAATCTCATTCCTAACTCTTCCCCTCCCAAGGTGCCCAGAAGTCCCTCTCACGCCCTCTAACGTCCAACTTCGACCATGGCTCCTCAGTATCTTTTTTTATGCATTTAAAATTAATTTCTTTATTATTATTTCACTCCTTAAATGCATGTTTCTTATTATGTTAGAAAACGCCGTACTATTCAACCCAACCCCGGGACCAAGCCTAGCCCTGACCCTAGGTTTCCAACCATAGAACTATTCAATAAGTTCACTAGGACGACCTATAAACCTGTCAAGACAAGCTTCTTAAATAGACAGTTTTTCACTCAGTCCTATCTAGTGGCTATGGACGTCATCAATTTCTATCAACTTGATCGACTTGTTTTCTGCACCCATCCTGTGAATACAACCCTATGTGCAGAATTTTATAACAACTTAGTCAGACAAGATGACCTTAGCTATATCACCACAGTACAAGGAATGCCCTTAACTATCAAGCCCTCGTTGTTTAACAGATTCCTTGGACTACGACCTTCCCAGTCCACCTTCTACTGTTACCCTCCTAGAGATCCTCCCTTTGCTCCTCCCTACTCCCATATTGATCTAGACACCCTTTATTCATATTTCTATAGAAATGCCCGAAACCCTTTGGTTAGTCGGTTTCAGTCAGTAGATCTCCAGGTCCAGGACTACGCTCTTTATAGAGTTCTAGTCCGTTGCATTCTTCCCATGACCACTAGGGATGTCGCGACCATGCGACCATTTCATACCTTCTTGCTGTATGTGTTGATCCATCACTTAGGCATAGATATTGGACTTCACATATTCCACACCATTCTACATGCATCCAGTGTTACTACTCAGGGTCGGGTACGCACCCCTTACTGCCACATCATTACTTCTCTTCTTCATCATCACGGTCGCGATATTACCGATGGAGAGATGACCATGATGACTGAATTTGATGAAATTGGATATAGAAACTTTTCCCTAGCGGGCATAGAAGTCTCAGTTACCGGGGGGTCTATCATGGAGACGTCAGAGAGCCGGAGCCCAGATCGATTCCGATGAGGAGGTAGAGGTCGACGTCGCAGATCTCGCTATCGAGATTCGAGAGCACATAGACGAGCCCCCACCGCCGACGATTGACGAGAGAGTGACACTACTTCAGACAGAGATTCATAGCCTCCGAGAAGAAGAGGAAGCCCACTACATCGAGATAGTCGACGCGATTCGGGCTGAGCACGATGTTAACCGAGCCTACCATAACGAACACATGGAAGCTATTCTAGCTGACTGCCAGGCGAGAGAGGCACACCACATTGAGTACATGGATGCCCTCCGAGCCAAACATGAGGCAAATCAGGCCCAACATGACGAGATGATGTCTTTGTTCCAATCTTGGCAACCCGGTCCATTCTTCCCTCTGAGCCCCTCCTCTTAGACTCTAGATGATTTCAGTCCCCTTATTGTACTATTGACTGATGTTTGACTGATGTTTGACTGTGCTGGTCTTCACTTCGACCAGTTTACTTCTATGCACTTATCATATCTAGTTGCTAGATGTTTACTTGATGAATTATCTGCCTTTTATCAGTTACTAAGTTAGGGTTGTGCTTGGTAGAATAGGACTGCTCTACTTATGTTTTTATGTCTTATTTCTTATCTAATTTGAAAAATCATTTCTTTATTTTCATTTTATTTATTTAAAATGATTTTTCTGACTTAGTTTTTTAAAAACTTACCCCCTTCAAAACTAGGGTTTTTTCACAAATGAACTTAGCCTAGGCCCTAACCCTAGAACTGCATGCACCTATAGATCTAGAAGCCAGCATCTCACAAGTACCTTAGGGTACTTTTGATTGATAACCTAGAATGGGTTGAGATGCATAGGTCTATGCCTTGATTCAAGATGCTTTAAGTCAGTGCATCTGCAGTAATTGGGGCAATAAATACCAATTAACAGTAATCAGGTTAAGTGTCAAGCTTAGAAAATCTAACTTGAACAGATCACTTAACTTGACTAACCCTAGCGAAAGCAACTGTTTATAACAGTTAGTAAGTAGCTAATTGGGTTAGACAGGACCCGAAAGAGAAAATTTGAATTAATTTGGTCCAGTTTATACTTAGAATTGGTTTAGTACATCACCTTACTATTACTCAGTTTTATTGCTATATTTTTTTTTGATATATAGCAAAGGGGGAGAGATTGGAAAGGAGATGAAAGAATATTTTAAAATTTAAAATTTCTCAAATTAAATTTTGTCTTCAAATCTTTTATCTCTTTTTACAAAAAGTAAAAGTAATTCAAAATCAGTTTTGAAAAATTTTTTAAGTGTTATAAAATTCAAAATTTTGGTTGAAGAATTTTTCTAAGTATTGAAACTGCTTGAAAATTTTCTAAGTATTATAAATTCAAAATCAGTTTAGAAAATTTTCTAAAAGTGCAAAAAATAAGTGTTTTGGAAATTATGCTAAGTAATTGCTCTTGAAATTATTTTAAGTACTTAACTCAAAATTATTTTCAATTCTAAGTACTTACTCTAAATTTTTCGATGGAAAATTTTCTAAGTGTAAATTTCAAAATTCTCCTGAAAATTTTCCAAGTACCCAAATCAAAATTTGTTTTAGAAAATATTTTCTAACTTAAAAACCTTTGTTTGAAAATTTTCTAAGTATTGAAAACCTGAAAAAAAATTTTGACTTAGAAACTTTTTCAAAAATCCCATGAATTTTTAGACTCAGGGGGAGATTTCTTCCAGCGGGAGGAAATTAAATTTGATACTTTACCTATTTTTTCTGTATGTTTAACTTAACTTTTTGAACCGGGTTGCCATAAATCAAAAACGGGGAGATTGTTGGTGTAGGATCGATGCACGTGAGAGGGGGGGTGAATCACGTGCGTTTTTCAAAAATCAAAGCGCTTTAAAAAGCGTGCACAGCGGAAACAAAAGAAACGAAAAACAAACACACTAACACAGACGAGTTTTACTTCGTTCGGAGCCTTCGTCGACTCCTACTCGAAGGCCCAGGTCCCTCGGACCTTTCCGTTGGGCAATCCACTAGTATTCTCTACCGGTAAGCACCGATAGAGTAAGCGAGTACAGAGGAATTGAAAGTGTGACAACCCCACACTTTCAAGCAATTAAATGCAATAAAATATTTATTAAAAAATTATCTTTTTACCGACGTCCGGAGTAGGTCGACTCTTTCGGGGCAGCAGAACGTCGTCGGCTCGAAGTGAAGCGTTTCCGGAGCAAGGCGTGAGCGTAGAAGAACTTGGAGACTTTGGAAGAAGTGTTGTGTTTCCAGCCTTGGTCGAAGGCTCTATTTATAGCCCTGGGGGCGCCCGACATGCGCGGGGCGCCCCCCACGTGGCTCTTGATCCGGCGAGGCCTCTGGTCAAATCTGATCTCTTCTTCTTCGGGATCACCTTTGACTGGGGCGCCCGACGCGCGCGGGGCGCCCGGCTGACCGGTCAAAATTCCATCTTCTGGCTTCGCGAGGGTGAGCTGCAGCAGCCTTCAGTGGCGTGGCACAGTGGGCGCCCGAGACACGCGGGGCGCCCCCAATTGCGCTGCTGTCTGTCGGGGCGTTTACCTCTCTGCTGACTTTGGGTTGACTCTGGGGGCGCCCGACACATCCGGGGCGCCCTGCTCAGCTACGGCCTCACTCCTTTGAGGCTCTTTGAGCTGCAGAAACACAGTCCTTCGGTCCTGCATCCAGGGTTAGTCCAAAACAGCAAATAATAAGTTAGTTAAAACAGCCTTAGCTGTCTTGGTTCTGACTTTGGGTCTCCAAAATGGAGCCCTAGGTCGAACCGACGCCTAATGTTCCCTCAAGGGGAACGCGTCCTCACTGGTTCGCTCCTCCAGTGACTTACCTCACTTACCTTGTGCAACTCTACTTGACTTCTTGACCCACCAGGACTTCCTGCCAGGGCTCAACCACCTTGGTCTTCCTGCCAAGTCTCAACCAACTTGGTCTTCAGCCAGTTGTCAGGTCCCGCGGACCCAACTGGACTTCCCGCCAGGACTCAACCATCCTGGACTTCAGCCTGGTGTCTGGTCCTAAGTCTTTCAACCCTGCACACTTAGTAAAGAGGTTAAACACCAACAACCCTAACTTTAACCACTTTGTCATACATCAAAACCCGAGTTTGACCGTTAGTGCAAACTGCACCAACAATCTCCCCCTTTTTGATGTAATGACAACCTAGGTTAAAGTTAGAGAAAGAAAAAAAACAGCAGATATGAACTTGCATAAACATGCAAATAATATAAGCATAGGTATGAAAGTTGCAGCACACAAGAGAGCAGAATTAATTAACTGTGAAATAATCATGCTGTTTGCACTTTTCTAACCCTTTACCCTACTCGCCCCCTTTGTCATTCATCAAAAAATAGGCATAACAAGTTTAAGGGAGTAGAAATATAGGCTAAGTGTTAGAAAAAAAAAACTAGTCTTAAATCTATTAACTTAGCTTTAAAAAAAATTTCTTTCAAAAAAAATTTTTTCTTCAGAAAATATAATATCAATCTTAAAAAAAATTTTTAGGGATCAATATTTATCAAAATGTTCAAATGTGTTTTGTCAAAAATGACATTTTTAAAAAAGTATTTTGACCTCAGCTCCCCCTGGACCAAGTAATGATTGTGGTCCCTTTTCATATGTCTAACTCTAGTTACTGACTAACTATCTAGATGATAGTAGTGTTCACTGAGTTAGTCAAGTCAAGTAATAATGTCTAGCTCAGATTTTAGTGCAAGACTACTTGACTTGATCACTGTAACGTAGGTATTTTACGCCCAGACTTACTGTGATGCACTGACATAAGCATTCGGAAGTCCAGGCAGAGTCCTATGCATCTCACAACCGTTCTATGTTTTTGCAAACACAAACAAGTTAATCTTATGTGTTTTGTGAGATGCGGCTACCTAAAACTATAGGTTCATGCAATTCTAGGGGTCAAGCTTAGGCTAAGTTGCCAGTTTTGAAAATCAGATTTTGAAAGACAATAAAAGTTCTTGAAAACCACATTTGAAAAATCCGTGTTTAAGTTAAATTTTGAAATGCAATAAACTTTTGAAAAACAGGTTTGAAAGATCCATGTTTTTAAACTCACAAGCTTAATTAGTTAAACCAAAAGTCAACTTAAGCTTATCAGGTCAGTCCTAGTCTATAACACACATTCCTATTAACCTTCTCAAGTTGCTAAATTCAGATTCAGGAAGTGGTTTGGTAAATATATCAGCTAGATTAGACTTAGATTCAACATGGTTAAGTTCAATTTCTCCTTTATTTACATGATCTCTGACAAAATGGTGTTTGATTTCTATATGTTTGGTCCTAGAGTGGTGGATTGGGTTTTTGGTTAAATTGATTGAACTTAGGTTATCTATAAAAATTTTGACTTTCTTAAAATCTAAGTTAAAATCTTTTAAGGTATGCATCATCCAGAGTAGTTGGGCTACACATTCACCCATTGCTATATACTCAGCTTCAGTGGTGGATAGGGCAACACAATGTTGTTTTCTACTGAACCAACTAACTAGTGAGGGTCCTAGAAGTTGGCATCCACCACTGGTACTTTTTCTGTCTAACTTACAGCCAGCATAATCTGAGTCAGAGAATCCAATAAGTTCAAACTGGGCTGTTCTAGGGTACCAAATTCCTAAATTTTTTGTCCCTTTGAGATACCTAAATATCCTTTTAACTAGGGTTAGATGTGATTCTTTAGCACATGTTTGATACCTAGCACACATACTAACTGCAAAGAGAATATCAGGTCGACTTGCAGTTAAGTAAAGTAGGCTTCCTATAGCACTTCTATAGTACTTAAGGTCAACAGGTTTGCCTTTTGGGTCACTGTCTATAGTTTGATTGGTAGCCATAGGTGTCTTAATTTCTTTAGCACTATCCATTCCAAATTTTCTAAGTAATTCTTTAGTGTATTTTTGTTGATAGACAAAAGTACCCTCACTAGTCTGTTTTATTTGTAACCCTAAAAAGAAAGTTAATTGACCTACTAAACTCATTTCAAATTCATTTTTCATTACCGTTATAAAATCTTGTAAAAAGTTTGAGTTAGTTGAGCCAAATACTATATCATCTACATATACTTGTGCTATAAAAATATCAGTTTTTAGAGTTTTAACAAATAGTGTTGGGTCAATTTTGCCTTGGTTAAAGCCTTTAGATACTAAGTAGTTAGACAATTTTTCATACCAGGCCCTAGGGGCTTGCTTAAGTCCATATAAGGCTTTCTTAAGTCTAAAGACATAGTCAGGGTGTTCTAAGCTTTCAAAACCAGGAGGTTGACCTACATAAACTTCTTCTTTAATTAGGCCATTTAGGAAGGCTGACTTAACATCCATTTGATAAAGCTTAAATCCCTTATGGGCTGCATAACTTAAGAGCATTCTAATGGATTCAAGTCTGGCTACAGGGGCATAGGTTTCATCATAATCAAGACCTTCTACTTGGCTAAACCCCTTAGCTACTAGCCTAGCCTTATTCCTTACTGTTTCTCCTTGTTCGTTAAGTTTATTCCTAAAGACCCATTTAGTTTCAATAAATTTCTTGCCTTTAGGTAGGGGTACTAAGTCCCAGACTTGACTACGTTCAAATTGGGCTAACTCTTCCTGCATGGCTATGATCCAATCAGGGTCAAGTAAGGACTCTTCTATAGACTTGGGTTCAATTTTTGAAATCAAGGCAATTTGACTAAGGTTCCTAAAAGCTGATCTAGTCTGAACCCTTAGTTCTGGATCACCTAAGATTTGATTAGTTGGGTGGGCTGAGCTAACTCGAGTTCTGGGTTGGTTAGGTTCAGTATCAGGT
>JAGFNQ010002677.1:135140-176231 GCA_024364735.1 Boesenbergia rotunda
GGTGTTGGGAGGGAGGTTCAGTTCAGGTGTGGGTTCAGTTAGATCATCGTTTTGGTCCTCAATTTGCCTTTCATCAGGGTCAGTACTGGATCTAACAAAGTCAATTGGTTGGTAGATGGTTTGATCAGAGTTATGTGAGTCAGATTTTTCATCAAATTTTACATTTGTAGTTTCTTCAATTTTTAGGGTAGTTTTGTTATAAATTCTATAGGCTCTACTGGTAAGGGAATAACCTACAAAGATACCTTCCTCAATCTTAGAAGTAAATTTACCTAAGTGTTCTCTAGTGTTTAAGATATAGACTTTACATCCAAATACTTTAAGGTATTTAATGTTAGGTTGTTTGTTATAATAGATTTCAAAGGAGGTCTTTCCTAGGTTTTTAATTAGAGTTATTCTATTTTGTACATAACAAGCTGTACTAACAGCCTCAGCCCAAAGGTATTTAGGTAAGTTGTATTCATTAAGCATTGTTCTAGCTGCTTCTTGTAGTGTTCTATTTTTCCTTTCTACAACTCCATTTTGTTGAGGTGTTTTAGGGCAAGAGAATTCGTGATGGTAACCTTTTTCTAGACAAAATTGATTAAATTTGTGATTTTTGAATTCTCCGCCATTATCGCTCCTAAGTCTTTTGATTTTAATCCCTTTTTCATTTTCTGTTAATTTACAAAATTGAGTGAGTATATCAAACGTTTCATCTTTATTTTTTAAGAATTTTACCCAGGTAAATCTTGAATAGTCATCTATAATTACTAGGCAGTATAGGTTACCATTAATTGATTTAACCCCATGTGAGTCAAATAGGTCTAGGTGAATTAATTCCAGAATTGACTTGGTTTGAGTTTGATTAGTTGGTTTGTGGGTTGACCTAGTTTGTTTTCCTTGTTGACAAGCATTACATAAGGTTGACTCAAGGTTAGATAACTTTGGTAGGCCTCTAACTAAACCATTTAGTTTAGGTAGTTTTCTGAAGTGAGTGTGTGAAAGTCTCCTATGCCAGAGCCAAGTCTCATCCTTATGAGTTAAGAGGCAATTTTCTAAGGGACAGGTTAACTTAATTTCATAAATGTTATTGTGCCTAAGTCCTCTAAGTGTGATGTTTGGGTTGTCATTGTGTTTGATCAGACATTCATTGGATAGGAACCTAACCTTATAACCAGTGTCACACAATTGGCTAATGCTTAGTAAATTGAAGTTGAAATTTTCAACAAGTAATACATTTGTTATTATGAAATCAGACTCAAGTTCAATATTGCCTAGGCCAATTACCTTAAGTTTACCGTTGTTTCCAAAAGCAACGGTCCCTAGTCTTTTGTACTTGAGTTCTGTAAATTTGGTGGGATCCCCAGTCATGTGTCTGGAGCATCCACTGTCAATGATCCATTTATTTTCCTACAGTTAAGTAAATGGTTTAGACCTAGGTTGAGTTTTTGAAAAAAATCTAAAAAGATTTAAACACTTGAGTTTGAATTTTAAATTTGCGTTATGTTAAGTTTGACTTTGAATTTGATTTTTATTTTCGAATTTGAATTTGAATTTTAATTTTAATCTTAATTTTTGAGATTGAATTTTAATTTTAATTTGAATTTTAATTTTAATTTTAATCTTAATTTTTGAATTTTAACTTTAATTTGAATTTGAATTTTAATCTTAATTTTTGAAATTGAATTTTAATTTTAATTTGAGTTTTAATCTTAATTTTTGAATTTTAACTTTAATTTGAATTTTAATTTTAATTTAATTTTGAATTGAATTTTAATTTTAATTTGAATTTGAATTTTAATTTAATTTTGAATTGAATTTTAATTTTAATTTGAATTTTAATTTTAATTTTAATTTAATTTTAATTAATTAATTTTAATTTAATTTTAATTTTAATTTTAATTTGAATTTAAATTATCAATCAATAATTTAAATTTGGTTATTCTTATTCATCTCACTCGGTCTAAGTTATCAATCAAGGGAGTCCTATGATTTTGTGAGATGATTTTGAGTTTAATTAGAAAAGTTAACTTGACCTTGTGTTAGATCCAAGTTTAACAAGTAGTAAATTAAAAGTACACTTCAATAATTGGCTTCCAGGCCATGGCGAGGCACAGTGGCCTTCTTTGGCCGAAGCCTTATTGGAGCAACAACCATTTTCTAGGCAAAGCCGCTTAAAGAAGTTGAACTTTTAACTTACTCATTGAAAACCTTGGTACTAAATAGTACAAGATTCAAATTAACTTTGAAGCTAATCCTAAGTGCCCACCTGGGCAGAGGCTGATTTTAAGGTGCCAACTAGTTTGGAGCCTCCCCCTACATTGTAGACTGGGTGTCTAGGGTCAATGTAATGGATGTCCCTTTTTGGGACATAAAATTGATTCTGACCTACTTGCTTTGTTAGATAAGCTTTCGGAACCCACGCTTTTCGTTGATTTTTGCGGGGGTGGATAAAGGAGATAAAAGATCTTTGGTTCGATCTTGATTTATATCCTATCCCAGATTTGTTGTACATGCCCTTTTGTGATCCAAGAATAAGGTCAAGGTTCTTGGATCGGGTTGTGAAAGTTGCTAGTAGATCCTTAAGTTTTAGGACTTCACCCTTTAGGGTTAAGTTTTCAGTTTCAAGCTCAATTAATTTTTGATTTTGAGTTTGTTCAGTTAATGTTCTTGTATTAATTAATTGCTCCTTAAGGTCTTGATTTTCCTTAAGGAGCTGGTCATTTCTAGATTCAGATGCAAGCAATTTTTTATTCAAGACAGAAATAATCTTAAAGAACTTTTCATTTACTGAATCTAAATATACCTTAGTAGAGCCGTCTGAAAATAGTCCGATCTCTTGGCTCGACTCGTATTCGGAATCCTCGTCTTGATCCGAGTCCGATTCTGGTCCGGTTGCCATCAGTGCGAGGTAGCTTGCTTTCTTCGGTTGTTCATCGTCGGAATCGTCCGAGCTTTCATCCCACGTGGCTTGAAGAGCCTTCTTCTTTTTGTTCTTAGTGGGTTGGTCCTCTTTCTTGTAAGGGCATTCATGTTTGAAGTGCCCTTTTCTGTTACAGCCGAAGCAGATCATTTTGCTTTTACCTTCAGTGCTGTAGGGCTTCATTACCTTTTGAATATCTTTCTTTGAAAATTTGTTCTTCCTTCTGGTGAACATTTTTCTTACCAAGTTCACCAGTTGATCTTCTTCATCAGAGCCTGACTCATCTTCAGGTTCTTCTTGGACTTTTCTCTTTGATTTGGCTTCCTTTGGTGAACCTGCAAATAAAGCTAGCCCTTTCTCGGCCTTGGCGTTAGTCTGTTCGTGCAGTTCTAATTCACAAAACAATTCATCCAAATTAATTTTAGAAAGGTTCCTAGAAATTTTATAAGCATCTATAATAGATGCCCATAGTGAATTTCTAGGGAATGCATTTAAAGCATACCTTATGATGTCTCTGTTTTCTTGTTTGTGCCCGATTAGGTGGAGTCCATTTAGTATGTCCTTGATCCGGGCGTGGAGTTAGCTTGCAGATTCTCCTTCCTGCATTTTTATATTAAATAACTTATTTAAAAGTAAATCCCTTTTTGTTACCTTGGCATCAGAGGTGCCTTCATGTAGTTCAATTAATTTGTCCCATAGCTCCTTTGCTGAGTCAGTTGGTCCAATTCTGTTTAGCTCCTCTTTGGTAAGTCCGCACTGGAGGGTGTTCTGGGCTTTGAACTCGGTCTGAGCCTTTTTCTTCATCTCTGGGTTCCATCTGTCGGGCCTTAGTGGAGCATTATTTCCCTCATCCATTGGCGGTGTGTAGCCTGTTTGAACTGCAAACCACTGATCCATGTCGGTCTTCAGATAAACCTCCATCCTTCTCTTCCAGTAGGGAAAGTCTTCCCCATTAAAGAGGGGAGGGCGAGCAGTGCTATAGCCTTCACCTTGGGCCATCTGAAATAGTCTATACAAAAACTTGTCCCAAGACTAGGTCTTGGATTAGCAGTGTGGTAGGAAAAGGAGAAGAGAGAGAAAGAGTGACTCGAAATGGTGTTGCACCAAATTCGAGTAAAATCAAACGAACGAAAAAAATAATCCAAATCTAGGCAACAATACCTAATTTAGATCAAGTGTAGCGAAAAACCAAAACTCGAAAAAAAACTGGATTTTCCCCCGGCTCTTATGGTGGTTGCACCGATACAGAGCGTACCAGGCTCTGATACCACTTGTAGGATCGATGCACGTGAGAGGGGGGGGGTGAATCACGTGACTTTTAAAAATCAAATCAGAGTGCTTTAAAAAGCGTGCACAGCGGAAATGAAAGAAACGATTATAAAAACGAACACACAAACACGAACGATTTTTACTTCGTTCGGAGCCTTCGTCGACTCCTACTCGAAGGCCCAGGTCCCTCGGACCTTTCCGTTGGGCAATCCACTAGTATTCTCTACCGGTAAGCACCGATAGAGTAAGCGAGTACAGAGGAATTGAAAGTGTAACAACCCTACACTTTCAAGCAATTAAATGCAATAAAATAAAAATTATCTTTTTACCGACGTCCGGAGTAGGTCGACTCTTTCGGGGCAGCAGGACGTCGTCGGCTCGAAGTGAAGCGTTTCCGGAGCAAGGCGCGAGCGTAGAAGAACTTGGAGACTTTGGAAGAAGTGTTGTCTTTTCAGCCTTGGTCGAAGGCTCTATTTATAGCCCTGGGGGCGCCCGACATGCGCGGGGCGCCCCCCACGTGGCTCTTGATCCGGCGAGGCCTCTGGTCAAATCTGATCTCTTCTTCTTCGGGATCACCTTTGACTGGGGCGCCCGACGCGCGCGGGGCGCCCGGCTGACCGGTCAAAATTCCATCTTCTGGCTTCGCGAGGGTGAGCTGCAGCAGCCTTCAGTGGCGTGGCACAGTGGGCGCCCGAGACACGCGGGGCGCCCCCAGTTGAGCTGCTGTCGGGGCGTTTACCTCTCTGCTGACTTTGGGTTGACTCTGGGGGCGCCCGACACATCCGGGGCGCCCTGCTCAGCTACGGCCTCACTCCTTTGAGGCTCTCTGAGCTGCAGAAACACAGTCCTTCGGTCCTGCATCCAGGGTTAGTCCAAAACAGCAAATAATAAGTTAGTTAAAACAGCCTTAGCTGTCTTGGTTCTGACTTTGGGTCTCCAAAATGGAGCCCTAGGTCGAACCGACGCCTAATGTTCCCTCAAGGGGAACGCGTCCTCACTGGTTCGCTCCTCCAGTGACTTACCTCACTTACCTTGTGCAGCTCTACTTGACTTCTTGACCCACCAGGACTTCCTGCCAGGGCTCAACCACCTTGGTCTTCCTGCCAAGTCTCAACCAACTTGGTCTTCAGCCAGTTGTCAAGTCCCGCGGACCCAACTGGACTTCCCGCCAGGACTCAACCATCCTGGACTTCAGCCTGGTGTCTGGTCCTAAGTCTTTCAACCCTGCACACTTAGTAAAGAGGTTAAACACCAACAACCCTAACTTTAACCACTTTGTCATACATCAAAACCCGAGTTTGACCGTTAGTGCAAACTGCACCAACAGTAAGGAGGAAGAAGGATTATGAGAGGTTGTTCTCCACCAAGAAGGAGAAAGACTTAGCCAGAGATTGTCAGGGCGTGATCCACCGAAGGATCAAGGGTTCGTCCATCTCAAGGACATGCCGTGGAGTAGGAGCAAGCAATCTCCGAACCACGTAACCGGTAACGTGTTAACATTGATTTATATTAGATTAAGTTTCCGCTTGTGCTAACATTATAGGAAGAATTCGAATTCGGGGTGACCGAGCTATTCACCCCCCTCTAGCCATGTCATCGATCCCAACAATGGGAACAACTGATCCATTGGTTGCGAAGGGATGGATCCAATTCATAGAGGTAATATTCAAATTTATGGCTCTCAGTGAGGTGACAGGATGAGGTCGTCTACTTATCTATTGAAGGACGATGCATTATTATGGTGGGAAGGAGCAGAACTATCCGTCGATCTAAATACCCTGACGTGGGAAGGAATTAAGGAGGTGTTCAATGCTAACTATTTCATTGCAAATGTACGCTCATGATTGATGCGGGAGTTTATGAGCTTGAGGCAGGGAGACTTAACAATGGCAGAGTATGTGAGGAGGATTGATCGGGGCCGTCATTTTGTGCCCCTAATTGCTAACGACGTAGCAAAGAATCTGAGACACTTATGGATGGACTAAGACTGACTATCCATGGTGACAACGTGATGATGGACCCCACTGAGTACACTACTATGATTGCCAGAGCCTTTCAAGCAGAGCAGGCCTTGAAAGACATCGCTTTTGAGGTACAGAGGAAAAGGCCACCATCAGTACAGCAGAAACAAGGGAAGAAACTGGCCAGAGAGGCACAGAGACCACAAGAACAACAACCTTACAAGCCTTCCGCTCCAGACACCGATGAAAAACCCTTATGCAAGGAGTGCAAGCACAGACATTATGGTACATGTATGTGGGGATCGAATAAATGCTTCAAGTGTGGAGCTACCGGACACATGTCCAAAAATTGCCTACAATTGAAGCAGACCACTCCAGGACGACTGTTTGTGATGCATGCCGAGGAGGCAAACCCAAACACGACGCTCATCACAAGTACTTTTATTCGTCAGCACCTTTTACACCCTTACTGTGATAGAGCTAAATTTCTTGCATTAGTTAGCACTAGGACTTTTCAAAATTAGTGTAAGCAAGCTTAGATATATAGGAAATTTATGCTATGGCTAATGCCCTTTGTATAGGGAGGATTCTTATAGCAGGTGTAGCCACTAAAGCATTGTTGGACTCAGGGGCTACTCAGTCTTTCATATCAGACACCTTTGTAAATCATGCAAGCATCAACCCGATTGGACTCGATGTGAGATATACTGTGACAATTCCGTCTGGAGAAGAATTAGGGACTACGTGTGTTGTCAGAGATGTTGATCTCGAATTGCAGGGTCATATTGTCTATGCAGATTTTTCTAGTGCTTCCAATGCCAGAGTTTGATATTATCCTTGAAATAGATTGGCTGATGGCTAATAATGTACTAATTGATTTCTAGAGGAGGTCGGTATTGATTAGACCTATAGGAATGGAACAATTGGTGTTCGAGCCAGAGGGATGCAAGAGCTTACATCGAATGATATCTTGTGTACAGGCTAGGGAGATTATACGTAAAGGTTATCGGGGATTCTTAGTTCATATTATTATAGCTCCAGTTGTAGACCGTTCCTGACCGGAGGAAGTAGAGGTTGTTAGGGAATTTCCTGATGTTTTCCCTGACGACGTGGTCAACATTCCCCCTGAGCGAGAGGTGGAATTCTCTATTGATGTTTGACCAATGACAGGGAGTGGCAGTGTTTTCAAAAATAGATCTTCGATCAGGGTACCATCAGTTGAAAGTGAAGGAAGCAGATGTTCCTAAGACCGCCTTCAGGACTTGGTGTTGGGGCAATCTATGGTCCGGAGTGACCATGTGTTTTGATGTTTGGGCAAAGGGTTTAAGTTAGGTTTATCCTTGTGTTTTGATATGTGTATTGGAGGGTGCAGGTCTTGCAGGATACACATAGACTTAGCTGGACGACTTCGGGTACGGTGAAGGGTGACATGGAGGTAAGACGTTGGCTTGTGTGCACCTGAGGAACCATGGATAGCAGGGACGATGAGCCGAGGGACGCGAACATCGATGCGTACGTGAAGGATGGCATGGAGGCAAGCCATGGGCTTGCGTGCGCAACTGAGGGACGAGGGTCGAAGATGAAGAGGGCACGAAGACAACAGATCGAGGCTGCTGGTGAAGAGTCAGCTGAGTTGTGAGGGGTCGAGTGCTGAGGGTTACTCGGAAAATCCTAGGGGTCGAGTGCTGAGAGGATTGTACTCGGGAGGGAAACCTAGGTAGGGCAGTCGACTGGTGATTGGGCAGTCGACTGGTAAACCCCACAGAAATATCAGTCGACTGCTATGGGGGCAATCGACTGGTAGTGGCTAAGAATTCGAACATTGGGCTTGCAACGGTCGAATTTGAGTTGGGACAGTCGACTGGTAGCGGCCAAAACAGAAGTGAACTCTATTTAAAAGGGCTTCGTTTTAGTTGAGACTCTTGACGAATTTGGCTTTGGGTAAAGGCCAAATAGTAGTCTAAGAGCTCAGAGGTGTGTTCGGGATTGTGGCGAGGTTTCTCCACCCACAAGGAGCTACACGAGCTAGCCGGAGGGCATCCGGGGAGTGATCCACCGAAGGATCGATGGATCGCCCACCTTACGGACAACCGTGGAGTAGGAGCATCATCTCCGAACCAAGTAAAAGGTTGGTGTTAGCGTTGTTTAGTTTTGTTATTACTGTTTCCGCTTGCGCACGCTAACATCGTAGGAAGCACGAATCGAAGAAAAGTTATTAACCCCCCTCTAGCAAACGGTAACGATCTATCAAGTGGTATCAGAGCAAAGGTCCTCTCTTGTTGGAATAACCGCCAAAAGGGCACAAGCTATAGGAAGATGGAATCGGAAGGTCCACTTGGATGAGATACTAGGATTCCACCTCATCGAGATTATTTTAATTATTGGAGGAAGCGGTTGGAGACATGGTTCCAAATGGATTGGGATCATTGGATGGCACTGGAAGTTCCATTTGAAACTCCAACGGACAAGAAGGGAAAGCGCCTCCGACCTCAGTATTCGACCAAGAGTCAAACGGAAGAAGCGGAGGCGGATAAGGAGGTCACTAGAATTATATTGAATTTATTACCTTCACATATTGTGTCAAATATAGGAGAGTACAAGAATGCATATGAGCTATGGAGGAAGATAATAGCTCTACATGAGAATTCAACACAAGGACATGAAGAAGAAAAGTCCAAAGAAAAGGGTCAATTGGAAGGTGAGTCGAGTTCAACATTCGGAGAAGAGGAGAGAGTTGAATCGTCTATATTTTCAAGTGAAGAAGAAATAGAAGAAGTCTCCACTTCAAGGATTGAGGGGGAGGAAGAACCATCCTCAATACCGGAGCAAGAAGAAGCTCCCACCTCCACCAAAGCAAAGGTAAAAGATCACATTATTTGTTTTGGATCCAACAAAAGAGGACACTACAAGGACAAGTGTCCATTGGGTAAGAAAGAGGTAAACCCTAAACCCGAGTCAATTCATTTTCAAACTAATATGGGTCGTAGGGAAAAGAAGGAGAAGAAACACATTAGGTGCTACACTTGTGGAGAGCTAGGGCATTATCACACCAAGTGTCCAAGAAAAGGGGAGCATTTGAGAAGATGGGAAAAAGAAGAAAAGAAGAAAAACTCACATCAAGGGAGAGCTACAAGGGTAATGAAGGTAATCCCTAACTTTAAGTTTAAATGTAATTCAAATTTAAACTCCTCCATGCATGTTAGAAATGAGGTTAATTATTTATCCATGCATAATTTTGGCTTTAAATATCATGATAAAAATAGAGTTAATATTATAGATCAAAACCCTAGGAAAGTCATGCATCATGATAAATCCAAGACCTGTAGACCTAAGGATCAAGGCAAAAATCCCTAGAAGGGGAGGCATATGCCTAAAAAGGTGGGTAGGTCTAGGAATGTCCAAGGGGGACATGTTGATTCTAGGTTTTAGAACCTAGAAAGGGAAAATCAAGCTTTGAGGAAAAAGCTTGATAGGTTAGAGAAAATCCTAGATAAATTCACTGTTGGATCTAAGGGTTTAGGTATGGTATTAGGTGGTCTAAAATCTAACAATCATAGATCGGTGTTGGGATACCGATCTAAGATCTCCAATGCCAATGGAAAGAAATATGCTAGGGTAGCATATAATTATGGCAATGAGGGGAAGTCCAAAAATAACAAGGGGGTGTCATTTAAAAGCAAAAGGAATGACTTAACCAAGGGCAATGTGTCTATGGTTAAGAATGTTAAGTTTGTAGGCCAAGAGTCACCAGGGGTACACCGGTGTGGTCTAGTGTTTGTTGAGTCAACTAGGGAGGTGGCTAGGGCTAAGAGCTCAAGGGGGAGCTATAGGAGTCTTTGGGATCCATGGTGAATGGATCTCGAGAGGTGTTTCTCGGAGGTCTAGATGGACCATGGAGTATGTCAAAAGAGTTGGAGATGGATTAGAGTCTCAATTCTTTGGGTTTTGGCACATTAGATTTGAGTTTCATGCTTGGAAATATGACATTGGGGTCATAAAGCATAGAAGTTGATTTTTGATGTGTAAATACCATATAAATCAATGCTAGGGATGCATTGTAGATTGGTATGGGCAAAGACATCAAGTGGAAACCAAAACTAGGACATTAGGTCAAGGTTTAATTGAACTATTTAGGTAGTTTTAGGTTTTGTGTCAATCTTGGGATTGGTGATAGATACATGGGTGGATGTATTTTTCCTAAGTAGGTATGGGTACCACAAACCTCTCCACAAAATTTGAGAATTTTTGGTGATTTATGGAATTTCTGATGCATTTCTGAAGTTGGTTTCAGAAAGTTGAAAATTGGTTTTTCAGAGTGTCAGTCGACTGGCCCAGGGGGTAGTCGACTGGTAAAGGCTGAATTGGGGTTTCAGTAATTAAAAAGTGTCCAAATGATGTAAAACAAGTGTATGGGGGGGGGGGTTAGTACACTTTGTGTATGATCATTAGAGATTAAAAGATCCAATAAGGGGGAAATTGTTGGAGTCTTTTTTATGTATGGCAAAAGTGGAGAAGTGTTGGGTTTAAGTGGGAAGCCAAACACGCCTTTGCGGGAAATCCTAGGTCTAGGGGGGAGCCTAGGTAAAGGGGGAGCATTGTTGCTCCATTGTTGGCGTAAGGGGGACCTTGGAGGGGTTCTTAAAAAGTCTTTGTAAGTCCAATGTAGGGGGAGCCTTGGAGAGGTTTTTAAAAAAGCCCGTTTTTGTAAAATTCCTAACTTGGGAGGTTAGGTTTGGGGATGCCTTGGGATAGGATCCATGCATATTTGCTATTTATTTTTCCTAACTTAAACGTATTGCCAAACATCAAAAAGGGGGTGATTGTTGGGGCAATTTATGGTCCGGAGTGACCATGTGTTTTGATGTTTGGGCAAAGAGTTTAAGTTAGGTTTACCCTTGTGTTTTGATATGTGTATTGGAGTGTGCAGGTCTTGCAAGATACACATGGACTTAGCTGGATTACTTCGGGTACGGTGAAGGGTGGCATGGAGGCAAGTCGTGGGTTCGTGTGCACCCGAGGGACCATGGATAGCAGGGACGATGAGCCGAGGGATGCGGACTTCGAGGCGTACGTGAAGGATGGCATGGAGGCAAGTCGTGGGCTTGCGTGCGCATCTGAGGGACGAGGGCCGAAGACAAAGAGGGCGCGAAGGCAACAGATCGAGGCTACTGGTGAAGAGTCAGCTGAGTTGTGAGGGGTCGAGTGCTGAGAGGATTGTACTCGGGAAGGAAACCTAGGTAGGGCAGTCGACTGGTGATTGGGCAGTCAACTGGTAAACCCCACAGAAACATCAATCGACTGCTATGGGGGCAGTCGACTGGTAGTGGCTGAGAATTCGAATGTTGGGCTTGCAATGGTTGAATTTGAGTGGGGAGTCAACTGATAGCGGCACAAACAGAAGTGAGCTCTATTTAAAAGAGCTTCGTTTTAGCTGAGACTCTTGACGAATTTGGCTTTGGGTAAAGGCCAAATAGTAGTCTAAGAGTTCAGAGGTGTGTTTGGGGATTGTGACGAGGTTTCTCCACCCACAAGGAGCTACACGAGCTAGCCGGAGGGCATCCGGGGAGTGATACATCGAAGGATCGATGGATCGTCCACCTTACGGACAGTCGTGGAGTAGGAGCATCATCTCTGAACCACGTAAAATGTTGGTGTTAGCGTTGTTTAGTTTTGTTATTACTATTTCCGCTTGTGCACACTAACATCGTAGGAATAACGAATCGAAGAAAAGCTATTCACCCCCTCTAGCAAACGGTCACGATCTAACACTTGGTATGAGCATTATGAGTTTCTGGTGATGCCATTCAGGTTAATGAACACCCTAGCAATTTTCATGGATCTCATGAACCGTATATTTCAGTCGTATCTGGACCAGTTTGTCATTGTCTTCATAGACGACATCCTAATATACTCCAAAGACCAAGAGGAGCACAGGAAACACTTGAGAGCCATGTTAGAAGTCCCGCGGGGTCGGAAACTCTATGCCAAGTTCAGCAAGTGTGAGTTCTGGTTAGAGAAGGTGACCTTCTTGGGCCACATTGTTTCGAACAGAGGAATAGAGGTGGATCTATCAATGCCAAAGGCTGTGAAGAATTGGATTGTACCTAGGAATCCAACTGAGGTGCGTAGCTTCTTAGGCTTGGCTGGCTATTATCGGAAATTCATTAAGGGATTTTCAAATATTGTAGTACCACTGACCGCATTGACGAAGAATAATGTTAAGTATGAGTGGGGAGTGGTCTGTTAGAGGAGCTTGGATCAGTTGAAACGAGCTTTCACTACGACACTAGTACTAGCTATACCCGACGGGCAAAGCGACAATGTACTATATAGAGATGCGTCTAAGCTCGACTTGGGGGTTGTTTTGATGCAACAGAATCGGGGTGATTACATATGCATCCAAGCAGTTGAAGATACATGAAAAGAATTACCCAATTCATGACCTTGAGCTAGTAGTCGTGGTCTTTGCCTTAAAGATCTGGAGACATTACTTGTACTGTGAGTAGGCGGGCCTGCTTTACCAGTTGGCTCTGTCGCCAACATTGAAGCCTGGGTTGGCGGTTCCTCGTCGCCGCCTCCCGTCTTAGCAGGAACAGGAGATAGGGGGTTTCCTGAACGCCAGATGGCATTATGGTGGTCAGCCCCTCACCTTGAGTCTTCTCAGATCCCTCGGAAGGCTCAGCCAAGGTAGGAAGGAAAGTTGGAGCAGGGGTCAGAGCCTGTTCATCTACAAGCTCCCACTTGAGAAGCTTGCTCATGGCCCGAGAGAGCATAATGTTCTCTATAACACAAACAACAGAATGTCAGCTAGCATAGATAAGTACTTAATAAAATAGTGCACTTACGGAGGTCGGGGCTAAGACGGGTGACTTTGGAGCCGATCCCAGCCTGATACAGAAGTTCTTCGCATAAAACCAGGTTGGGTCCATGGAACTCCATCCCGGCCAAAATGCTTTTGGCTCTCTAATACCCCGGATCTCACTAAAAATCACCCAGGTCTGGAGGAGAAGGTAAATCTTCGTGCCAGCGTATTGGATAGAACGGGCGCTTAGCAAGTTGAATAATGAAGAAACGCTCACTCCATCCCTTATGAGAGGAAGGGAGGCTACTAATGAACTTGTGGCTCGGACGGGCGGTGAAGCTGAAGGCTCCCCTAAACGCTAAGTTCGAAAGAAAAACGTAGTGGAAAGAACGGGGGGTCAAGGGTATATTGAACAATTTGAAAAGGATGAGTGTCCCGCCCATCTGGGCGAAGACATTTGGGGTAATCTGATGCAAAAGCACATCGAAGTATTTGGAGATAGCCATGAAGAATGGAAGGATTGGAAAATGTAGATCGAACTCCACCTGCCCTAAGAAGAAAATGTAAAACCCTAAGGGGGTTCTACGGGGGACTAGTTGATACTAGAAACCTTAACCTCCAACTCTGTTGAAATGCTGTAGGCCTCGCAAGCGGCTCTCAGGGTGGCGGACTTAACCTTAGACAAAGTGGCTTCGTACCACTCCGAACGATAAGCCCTCTCCTCTTCTGGTTTCTCCTTCCTACCCTAGTCTTTCTTCCCCTTTCCCTCCTTGCCCATGACTTCGGATGAAAGAAGGAGAAGAAGATA
Organism: Boesenbergia rotunda; assembly: GCA_024364735.1. Classification (NCBI taxonomy): domain Eukaryota; kingdom Viridiplantae; phylum Streptophyta; class Magnoliopsida; order Zingiberales; family Zingiberaceae; genus Boesenbergia; species Boesenbergia rotunda. The sequence goes on from JAGFNQ010002677.1 coordinate 148,886, forward strand.
GAAGGTGAACGGGACTTACGCGTGAAGAAGAAGCCCTAGCGGAAGAAGACTCTAGTAGGTAGAAACAGGATGCGCAAGCTCTAATAGTCGGCGGTGCAAGAAGACGGAAGGTCGCTTTCGCCTTCCCTTTTATAGGGAAGGAGCTGCTCTCATGCGAAGAATAGAGGCACGACACGTGGACACTGATAACTGCCAATCTCGTGGCATCACCCTTCCTGATGGTCGTCAGTTGGTATGACCCTACTAAGCTATCACAGGGAAATCACGTAAAAAAGATCCTGCCACATGACAGTATTATATTCGCTGGAATGCTCACTCGCCATTAAGATACCCCATGCACTTTTAATGGGTGATGGACAACTATTATCATCGTGTCTTGGAACTCGCAAGGACTCTTAGATTAACTTAAAGGACCGTCTTGGGCTAAGGGACGAATGTTTCGATTTATAGGACCCGATAAGTTATCAAGAGAGAAAGAATGGTAATATGGGCCCTGCAGATACTGAGCTTCCCTTCATCATGCCACCAGCCTAATCAGTCAGTCACACTTCCTTCGATTAGACTTGAGGGGGGGATTTGTGATAGGGATGAGCATCCCTGGGTGGACACGTGGCTCGGGGAAGCTATGTGGCAGGGCCCGCTAAACTAGTGCCCCGAGGTCAGACCGGGAAGCAGGCTCCCGAGACTATCTCGGGAGAGTGGACGAAGGCCCCGAGGTCATCTCGAGAGATGAGACTCCGAGACTGACTTGGGAAAGTGGAGTTCAAAGATCAACGAAGGGATAAGAAAGCCAGACTTCAAGTATCCGTTCCTCTTTCCAGAACAGGAAAGACATCAGGTAATTATTGTTCGCAACGCATGATAATTAAGGCCTTAATAATCGCAGTGACCGTTACCAAAAGAGAATATCTATCAAGTAACCGATGATTAAAGAACATGGAGGAAAACATGGGAACACATGTGAGAAGGACATCAGGTATATAAGATGACTCAACACCTAGGTAAAGGGGGTAAGCTTTCCAGAATTATAGCAAATATGATTCCTCGTTGTCCTCCGAAAAAGAGAGAGTTCTGACTTGAGCGTCAGAGAGGGCTCCAACAGAAAACTTTCTAGTGCATCCCCTTTAACGCTCGTGTTAATCTCGTAGGCGTTGACATCCCCTCCCTGTCATCGTCGCCGTGAGCTGCACTTTGATGATTAGTCATCCTCGTCATTCGCTTCCAGAACAATCAGTGTATGCATAATCTGTCCATTTAAACTTATTCAAAAGTGGCTTAACCTAAGCACTCTGTACTACTTAAATTTAGTCTGTAAATTATCTGAAAGGATCAGGGGAGATCACAATGCCAAGAAAAGTTCTAATCAAACACACTCTTTTTATCAGTTAATCAGTGAGCCAATATTCTGAATATATTGAAATCTTCTACAACTGAATATATGCTTCATGTTCAACTTAGCATAAAAAAAAAACAAAGTTCAAATAGCATCTTCACAATGATGTCCAAATTTACCAGCAGAATTTCCAATGATGTCTTCGCAATAACAACATAGCCTATCAAAACAACTGCCACCCATGTAAGATTGCATTACAGTGTTCTGAAAGGCAACTCTAAGACCACTGCCCCGACTTTTACAAAGGCGACACCAGGGGACGTCACCGAATTAGTCGGCTGGCTAGGTGGCTAGGTGCCGCTTAGTTGCAGAGTGGCCGCCTTATTTTAAAAAAAAAACCTCCCAAATCGATTAGATATGTTTTTGCGACAAACAAAAATCTGCCGATCGATTGGGCAGGTTTTTCCGCGAGAAATAGAATGTTATCAAATTAATTAATCAATTGATTCGAATCGTAATCGATTGGCGGTAAAAAAGATTATATGTTTTACTTTTTAAATCGTTTCTAACTTATATTTAAGGTTTACTGCTTAGAGTTGCCACATCTTCTCTCCCCTCCTTCGTCAAGACTGGTATTTTGTTATTATTTTCTTCTCCACCCTAGCCATTTTCTTCTCCAACAGGAGCCCTAGTTTCTCCTCCGTGAACTGCAACCCCTAGTTCCATCTAGGAACTTCAGAATCGATTGGCCGATCGATTGAACACTGTCAATCGATTGGTCAATCGATTAATATGAGTTTTGCGAGAAATAAAAACTTACCGAATCGATTAGCCGATCAATTGAGCACTATTAATCGATTGACTTAGTTCCACTTAGCCAAGGTGCTAGGCAACGGGTGACCGTCTCCTACCACCTAACGCTTTTTAAAATACTATTGCATTTTAAATATTGTTGCATTATATAACATAGTTGATCCATGTGCAGTCTCAAACTTGATTGCTCCAACGTACAAGTAACCTCAAATTTTTGGAGAGCAAGGGAAACAATAATAATAAATAAATAAATAAAAAAGAATGGCTCTTCGTAGTAGTGCAAGCCATCATCTATACAAACACATGATCTATATTGCTATGCTCATCTTATGGTCGTCGATGATTTTCATTACTAGTGGCAAGTAGGATCTCAGCAATCTCCTCTAGTCTCTCCAATCCTTGTTTCTCCTGAATCTTCGGGATTGTCTCCTCTTTCTTCTTGATAGATATGTTCTCCTCTTTCTTCTTCTTGATGGATATGTTCTCCTCTTTCTTCTTCTTGGTAGATGTCTCCTCTGTTTTGTTAGTGAGTGGCCAACGGCTCTTTGACGATACACTTTTATTTGCCTTCAAAAGTAGATCAATAAATTGTCTTAAATTGCAACATAAATTGGTATTTTACAATCTCAGACGCCGAACAATCAAGTACCTCAGTGCTGCTTGATGCCTTAGAAACGACATAGCGAAGAACTTCCATAAACAAAATCGGCCCTTTCTCAGTGAAGTTCTTGAGATAGTAGATGAGTAACCGTCCAAATTTGAGCCTCAGGTTTCTGAACCTCTCTTCAATATCTGGCTCATACTGCATCAACAATGGCCGCATGAATGTATCATACACAGCTTCAGCTCCCTGTAACCAATAACCATTTCAAGTTATGTCGTTACGTTAAGGTCAGTAGATCAGTTCTCTAATCAAGTTGCATTTACCTCTGTTTTCGGATGCCATAAATAGACCAAGAATGCGAGTTTGGTTTGATTGTACATTGGAAACCTGAACTGGTTGAGTTAGGGTATGTGCAAGGCAAAAGTTTTATAACCAAGGAAGAAAAAAATAAGGGATGTTTAGTATTTACATTGGAAGAAGAAAATCTCCAAGCATCTCGATCACAGTCAGGATCGCCACAATGATCCTGCAAAGTGTTTTAATGAGTTTCTTTGGAGTAATTAATTCAAGAAATTCAATGGCCAATCATGTAGATGAAGATTAGGTTAAAGTTAGCAAACCTAATCCTTAGTAGATAAGCTAAAAACTAACTTCCTTCCTTTTACCAAACCAGTGTGCTTTTGTAACTTTCTTCTTACTTTATTCTTTTCAATTTGAATAAAAAATACGACACGCTATCTCAAAACATGAACTGCTAGAACAAGCAACAATTGAACACAATTCTACAAGCTTTGTTCTCCAAATTGATCAATCCCTTTCTGAATTTTCTCTAAGAAAATTAAGGAGATTATTTCCTAAAATGGAAGCTAAAAACTTCCAAAATATACCAACATACTTACCAGTACTTGCACCAGAATTGCAGCTGCCTGGTGTGGCCTGGATGTTGCTCTAACATATTGAAGCAGTCAAAAGCAGGGTAAGCATATCCAAACAAGATCCTGCCATTGTTTGAGTTTCATTCAGATCAAAAACACAAAATTAAATGAAACAAGTATTGATTTCAAATTATTTTTAAAAAAAAATCGACTTACACAAGGAGTCTGGTTAAGTTCTCGATCAACAACATCTTCAAACTCCAAAGAAACCTCTGATATTGGACGAAAACTGTAAAAATAAGATCAATCATGCAAGAATTGAAGGATGGAATGAAAATCAAGTCTCTGATGCGCACCTTGCAATGCCTTCGGAACCGGTGGTGGCTTTGCTCTCGTCGAAGAATGGAAGAGCGAGGAAAGTGAGCTCGAATGAAGAAAGCCAAACTAATTCCTACAATTTATAAGGATGGTCTCTTCCTATTTTTGAAGTAAACTACGCGTTGGAGAAAAACTTTGTCATTCCATGTTTGTGTTGACTTCTCGGGGAAGAGAAGCGAGCGCAGCCAGTTGCTTTCACGGGACTCCTTCGGCGAAGAGCCGAAGAATCAACACTCGAGAACAAATTTTATTTGTCTAAAAGACCCTTTTATCCTTTAATTAACCTTTTGCCAAAATAATAATGAAACTAAGAAATCTTATATATTAAAGAGCACTGCGGGTCGATTCTTCTATTTTACTTGACTCATTTGTAAAAAAAAAATTAACTTCAGAAGAAATCTTATATATTAAAGGGCACTGCTGTACTTACACCTTTCTTCTGTCGTAACAAATAAGTTGGACCAAAAACAAAAAAAGTTGGATGTGATCTGGCCCGAGATTTTGACCGAGACTGATGGCGTTCAAAACCCTTTGTCGAGTTGACCAGGTCAAGTCATATCAAGCGTTTGAGCATCCTGTTTAGCTCAACTTGAGAACCAAGGAACCACGAAGCAAGAAAGAGTGTTGTTGAGTTGGACAAGTAATTAAGACTCTTGAAGCTTCCAACTCGCTAATCTTTATTTCCACGTATTGTTTAATAATGTAAACTAGCTTTCATGGAGTTGAATTTGTTTATAATATTATATTTGTTCTAAATTAAAACAAGAGCCTTATCTGAGACATGGAAGATAAGGCTTTAAAGGTTGACGCAACATACTAAGTAAATTTGATTACTACTGTCTACTGGGTCTTAATGAACTTATCATGCTACCAAAGGGCCAATTAATTTGTCAAAAGTAATAAACGACTATGGATTAAGTTAATACGCAAGCCTCTGGAGCTCTAGCTGTTGTAAGATTGTGACAATTTTTTCCTTTATAATTCTTCAATTTATTTGTTTTTTCTTTTTATTGAAATGGCTTAAATTTAAACTCGGCCCAAGTGGGCCATGATGCTAAACAAGTTGATGTCCACGTGGCAGAACCGGGACATGGTGGACTTGGTAAAGAATTGATTAGGGTTCTATGTTTTGTCTTGCAGATCTGTCAGGGAGAGAAACACTTGTGAGTGTTACAGGTATTGTCTTATTAATTACATTTCATTAACTTGCCTGTACTAACTTCATTTGACTGGAAAGCTGTTTTTGTTTTTTTTTATAATCTAGATATATATTTTTTTAATTGAAAAAAATACTTATCTCGGAAGTCTAGGGTTCAAATCTGGGGAAGACAAAAATCCACTACCAGAAATGGAAAGACCTGTAGGATTTCGAGCCTAGAGGGTTACCTGCGGAGACAAGAGAGGCCGAGATCGATACATAAAAAAGGCATTTTTTTTATGTAGTGACACGACCCCTCTAGCTTTATCAGACGGCTCTCTAGGCCGTGTCCTACGGTCTTCCCACTCCCGGCAGTAGATTTTTGTCTTCTCCATATTCGAACCCTAAATCTCCAGGACAAATACAAAGGTTCCTTAAATCTGGTAGGCAAGGGAGCGCGCGCTCACTTGGCTACCAAATTCAAAGAACTTTAGTACTTGTCCCGGAGGTCTAGGGTTCGAATCTGGGAAAGACAAAAACCCATTATCAGGAGTGAGAAGATCATAGGGCACGACTTAGAGAGTCGCCTGATGGGACTAGAGGAGTCATGTCGCTACACAAACATATTGTAGTAATAGACTTAAATTTAAGAAATTTGACAATACTTAAAGTTTGTTTTTATACGAAAATGATTGGTAAGATATACATGCTCTAAATTCATGTAAGATCCATATTACAGGTTTTTTAAACAAGCTTATGACCAAGAAAAAACTTGTAAAAACTATATATTTCAATTGTCGCAAAGGTGATTATATTCATGTCCCTCACAGTTTGTCCCCAAATTATGTGAAGTAAGGTAAATTACGAAATCAATTTATAGTTGACCATCAAATAATTAAGGGTGGGACAATGAGACAAAAAAAAACTATAGCTTTCAATGACTTAAGATGAGGTGACTCTCTTACCACCTGTAACAAAATTCAAATATTTGATTTCATCAAAATAAAAATGATAAAATTATCATCAGATAATACCTCATATTAAATCATCATAAAGATTAAATCAAAAGAGTACTTAATCATGAGAGAAGATTAGCGTTGACAACTTTCCACATCTAAACCTTTTTTAGAGAATTCAAATCACTCACCAAAGGGATCTGAATGAAAACCTTATTATGTTTAAGACTAGGGATATCAATCTATAGATCTGTAGTTATTTATTTTATTTTAGCCAATTATAAAAATAAAATAAAACAATTTGGTGTCTACACATTAAAGCTCATAGCATATGAGATGTTTTGAAAACCCAATAATTTAATTAGCCCTGATCACTTTTAATGTGAAACAAAATAGAGTCATAATGTATGATTAGATTGACATGTACCCATTTTATTTAATTTTTCCGAAGTCTTTTCCTTCGTTACTATTTTATCTAGTTGATAAATTTGTTTTGATTTGTATAGTTTGGCCTTTTAGGTGGAATGAAGGTTAAAACTGACAGGGATGAATCATCTCCATCTGCAGCTATGCTTGCAGTACAAAATGTTGCACAGAGATGCAAAGTATGTTTATTGCCTTGTTGATATCCATACCTTCATTAACTGGTACAGTGGCCTTTCATAGGAACTTGGGATTACTGCTTTGCATATTAAGTTAAGAGCCACTGGTGGAAACAAGACAAAAACATCTGGTCCTGGTGCCCAATCTGCTCTAAGGGACTTGCTCAGGCTGACATGAAGATTGGATGTATTGGTAAGCAATTTTCTTTTACTATCTGAAGTTGATTTCTCCTTGTGTGGTTTTCTTATTCTGGACATTGTCTTGTGCAATCAGTATTACTTCAAGAGTTATATTTGAATGATTTGTCTATATATTCTGTTTTGTGTCTTTTGTAATATGTATCAGAATTTTTAATAATTTTTTTAGATTATACATAGTGTTGTTAGTTGTTGTTGTAAACTTTAGTCTTATTGTGTTTAGCTGGTTGCGAATGGCTTTGTAACGATTTCAGTACATTTTAAACGGGTTCTAAGAAAATTCGTTCCACAATTCATGTTAAGTAAAGTTTGAAATATTTACTAATCTTAACAACTGATACTTGCAGTTTTGATCTATGGCAATTACTGATCCATCAAAACACATGGATAATAATCCTAGCTTCCATCAAATTTTAGTGAACGTGATACTGAATTCTTATTAACTGATTAAAAACATAATATTATCAAATTTAGATTCTTAAAGGAGTTCCATACAATGTTCCCAAAGCGATGGATAAGATTGAAAATGGTAGCCTAGTTGCAAAATTGCTACAAAAGTACAATTATTTTCTCCTGTACAAAAATAACTCTTCATTGTCGGCCAGGATTGAGAAAAGAATGAATGTTGCAGAACAAAAAATAACCATACGCAACAAACTGCGCACCAGGATAGGAGCAGCGACTAAAAGGTTCATTTTATTGAACTTTCATGGACAGGCTGAAGGTTTCGAGAATACGGTCCTTACGAGAATATCGTCCTTAAGGGTTGTGTGGTCTAACAGTTCCATTCATGCTCCAGTCAATATGCAATAAGCTCATTGATTAAACTAAATGTGAATCGCATAGCCCACCCCTACTAAGGAAAGATGATTTTGGAATTTCTGTCAGCTTTCCTCTATCCAAAACCACAACTCTATCTGCCATTTGGACCGTCTCAAGTCGATGGGCAATTATTAAGACCTATAAACAAAAACAAAATAATAGTTAATGATTCTAGATTGTCTATCCTGTAAGAAAAGAATGAAATAAAGTCCAATGTTTGTAAATACAAATAAACCAGATTCCTGAGCATATTGTCTAGTTTAGTGACTGATTGCAAAAGTAAGCATCTGATATGAGAATGCTTAATGTGTCATCACAAGCTTCATCGAAAGGTACAAGCCTATTACTCTATTATTAGCCCAAGTAACTATGAATTATCTAATAAATAATAACTGTAGAGTTGATTGTTGTTGTTGGCGTGTCAACCTTCATAGGTTCTAAACTACATTTAGGACTCGCATGTGGTGTCGAGTTTAAAGGAATTCTAAAACATTTTTCATGAACTAATATTTAGTTATAGAGTATGGTTTAGTCTAACATGTCATGTTTAACCATTACATCCATTATGTTGCAACCTTTTCCCTTTCAACACAATTCAATCACTGTGACAAACGGTGTGCGGACGGAATCTATTAGCTCAGGATCTGCTGATACTTTACTAGATAGGATACATCCATAAATCTGCAGGTCCTCGTGAATGTGATGTCCAACTTGGAATAAAAATGGATCCCGTGATAAGCTTAGCATATGAATCATATGCTAGGATACATCAGCGTATTTGGAGTATGTTTCCATCAGCTTGAAGTGCCAAGGACCAGACTTGTATCTAATGTTGAAGAATCTTTACAACAAAAGCCAGATTAGATACTTACCGTATGATTTTCCATTAGACGCTTCAAGGCTTCTCTGACCAGCAGCTCAGATTTTCCATCCAATGCAGAAGTTGCTTCATCCAAAATAAGTATTGATGCATTTTGATAAAGTGCTCTTGCAATGGCTAACCTGAAAATTGGGAATGCATGAAACGCCAAAACATTGAACATGTTTTTTACATGTCATGTGAGATTGTCTTGACATGTTCTACCATATAAATTTGTGAAGAATGCACAACTCCGTTTCTACCAATTGTTGTACTTTTAATTCTATTACCCTACACCAGTTATGGGTCCGACCTATGGTTCATAAAAATATTCAATTAATCCTTGGTTTAAACTTTCTTCTAGCTCATGATCGCGCTCTTTTACTTACAAAGGACTGAGTTGTCTTTCTCTCAACTCCCGTCATTGCTCCTATTCTTTCTGATTATCCATAAGAGGTCAGCATGCATAAGCCTGGTGACGCCCCACCTCTTGAAACTTGTAATCCTACTATCCTACAAAATATTGAGAAAGAGACCGGATATATTGTAAATTAAATATTATCAATTCTGATCTACCATAAAAGCACAAGACTTAAAATATACAAATTGAGAAAGAGAAGAATGTAAAAATCATATCTCCCAATTCCTTACTCTCGGAGTCATACAACGTTCTGAATCTAGGCAAAAAAGTCTAGCTTTCATAGTAAACAAAGGTGCAGAGCAGAAAATAGGACAATTTAGAATGGTATTCAACTATAACCATCAAGCCCACATAACAACTAAAATTTTAGACTTCCCAACTAAAATGGAAGACATAAAAACTCTTAAATCTTTTCTAGGACTTTTAAATTATGAAAGACCAAATTTAAAAGATATTGGTAAAATCAGTGTTCCCCTATATAATAAAATCTCACAAATAGGGCAAAAGTATTTTAACCAGCAGGATATGGATTTAGTCAAACAAATAAAAAATATGGTTAAAAATTGCCCAATTCTTACTTTACCCCTAGATTAGGACTACGTAATTATAGAAATAGATGGTTGCAAAACAAGATGGGGTGGAGCACTGTTTAGAAAACTTTCTAAATATGATCCAAAAACTTTTGAATCCTTATGCAGGTATGACTAAGGAAAATATAAAGAAAAAGGACATCTTACTCCACTAGACTATGAAATCCTAATGATAATTTACTGCTTAGACTCTTTTATGTTATTTATTTGTAGCAAAGCAGAAATCACTCTTAGAACTGACTATGAAGCAATAGTCAAATATAACCAGTAAATGAAGGGGACCAAAAAAGGCTTAGGATCAAAAAGATGGATTAAATTTACTGACACCATTATCAATAGAAGATTAAAAAATTAATTGGAAACATATAAAAGACACCAATAATTCTCTAACCGATACATGATGTTTACATGCAGGAAATCAAAATACTGATTATAATGGATCAGCAAAAGAAAGCAAGAGCTTATAGTTATCAAACTCTGAGGTTTGGAAATCAAGAACTTCAGCAGTTCTATAGAAAATAAGACATTCCAATGTGAACTTAGATCACAACTGGATCATATTCAGATGTCTTGTAGACAATATTTGGAACATCCCTACAGCTCCAGGGATTTCTAGCCACAAAATAGCAATTATAAATACACTGTCAAACTACTTCATAACCTTGGTTCAGAAACTGATGGGAAAGAAATTTTCTTGCTATACTGTTTTCTCCGATAATCAGGCAGGAGTCTATTCTACATGGGATGAAGTAAAAACAGCTATTCAAGAACAGAAAACTCTTTTTTATAAAGGATTTTATTCTTTAAATGAAGCCCTTGAAGCTGCCAGAACAAAGTTAGGACCAAACTTTTATATCAATCCTACAAAACATCCAGTTGGAAAAACATTATTTAAGGCACCTATAAAAACGGGGACTTATTCTACATATAGTACTTTCCTCCAAGAACCAAGAAAAATACAAAGGCTTATGGATTATCAATCACTCAAAATCCTGTAAGACAAAACTGGAAAAACTTCAGAGCATATCTTTTTCTAAGCAGAATAAGCTACGGGAACATATTTCCACTTATATTCGAATTCTTGGAGAAAATTTCACTTTTCAAAATTTTGTAGAATTATGTAAATCCCTGAAATGGTTTCATAATAATCCTACCTCGGGATTCACATTGTTTATACTGAAGAATATAATTATAAACTTAAATGCATAAAAGCTTTTCCACAATGTGAGACTACGTATACTTTAGCACCCGGATGTAGGTGCCAACTGTCTTATGCTTTCCGAAAAACCAATATTCATTTTGAAGAATTCAAACAAAAGAATTACAAGGGAAGGCTCATTACGCCTTTTACTTTGATGAACTTTGGACTTCTACAACAACTATGGATCCATAATTTAGATTCAGTACCTTCATTTCCCTATAAATTAGGACTTATTATTCAATATGCCCTCAAAGAAGAAGAAAATTTTGTATTATGTACATTTGACAGTTCTCCTGAATGGATTGATTTAAAAATTGAGTCAGTCAGACATGTGATTAAAATGGATATCCCAGGAATTAATATTCTCACTATCAAATTTGAAGAATATTCGTCATATGAAGACAAAGATTGGGCAGCAACAAAGCTTATTGAAGAACAGCTTAAACATTGGAGAGTGGCAGTTCTTGGCTCTAGGACAATAGAATTTACATTAGCTGAAGAAACTTACACAGAGAAAATATATTGGTCAAAGGACATGGGAATTATTTTCTTTCCATTCAAATATTCTACTCAGCACCCTACTCTCCGTCAATACTACCATAAAAAAAACGAAGAATGACAGCACAAAAACAAAGACAGTCCAACAGTTTCAAGGGCTTCATTTAAATAATAAAATCCTTTATAAAAAGGAGTTTTCTGTTCTTGAATAGCTGTTTTTAGTTTATCCTAAGAGAATAGACGCCTAATTACTGGAGAAAATAGTATAGCAAGAAAATTTCTTTCCTGTCAGTTTCTGAACTGTGGTTATGAAGTAGTTTGACTGTGTATTTATAATTGCTATTTTGTGGCTAGAAAATAGAAACCCTAGAGCTGTAGGGATGTACCAAACATTGTCTATAAGACATCTCTGAATATGATCCAGTTGTGATCTAAGTTCACATTGGAATGTGTCTTCTTTTCTATAGAACTGTTGAAGTTCTAGATTTCCAAACCTTATAGTTTGATAACCATAAGTTCTTACTTTCTTTTGCCGATCCATTAAAATCAGTATTTTGATTTCCTGCATGTAAACATCATGTTAGTGCAAAAGTCTGGATAAAGTATCTGTTAGAAAATTATTGGTGTCTTTTATATGTTCCCAATTAATTTTTAATCTTCTATTGATAATGGTGTTAGTAAAGATAATCCATCTTTTTGATCGTAACTCTTTTCTGGTCCCCTTTGTTTGCTGGTTATATTTGACTATAGCTTCACAATCTATCCTAAGAGTGATTTTTGCTTTGCTACAAATAAATAACATAAAAAGTCTAAGCAGTAAATTACCGCTAGGATTTCATAGTCCAGTGAAGTAAGATGCCTTTTTTCTTTATATTTTCCTAAGACATACCTACATAAGGATTCACAAGTTTTTGGATCATATTTAGAAATCTAAATAGTGTTCCACCCCATCGTGTTTCGCAACCATCTGTTTCTATAACTAAGTAGTCCAAATCTAGGGGTAAAGTAAGAATAGGGAGATTTTTAACCATATTTTTTATTTGTTTGACCCTTTGCCCTATTTGTGAGGCTTTATTATACAACGGGCCATTGATTTTACTAATATCTTTTAAATTTGGTCTTGTATAATTTATAAGTCCAAGAAAAGATCTAAGGGTGCGTTTGGTTGGGGATTATCCTTGATAACCTTGGTTATCCATTCATGGTTATCAACGAAAATCTTGTTTGGTTTAGATAATCAGCGATTCCCAAGTAATGATCATGCCCGACACGTTAGCAAAAGGGGCATGAAACCCGGAATCGAAAAACCTTTAGAAAGTAAGGTTTTTCTTGATTCTGGGGTTATAAAACTTATCTTTCCAAAATTATTTTCCAATATTTACATTTAAGACAAAAATAACCATCACAATTTATTAAATTCTGGAGGCATTATTCGCGATCGGACAACCGACGACCGCGGTCAGTGACCACCGACGGCGGCCTGCGACTGCCGGCTGTCGGCGCCGATCTCCGGCTGCCTGACTATCGGCACCAATCGCCGACGGCAACAGACGGTCGACGTCGACGTCGATGTTGGTGTCGCCGACGAATGTTTTTTAATTTAATATTTTAATTAAAATTTTAATAAATTAAATAGAAAAAAATTAAATAAATTTAATTTAAAATTTAATAAAATTATCTAAACAAATTCTAAAAAATAAAAAATAATCAAATTTTATTTATTATTATATATTTTTTGATATTTTAATTTTTAGAAATTAAAATAAATATAATCGTATATACTTTTTTATACTTACTGAGAGTACGAACATGTATATAATATCAACTTACTTTTCTTATTTTAAATTTAGATAAGCATATAATCTCATCGTATTTAAATTTAACTAAAGGGCAATACGGTAAAATATTATATTATGTTATAGACTATTACCTCCAAACAAACAAGATTTTATTTGATTACTTAAATTCAACTAAACAACTTTAGGTTATGTTTTATTCCCCATAACCTTGATTATGTGATTACTTGGTAATCACATAACCAAGGTTATATATAATAACTTAAACCAAACACACCCTAAGAGTTTTTATGTCTTCCATTTTATTTGGGAAGTCTAAAATTTTAGTTGTTATGTGGGCTTGTAGGGAAATTTTCCCCTGACCAATTTTACTACCAAGAAAATCTATGAGTTGTGGCTATTTTCATTTTTTTTTCTAGAAACTATCAACCCATGTTTCTCGAATAAATTGAAATCATATGTAAGTGCGAGTAATGTTCTTCCTTAGTTTTAGAAAAAACTAACACATCATCAATATATACACAAGTAAAAGAAGAGACCCCTCTAAAAATATAACCCATTTTGCGTTGAAAGATTTGAGGAGCTACTAAGTCCAAAAGGCATCACCAGTCATTCAAAATGGCCTTTAGGGCAAGAGAATGTTGTCCATGCTATGGAGTCTGGGTGTATTTTTACTTGCCAAAATCCAAATTTCATATCAAATTTTGAATATCATTTTGAATTTTGAATCTTGTTAAGTAATTAATCTTTATTTGGTATCTTATAACCATCCTCATGACAATTGTCATTAAGACGTATAGTTGAATATCATTCTTGATTGTCGTCTTTTCTATTGTGCATCTTTTTCTTGTTTGTTGTTATCCATCATTAAAAACTTTGTTTATGCATTCTTATGTTACACATCAGCAAAAGGGGCATTCAACCAGGAATCAGAAAACCTTAGGGAAGCAATCTTAGGGTGCGTTTTTCTTGATTCCCAGGTTATGGAACTTATCTTTCCAAAATTATCCTCCAATATTTACATTTAAGACGAAAATAACCATTACAATTTATTAACTTCCGAAAGCATTATTCGCAATCGACGACCGACAACGGCGGCCAGCGACCACCGCCGGCGACGATCGCCGGCGACCACCGCCAGCGACGACGGCCGGTGACGACCGCCAGCGACCACCGTCGGCGATGATCACTGGTGGCCAACGACCACCGCCGATCGCCGGCTGCCGACCGTCGACCACCGCTGATCGCCGGCGACGATCGCCGACAACGATCGCCGCCAACCACTGCCGCCGACGATCGCCAACGACCACCGCCGGCATCCACAGCCGGCGGCCAGCGATCGGCGGTGGTCGCCACCGCCGGCGACCACTGCCGATCGCCGGCGACAATCGCCGGCTGCCACGACGAACCTGATCCCCGTCGATCCCGAGTCGGATCGCTCGCATCTGCGATGGGGCACGGGCCGTCGCGGTCAGACATCCACCAGTTCACCGATGCTAGGACATCGATACGACTGACTTAATAAACAAAAAATATCAAACAAATCTAAAAATATGGTAAAATAAATAAGTTAAACATACAAACAAACAAATTTATAATACTAATGAATCAAAAACATTATGTATATAACTTTATGATTACTTTAATAAAACGAGTTATATATGATAACTGAACAAACGACTAAAAGCTGAACTTCTATACCTAGATTCAGAACGTTGTATGGCTCCGAGAGTAAGTAGTTGGGAGATATGATTTTTACATTATTCTCTTTCCCAATTTGTATATTTTAAGTCTTGTGCTTTTATGGTCAGATCAGGATTAATAATGTTTAATTTACAATACCCTCTCTTTTTCCCAATATTTAGTAAGATTTTCTCCTATAATTTTTAATTTTTCTAGTCTAGAGATTAAGGAGTCTAAGTTATCCTGGGTCTTAAGTAACATTAATAGATAAGTAGGGCTTATGAAATCTTGTGGGTATAAGTTATCCAGATCTTTGTCTAAATAGACTAAGTCTTCATCAAATTCTGATTGTGAGCTATTTTCGCCAAGTGACATTAGTTTTCCTGTTGCTGAGTAGGTGTGTTGTTCTTGCAGAACCTTTAATACTACAGGGGCAACAGGTTGAATCAGTAGTAGGCTTACAAGTTTCAAGAGGTAGGGAGTCGCATGACCAATGTAACTAGAGAACCAGAAAGTTCAAAATCATTCACCTTTGTTTTTGTCCTCCACTAAGGAGAGAACCCCTTTGTCCAATATTAGTTTCATAGCGTTCTGCAAGTTTTGTAATGAATTCATCAGCATTGGCAACCCTAGCAGCGTATTCAACATCCGCCTGGTTGATTTGTCCAGTCAAATCTCTATAGCCAATATTTTCAGCAACAGTTCCTGAAAAGAGCATCTAAGAAAAAACGAGGAGATCAATCATAGTGGTTTTAGTTGAGAGATGCACACTTGGTTTACATAAAATAAGTAGAAAGTTAACGATATTGAGAAACAAGAAATGCTAGCAACTCCCTTCCGAGCCCCAAAATCCTTACAGGAGATTGCAATAACTAAAAGAGTTCCATCAAATAATATCGTCCCTTTGAAACGAATCAAGAAGCACTACACCAAGAGGAAATCTGTCTTTAGTGCCAAAGCCTTGTCCTTCTGCTGTATTCCCACTTAGCGCACCTCAATGGCGTCTTCTCCCTCTGTCGACACACATGTAGAACCACCTGGTCACTTCTTCTTCACACCCCATAATAGTGTTTATTCCCAGCCTCCTCACACAACCATAGTAGCCTCTTTGATCCCCCACCCCCTCTCCCCAGCAAGCAACACTATTCCTAATTTGCACTATTGCCATGTGTTCCATCCTAGCATTCCTAATCTCAATGGTCAGTTTGCCTCTGTCCCATTTCTTTCAGAATCCTTCCCCACTCATCCAGCTTACAATTTTCTCCAATCAATCAGTTCTTCCCAACTCAAACTTAGTACCCAGGTTTTTTTCCATCCTGCACGTACCTCCTGGTGCCATCACCACGTCCCCCCTCCAATGCAGGATCTCCACCACATCCCCATTCATCTTCCACTGTACCCTCGACAAGGTTGGAAGTGACCAAATATACCCTCATATGATTTTTTAGGAAATTAGTTAGTTTGTTTTTTACTTTTAAAACTGATTGATCATTTTTAAACTCAACAAAATTAAAGTTAATTTTAGGTATGGTGGCTTATCTCAATGAACAATATGTTCAAAATGTGCAGTATGAGACCACACAACACCTAAATCTGTTATTATCAATGTCTTAGAAATAAAAATAAAGAAGTGATGAACTTACCGATTCCTGTGACACCAGAACTATGTGCTTTCGTAAACTTTTTAGTTTGACATCTTGAATGTCATGATTGTCCACAAGAAAAGACCCTGACAAACAACAAAATCCTTCCTAAACATGCAAGTTTACAATTCAAGCAAAGATATATCTAGTTTTAGAGATTCTAGAGAAAATGAGCTTGGAATTGAGAAGGTTTAAGATTCAGGAACAAGCATCACAAATTACTGACCACATTGAGGATCATATAGCCGAAGAAGCAATTTGCTGAGAGTTGTCTTTCCTCCTCCAGAAGGCCCAACAAAAGCAACCCTCTCCCCTGGTCTTATGTGGAGATCCACTTGATCAAGAACATATGGCATGCCTTCTCCATATCTAAATTTAACACCACAGAACTTTATGTCCCCAGTAACATAGTCCAAATCAATAGCGTCTGATTTCTCTGTCACCTAAATTTGCAAAAGTGAAACATAGTACAGAGATTGATCTTAACAATTTGTACAAGTCACACATAGTATGAATATTGCACATTAACAATTTGTACAAGTCATTATTGTTCAAAATGCATGTGATTCTTGTGTAAGAATTGATAATTGAAATCAAACAATAAGTACCTTGACATGGTTGATTTGTTCATATTTAATCTTTATCTTCTCTCTTGATGCAGTAAATCCTTATAAACTATGTTCTAAGAAAAGTCAAATAAAATTGAATAATATCTGATATATGAAATGTAATTTTGGTAACGTGAAAAGAATTGATGAATTAGATAATGGATGGACATGAAATCTTTATAAGAGTTTTAGATATATAGGATCTTTCATTCAATAAGAAGAGTATATTGCTACTAGGATAAAAAATGAGTGGTCAAGATGAAGAGAAGTGTCCAGGATCTTGTGTTATTGTCATGTCCCTAAGGAAATTTTTTATAAAACTATGGTACATCCCACCATTTTATGAATGGAAGTGTTGGACTCATAGGAAATAGCATGTGCAAAAGGTCAATATTGTAGAAATAATATAAATGTTAAATTAATGTATAAAGTTTTATAAAGAAGAAAAATATTATTGTTTTGGAGCACTTAGGTGTAGTAGAACCAATGTTACCAAATCGAGAGAAAATATATTGAAATGATATGTTCAAAGTTTTATAATTAAAAAAAGCTGAATTTATTAGAATGGAAAGCGAAAAGGATAGAGAAAATAGATAAAACATAATATAATGAAAATTGGACAACACAACTTAATGACCATGGCCTTTTCTTGAATGAACAAATGATTTAATTTCCTGAAAAAAATAATGTTAACACTAATGTAAAGAAACTAATAAAGACGAGATAAGTGTGAGATTAACAGAATTACATTAACTTAAATTTTTATATAGTATATTCACATCAAAGCAAATAATAACACCTTTGCAAGCAAGAAAAGGATGTTCTAATCACAAATTGATGCCATGAAAGCATACAAGAGACAGCACACTGTAGCAAGCAAATAGAAAAATATTCTGCTTGCGTGAACAATTTTGTTAAGTATATCTAAAAATTTCAAGTATTCCAATAGATTGCAAAGTATATGTATATTGTATCACTTAATCAAATATATCAGTGTTTTAATAAGAAGATAGAGTAGGCACCTTAGCCTTTGCTGCCTAATGTACTTTCACTGTCACAAAGCAGGGACAGTTTCCATTACCCACATTGAACAGACGCACTGGCATCATTTATATCTTTAGGTTTTTTGATATAAAATTAGTGCACTATTGTGAAATATTCTCATTATGCATACTTGAGCTTAGATGAGAGAATTAACAACGAGCTATTAAAAAGGTAATTGATGGATTGAATGGAAAGCCACTGCACATGAACCAAAAGTCCTCCTTATGAGAACTTGCACCAACTGAGACAAATGACCAAAAATATCACCTGAAAATTCACGGTGAGACTGTATGATCTGGTAAAGAATGTTGAGCACATAATTATCCCTTGGAAAAATGAGTAATACACTTCCATATAATAAAGTTACCTTAATTGGCTCAATGAGAAGCATCAATGCGGTTATGAATGAGAAAAGGATTGAACAGTCATCGGAATTTCTGGAGACAATCACTGAACAAACACAGAGAACCAGTAGCCCTCCTACGCACAAGGCTTGTACAAGTTGAGGAATGAGAGCTTTCATTTTCTTCTTTGTCAGTTGTTGCAACAGATTATCAAGAGCAAGTGTCTGGAATCGAAAGCTTTCTTTTGATTCTCCATTATTGGCCTTTACAACAAGCATCGAAGGAAGTACCTAGAAAACACCAGGCAACACTCCAAATCCCTTGTCAAAATACAACAATTGCAAGAACATATCCCTTTTGTTAAGAACAAAGATATAGGCAATGCACTTGATCTTGTCCAGTGATGAAATTAGATGTACCTCGTTTAGGTAGGCTGAGAGTTTAGCAGAACTCATGCTTGCTTTCCTTGAGATTTTTCGAAGCGTTTCACCAAGATAGGCAATTAAAAACAGGATGCATGGAACGGCCTACAGTAGTATCCACACGAATGGTAACTATGATCAACTACAAACTTCAGGTAGCAATACATAGTTTTAACAAAGTTAACTCACAAATGCTGCTAAAAGTGAAAGCATCGGACTAACAGATATCATCTGAGTAGCCATAGCCACAAACTGTAGAGTATTTGGCACAGTCATCTACATCCAATTAAGACAAAAACATCGTCATGTAAAGGATAACAAATGAAGGGAAAACCAAATGTTGCGACTTCTACAAAAAAAAAAAAAAGGAGTTCTACTTTAGGTCATAAAGCAATTTCGAGGTGGCAAAAGATGATTCGCTCGCCCCAGCGCCCCCGCCAACCCGTCCCAGGGCCAACACGGAGGAGGCAAATCACGGGGCTACTAGCCCGGATGCTGTGATTAGTGTGTTGGGAGGGCAGGCACACTGGCTTTGCCAAGTTTTGACCTAGACCTCTTGGTGCGCACCAACCATCAGTCCATCCAATGGGACTCATGAAGCAATTTCGAGCTTTGACAACAATTAGATTTACTATGTAATGTAGATTGAACTTTCTTCTTGAAAGCTTACATTCAAGATAGCATACAGAGCATCAGAAACATCCGCTGCCTCCGCAGTCATCCGATATGCTACATCTCCCGCCAGAAGTCCATTATTGCCTTCGAAGAACTCTAGGTCCCTCTGGAGGATCCGATCGAAGACGTGAATTCTGAGCCTGTACACGGACCGGGTAGCAGCCTCCCACAGGAACGCTTGCTGCAGGTAAGCGGCGGCGGAGGATAAACAGCCCAGCGCGACCAGCACGGCGCCCTCCTGGGGTACCCTCGGCGAGCGGACTTGGGATAGAATGGAGGCAAGGCGTCCGAGCTGGGGCACCGCGCGCGAGAGGCAATAGATAGCAACGAAGCTGCAGAGCCATCCCTTGAGTATGGTCGTCCATTCGTCGCGGAGGAAAGGTGCGATCTGAAAGAGAGGCGACGAGAAGCGGAAGGCGGCGTCACGGAGCCGGGATTCGCAGGCTGCGACAATCGATGGCGGGGATCCGCGAGCGGCGGCGAAGAAGGGCGAGGAGGAGGAAGAAAGCGAGGGGTTGGAGAGGATGATGAGCGACGAGAAGCGAAGATGGGAGGGGTAGAGACGGTTTCTAAGCAAGCTTACGTTTTGCAAGGACGAAGAGGAGAAGGAAAGGACGGAAGAGGGCGACGCGAGTGCGGCACGGAGAAGCATGTCGGGCGGCGACGAAGCGGCGCTGCTCGGGCCAGCTCCATGGCGGTGCCGTTCTAATGTTTGGACCCAACAAAATTATGATTGATTCCTTGTTTTACTGAGATCCACGTCAAGGCATGACTAATATTGAGGCCTATATCCGTCGTAGCTGATCGTTATTTTAGATATTCATGATTTAATCTCTAATTATAATATATTTTATAAAAAAAATTTTTAAATGAAACATGAATCTTAAGATGTTAAAATTCTAGATCGTCTACTATGAATATTTTTTAATTTACATTGGTGACTGATAAAAAATTTTCATAGGATCGAATAAATCATTATAGATTCATCTGTTAACTAGTCTAACATTTAAATAAAAGAAGGCCCTCTTTTTTTTCATAAAAATAAAGTGTATATTAAATTAGCATTATATATTTTTGTTATTTCAAAAATATCTTTGTTTTGTCAAGAATTATATAACAAAAACTATATTTTATTTTCTTATACGACACTGTTATGTTCCCATGCGTGCATCTTTTTCAATTTAATAGATATATATAAAAAATTGAAAATAAAAGGGAAAAAAAACTTGTTACTAACCTACGAGTAAGATGATACAGCCTTACCCTTTAATTATCTATCTCGCTCTTTGTTTTACAATCAATCAAAGGTTAGCTGGCGTCGGGTTTGACTGTAAGAATAGAAATGGAAATGAATTTAGTCATTTCAATATTGTTGTTTAGTTTATAAGCTGGGTTTAGGTATGATTGTCAATGCTATTATTTGGTTCGCCAAATGTTTGAGAATATAAAGGCTGCTATTTGATCTGTGCATAAGCAGGGGCGGATTTACATGGGGATCCGAGAGGGCCACGGTCCCCCCAAAATTTTAATAATATTATTTTTATATAAAATTTTTATTTTTTTAGTATAGTAATTTTTTTTCTTAGTATATATATAATTTGACTTCTTTATAAGTTTATATTTGTAGTGGGTTCAATGCTAAGTCAAATTTTTGTTTTAGCATATATCTAGGGTTCAAATCTCTTGGATAATTAAATTTAAAAAAAATATTTTTTTATTTTTTAAATTTTAACTCAATATATATTATTTTTGAAAAATTAGAAAAGATATTATTATAATAATTATTTTTTTTGATTATTATTATAATAATTATTTACGTTGACGTTCGAATTTATAATTCTAGATTCACTACTGTGCATAAGGCCTGAATGTTTCAAGATGATGCTCATTTTTTCTAAAAGAAAATGGATTTAGATGAAAATGATCAAAAGTACCTAAACAAACAAATTGTACATGAAATAAAAATCCAATTGATTAAAGGGCAAAACGATTTATCATAAAGGGATAATCCAAACATCAAGTGTGATGAAAACAAGGGGAATTCTACCTATCGCTTTCTTTTGAAAGGAAAAAAAAAACGAAACAAAAAGACTGGCAAAAGCCTAATTTATTCAATTTACTAGTTTTAAAATCTTCAAAAAAGAAATCAAGACAAGATTTCTTTCGTTATTCTTGTAAAACACAGATAAACAAAATAAGCGAACAAGGTCTTCGTTAGGGTGATTCGATCTGATCAAGATGATTCTGATCTATATAACATAGGAGTTAGAGTCGGGCTTGAGTGCTAATAGGACATAAGTGACTGGGTCGGACCAAAAACGAGAGTGCAAAGTGGAGTAGAGGTTTCAAATGGTAACAATCCTTTCTTTGGAGCCCAAAGGGGAGTTTATATAGGGGAGGGGAAGCTCTCTACCTTGTCAGAGCTGTCATGTCTCATTAAGGAATAGTCAGTTGGCAGACTGAACTAATGGCAGCTTTAGCTGCTCTGTGAGACCGCCACAGCCGCTTGACAGTCTGTCCAGGTTGTCCCCTCTGACCCCAATTAATGTTGGTGGCTCTGTTAGGTCATGATTATGTCAGAAATCCATTTCTGGCAATGAGGAGATTCGGATGATCTTTACTGCTGTTGCGACCCTTCATTCACTCTGGGTCGGCCACCATGGGTCTGTCACTCTGGTTCGGCCACCCTGGGTCTGTCACTCTGGTTCGGCCATCCTGGGTCTATCACTCTGGGTCGGTCAACCTGGTCTGTCACTCTGGGTCGCCCACCCTGGGTCTGTCACTCTGGCTCGACCACTCTGGGTCAGCCACTCTGGGTCTGTCACTCTGGGTCTGCCACTCTGGGTCGGCCACCCTGGGTCTGTCACTCTGGGTCGCCCACCTTAGGTTTGTCACTCTGGGGCGGCGACCCTAGGTCTGTCACCCTGGGTCGCCCACCCCGGATCGGTCATCTTGGGTCGGGGCCCCTAGGTCGGTCCCTTAGGTCGGGTGCCCTGGATCATCCTAGATCGGTCACACTGGGTTGGGCACTTTGGTCATGGCCAAATCCAGGTCCGGCTCATCAGACCAAGGTTAACCCAGCTTAACCTTATTCGACCTAGGCCTGATCAGACCGGGCCCTCGACCCACTCTGAAAACTTACTCGCCCGGATCACAAGCCTTTCCTTCAAGTCTAGTCGAAGGAGGCGCAAAGTCCGACTGACTAGGCTACACGCCCGGTCGGATATACTCTACTTCGCACCCCTGACCCTCATTACGGCCTCAAGATTTTTATCCTTAAATGTCGAATCCCCTGTCGAGTCAGCAATACATCTACCCCGCGTTTATCTCCCCGGATCACATATCTTCCCTTCAAGTCTAGTCGAAGGAGGCGCGAGTCTGACTGACTTTACTAAATCTAGTGGTTGGTCCAACAATATCTCCTCGGATCACCTATCTCCCCTTCAAGTCTAGACGAAGGAGGCGCGAGTCTGACTGACTAGACTAAATCTAGTGGTTTGACTAGTCAATCAGACTCATTCCACCCGTACTTTCCATCCTGGAATTAGGTTGGAATGGATCTCCTTTGATAGAAAAACAATCAATCAGAAGCTATGGGTTGGATTTTACCTAGTTAATCAGTATTTCATCCCTCGGAATGTTGCTGCTGGAGTATTTAATTATGTCAAGCGAGCAATTAGATCGTGTTGGACGAGTGACAAATCTATGTATGACAAACAACTAAGTATTTTTGCCGAACCAAGCAAATGGTTGCGGGTGCCACGCATGTGGCATAGAGTCGAGCAAACGGCAGAGTAACTGAGTGACGAGCAGAGCTGCTGAGTGGCTAAGTGCCGAGCTGAGTAGCTAGGTAGCTGAGTGCCGAGCTGAGTGGCTGAGTGCCGAGCAGAGCGGCTGAGTGGCTGAGTGCCGAGCAGAGCGGCTGAGTGGCTGAGTGCCGAGCAGAGCGGCTGAGTGGCTGAGTGCCGAGCAGAGCGGCTGAGTGGCTGAGTGCCGAGCTGAGCGGCTAAGTGGCTGTGTGCCGAGAAGAGCGGCTGAGTGGTTGTGTGCCAAGTAAAGCGGCTGAGTGGCTAAGTGCCGAGTTGAGCAGCTAGGTAGCTAGGTGCCGAGCTGAGCGGCTGAGTGGCTGAGTGCCGAGCAGAGCGGCTGAGTGCCGAGTAGAGCAGCTAAGTGCCGAGCAGAGCGGCTGAGTGGCTGAGTGCCGAGCAGAGCGGCTGAGTGCGTAGCTGAGCAACTGAGTGGTTGAGGCGTGTGAGCAATCACCTTTATAACTTGCTGAAGAGCAAGTGTCTCAATGCCGCTCGGGAGACCTTAATGAAGCGTGGGCAGCCACGTCCGATCTACCGCGAGGTCGGTGGTTGCGTGGGAACATGCCCACTTATAACTTGCAAGAGCAAGAGTCTGGACACCATCTGACATACCCTGACCGAGCATGGGGGAATAGCACTTTTTTCGGATCTTTGATCTCTACGGTGTTGTTAGCGCAGCGAAAACAATAATATGCAAAGTAAATAAGAAATAAACAATACTAACAACCTGATTTACTTGGTATCCACCCCGGTCGGGTGACTAATCCAAGAATCCTTCGGTGGATCACTCCCCGGATAACCTCCGGCTATCTCGTGTCGCTCCTTGTGGGTGGAGAAACCTCACCACAACACCTTGAACACACTCTGAGAATAAAAGACTACTAAGTACTAACTCACCTTAACCAAGTGAGTTTCGTCGAAAGAAATAGTAGAAAACGAGCCCCTTTAAATAGGGCTCGAATCTGAAACAGTCGGTACCAGTCGACTGCCCAAATGGCAGTCAACTGGTCCCACTCAGATTCGACCGTTACATCATAACGTTCGAATTCTGCTAGCCTGTTTAAGCCTATGCCAGTCGACTGCCCCTGGGCCAGTCGACTGGTACACACTTAAGCCTAGGGTCTCACTCCCGAGTACAAGTCTCTCCGCACTCAAACCCTCCCGGCTTAACCCATGAGTACAAGCACTCATACTCAGCCTCTCTCAACCTAGTTGACTCTCCACCAGCAGTCTTGACTGTTGCCTTCACGCCCTCTTCATCTTTGGCCCTCGTCCCTCGGATGCGCACACAAGCCTCCAGCTTGCCTCCTTGCCACCCTTCACGTACGTCTCGAAGTCCGCGTCCCTCGGCTCATCATCTCTGCTATCCAATGGTCCCTCGGATACGCACGTAAGCCTCCAGCTTACCTCCATGCCATCCTTCACCTGAAGACGTCAACCAAATCCACATATACCTGTACACCTGCACACTCATGTATATATGTGAGAACAACACAAATCCTAACATAACCATATTGCCCACTCATCAAAATATCATGATCCTCCAGATCATCTCAGGGCCGATTGCCCCAACAATCTCCCCCTTTTTGATGCGTGGCAATATGTTAAGTTAGGTAAACATATAGCAATAATAATAGCAAAAGTAATTGAAATTCAAGCATAACACACAAGAGGCACCCTCCCCCTTAACCTATGCTTTTCTCCCAAATTTCAACCCTTATTGCTAATTCCAAGTTAGAGTTAAATTCTCCCAACTTAACTCTATAGTCACAATCAAGCCTAAGTTAAGTTTTTAACCCAAACCTAACTTAAAATTCAAATTCTCCCCCTTTGACACCATCAAAATGAGTGCCCCAAGCAACCCAACCCTTGATGCCAAATACAATTTACTCCTATTTCTGAAAAACCTTTCAGAACTCTCACAAACCCAATCTGTCCATACTACCAGTCGACTGCCCCCAGGCCAGTCGACTGATACGACAGATTTCAGAATTTCAGACGAAATTCAGAAATGAATAAAAAATTCCAGAAAATCTGGAAAAATATGAAACTTTGCAAGCACGGTTGTTAAGGTATTCCCTACCCTAGAAAAATTTTGGTTCATGAAAAACACCAACCGTGCTTGACTTTTGGTACAAACTTAAAAATTTCAAATTAAGGTCAACTTTGTATCAATCTAGAGTTCTAGAGATGGGATCATATACTTGTCATTCTTTAGCACCTCTAGTTGATATTCAAGATGATTCCCAACTCCCCCTTTTTCAAATAAATGTATTTATTTTTACAAAAACCCCTTTATGTTTTAATGATTATCTTTTCCAATCATGACATTCTCTTGATTTTCAAACAAACCATATTAGATAATAATCAATATAAAATTTAAACATATCATGAGCACTCATATATGATGATCATAACAGAGACCAAAATGTTTTGTCAAAATACAAGCATTTAAAATCCAACACATTATCAAAACAAGGCACAATCTTAATAGGATAGCAGAAGGGCAGTGCATAATACATAAGGTCATAAGCTGACAAATAAGCATCCCAATAGTTCCTATGGCCAAAAAGGCCGAAAGTTAGCCAAATACGTACAATCATCAATCAATAAAAGTGTTTGAGAGGTATGATAAATCATCAGAACATGATACTCTCAACACTACAGCCCAACAACTGCATCAGCTGATCAGAAATACATGTGGTCATCACCATCTGGAGGAGGAGGTGGAGGAGCAGGAGGACCCTGATATGATAAATCCCATCGCTGCAGCATCTCGTACATGGTATCCTGCCTGGTCATAAACCCCTGGCAAAACTCTGTCAGACCATGTACCTCCCTCTGAGTAGCTGCCTGGTCCTGCTGAAGACTCTGGACGCCCTCCTGAATAGTATGAACATCCTGCTGGAGTCGGGTAAACTCTGCTCGTGTGATCGGCTCAGCGGGCTCCTCACCTGCATCAGCAGCTTCCTGTCGCTCCCTCCAAACGAATACCCCCTGTCTAAACTCAATGCCTGCCAAAGACAATTGGCGGGTGCCAATCTGATCATAGTCTTTTGACAGGTGTCTAACCTGACCACTAGTGACTCGAATCCCAAAACGCAGTTGGAAGAACTCAGTTAACATATGACAAAAAGGCATATAAATCTTCCCATTCACACTCTGGGACAGGTGACAGATGGAGGCAAATACATGCAAGGACACATCTATATCCAGTCGTCGCTCAAGCGCATACATCATCACTAAGTGAGGCAACCTAATCCTTGCCCTCCCCTTAGTGACGATGGGTAGGAGACATTCTACCACAATCTTGTAGAGCACATGACTGGATGGATTCATGGATTTTGCGTTAAAAGTACGTTCAGACTCATGTCTATGTCTCCTGAAGTAGTGGACATGAATCTGATCAATGGTGACACCTGGGAATTCAAGTGGTTCAACAATGTTTGGAAAGTAGGTATTGGCATTGTTCGAGGCTCTACATTCTAGGAAACTGGCTAAAACCATGGGTGTGAAAGGAATGGTGACACCCGCTACCCTTGACTCATACACTCTATTGTCTAGATCAAGACAAGTCAAATTTGCAAAGAACTCTTTGCACAGATCAAGATTGACATCATGTTGGCAATAGACAAGTTATTCTATGCCGAAATGGGTAATCATCTCAATAATGTGAGGCCCCTTCTCCTCAAAGTATCCTTTATTGAGATATCGACAGGGTAGTTGAACAAATTCGTTTTCCTCAAATCGCTTCTTGCACTCCAGGCTTCTAAATCTAGACTCGTCTGGACCTTGGGGACCTGGCCGAGATGACCCCTCACCCCGATGTCGATTAGACACAACCCTATTATACCAAACACATGCATGCATACCAAAGTGACCCACATCAAGAGAAAATGGCAAACAAAAAACACAGAAATCATCATATTAGTGTCAATGCAAAGCCTAAATGGAGAAATGAACTTTAAACACTATACCTCTTTGCTCTTTGCATTGTGACTTTTGAAAATCGCGTGTGTTGACTTGAAGAGGGG
>JAGFNQ010002677.1:176941-202181 GCA_024364735.1 Boesenbergia rotunda
TTTTTCTAACATCCTAACCTTAGGATCACTATATCTAGCTTGATCATTTCTAGGTCTACCTATTTTTCTAGACACATTTCTCCCTTTCTTAGAACTTATGCCTTGGTCCTTATTTCTAGAGGTCCTAGACTTATCATGAACTGTAAAATTTTTGGTGTTTTGGCACACAAAATTGTTTCTATTCCTATCATGATATTTAAAACCAAACACATTCATGGGCAAGCAATTACTATTAATTCTATCATTCAAGCAAGTATTGTGAGCATCCATGGTAAAACTTGAAGTATAAGTAGAGTTAGAGAATACCTTCCTTATCCTTGGCGCTCCCCCTTGATGAGTGCTCCTCTTTCTTTCTCCTTTTTCCCATTTCCTAAAGTGCTCCATCTTCATGAGCTCGTTACTCTTTGGACATTTTGTATGATAATGGCCGAGCTCCCCGCATGTGAAACACCGAATTCTCTTTCTTTTGTTTTGAACTTCCTTATCCCTACAACCCATATTAGATTTAAATGGAATTGACTTCGGCTTAGAGATTACCTCCTTTTTACCTAGTGGGCACTTATCTTTGTAGTGCCCCTTTTTGTTGCAACCAAAGCATACAATATGCTCTTTTGACTTAGCTTTGATGGAGGTGGAAGTCGTTTCTTGCTCTTGTGAGGATGAAGGTCTCTCCTCCCCCTCAACCCTTGATACTAATTCTTCCTCTTCTTCTCTTGATGAGGTGAATGGTTCCTCACTTGATGACATGGGCAATTTCTCATTTTGGTCCTCTTGGACCATTGAACTTACTTCTTTAGATGCTTCGACTACTTTAGCTTGTGAGGGGTTCTTGTGAAGTTCTTCCAACTTATTCCATAATTCGCATGCATTTGAATATTTCCCTACACCACTTAAAATATGATTAGGCAATATATTAATCAAGATGTTTGTTACCTTCTCATTGACCCTAGCTTGTTCTTGTTGTTCACTTGTCCAATATCTAGGCCGAAGCCTTTTGCCATGCTTGTCCTTGGGATTTCAAATGGGTCTTCAATGATCATTCTACAACCCCAATCCATCCCGGCCACGTCTTCATTCTATCTCTCCAATACTCAAATTTCATGCTCGTATGATGGTGGTAAGTTGATGTCGTCACCAAATTTGTCTTCCATGACCCCTTTTCCTCTAGCAAGTGCTCCCTCGGCGGTTAGTCCGATCAAGAGCGGTACTCGCTCTGATACCAACTGAAGGATCGATGTGCGTGCAGAGGGGGGGTGAATGCACTTTTTCGGATCGTTTTGATCTCTACACAGATGTTAGCGCAGCGGAAATAATATGCAAAACAAATAAAATGCTAACAATATCAGATTTAGTTGGTATCCACCCGCCGGGTGACTAATCCAACAATCCTTCGGCGGATCACTCCCGGATAACCTCCGGCTAGAAACGTGGTCGCTCCTTGTGGGTGGAGAAACCTCTCCACAATTCTTTGCAACCTACTGAGCACACAAGACTACTAACTTGCCCTATCCAAGCAAGTTTTCGGTCAAAAGAAATAGTAGAAAACGAGCCCCTTTAAATAGGGCTCGAATCTGAAATAGCCGTACCAGTCGACTACCAAATGGCAGTCAATTGGTCCACTCAATTCGACCCGTTACATCATAACGTTCGAATTCTGCAGCCTGTTTAAGCCTATGCCAGTCGACTGCCCCTGGGCCAGTCGACTGGTACACACTTAAGCCTAGGGTCTCACTCCCGAGTACAAGTCTCTCCTCACTCAAACCCTCCCGGCTTAACCCCTGAGTACAAGCACTCATACTCAGCCTCTCTCAACCTAGTTGACTCTCCACCAGCAGTCTTGACTGTTGCCTTCACGCCCTCTTCATCTTTGGCCCTCGTCCCTCGGATGCGCACGCAAGCCTCCAGCTTGCCTCCATGCCACCCTTCACGTACGCCTCGAAGTCCGCGTCCCTCGGCTCATCATCTCTGCTATCCAATGGTCTCTCGGATACGCACGTAAGCCTCCAGCTTACCTCCATGTCATCCTTCACCTGAAGACGTCAACCAAATCCACATATACCTGTACACCTGCACACTCATGTATATATGTGAGAACAACACAAATCCTAACATAACCATATTGCTCACTCATCAAAATATCATGATCCTCCAGATCATCTCAGGGCCGATTGCCCCAACATCAACCATTTGAGCAGCTCCAATTTCAGAACTCACAACCTACTCTTGATTTTCAGCAAACTTATGTCACATTTCAAGATCAACAGGAGTTCCACATCAATCAAGGAGGCTTTGAGAATCCTAATGATAGTGAGGCTCAACAACAGAGAATAGAAGAGATGTGTCAACAAATTTTACAACAACAAAAGCTTCAGGACATCGGAAGATGCCTTGGACAATTGGTTCCTCAAATGAATCAGATACAAGCCCAAAGATCAGGACAATTATCTTCTCAAGCTACTTTCAATTCTGAGGGTCATGGAGAGGATCCTCCTAGCATTAGCATGGATATGTTAGATGAAGTTGTTGAGGCAGAGTGTATTACTGATGATGTTTCACTTGATATAGTAGTAGGGGATTGCATTGAGCCCCAGGGACCACTATCATTGGTTGATGTATCAGGAGATCCAGAGGATAGGATTGAGAGTGTAGGGGATTGCACTGAGCCCCAAGAATCACCCATTCCTACTGGTTTAGAGGCATTGGAGGAGATTGATAGCAGAGCTTGTGATAGTTTTGAATTCAATTCTGAAACTCAACAGGACCCTTCTCATCTTTTATTTTGTGATGATAGTGTTATTGATGATCCTAATTTTTCTAATATTGTTGTGGTAGATATTACTGAAGAAGCATGCATAGGAGATGATAGGTGTAGGGGATTGCACTGAGCCCCAGGGACCACCACTATTGACTGATACATTAGAAGATTCAGAGGATCAGAATGAAAGTGTAGGGACTTGCATGGTGGAAGCAAGAACCCAAGAATCACTTACTTCAGTTAGATGTCCACCAGAACCTGAACCTGAAGTGGAGCTTGTACTTGAGCAGGAGGGGACCACAGTTAAATCTACTCTTATAGAACCTCTAGGTATTCTTCAGCATGATCAGGTAAGTATTCCTCTTATATCTTTGGAAAAATCAATGAAGGTACCTCAAACTGATCTTATTGTTTGTGATACACTTATGGATACATCTTTTGTAGAGATTGATTGTGAAAAATTCATAGAGGTATCTAGTGTTGAATTTGTGGAATATGAAATATGTTGTGATACATCTCATGTAAATGCTGATTGTGAAAAATTCTTGGAGGTGTCTAAAATTGATGTTGTTTGTTGTGATGAATTTATTGACACATCTTCTGTGGAAATTATTTGTGAAAAACCTGTAGAGGCACCTAAAATTGATTCTGTTCATTGTGGTGAATGTTTGGACACACCTAGTGTTGAGTTTGCTTGTTGTGATGATATTCTTGATACATCTTTTGTGGAAAATAATTGTGGAAATTGCATAGAGGTACCCAATGTTGATGTTATTGGTTGCGATGCATATCTTGATACATATTATTTAGAAATTGATTGTGAAAAATTCATGGAGGTACCTAGTGTTGATTTTATTGGTATTGATGAATTACTTGACACATTCGATGCAGATTTTGACGGTGAAAAACTAACAGAGGTATCCAAGATAGATTTCATTGGATGTGATGCGTACCTCAATTCTTTTTATATAAAGATTGATGATATTACACTTCTTTCTTACCCTACACGCTTGAGAGAGGTATTACATGGTTTTGCAGGGTCCCGAAGACTTCTGGAGTGGGTGCTCCATCTGAACAGACTCCAATCTCCTGGAAGGACTTCTAAAAAACATCAAGAGGGAGGAGTTGCTCTTATTTCGACTAGTAGCACCTCACCTCTTAAGTGGGTTCTGAACCTTAATTGTCTCGGACCACCGGAAGATGCTAGTGCAAAATTAATAAGGGAGAAATCTGTCCACTACGAGATTGATCACATGAGGATAATTCTCCCAAGATGAATGCTACATGCTCTTTACCCTATTTGAAGGGGAGTTATTTTCTTCTTACCTTCCTATTTCATTGTACATATCACTACCATGTTTTTAAGTAGTCATCTTTCTTTTCAAATGAGTTCTTGCAAATAAATGTTAGAGTAGAGTAGAATGCATAAAGGTCATTGTAGATATCATGTTAGTTACTTGGCATTTTATTCCTTGTGTGACTAGGAATAATTGTATTCATCTAGATTTTCTTACATCATTTTAGAGTCCCTTGAAAGCAAATTAAATTTGGTTGTCAAAACTTAGGATTTGAGCCATGGGATGAAAATTCTTGGTTGCTTGAGTACTTCTTAGTATTGGATTCTAAATTGATGAATTGAGATGAATTCTTTTTACCTAGTGAGGAATTGGCCAAATTTTTGTGATACACACATGTGATTATACTCTAGAACTTGCTTAGGTTCTTTCAAAGCTATATTTCTATGATTAGACCACATTTATAGAGATAAATCACTTTGTTTCTTTTCTTATATCGTTTTTGCAATTTCCTTGTTGATATACTCTTATTCCATATTTCCTTTCCCTCTTTTTCATGTTCATAATAATATTTTGCATGGACTTGAATACCTTAATGTTTCTTAATGTTAGTTTGCCCAAGATGGACAAAAGTTTAAGTGTGGGGGAGGATGCAATCATACTATCATTAGAAGCAAAAATATGCCAAGTGGGTTACAATAGCTAAAATTGTACAAGTGGAGCATTTAGTTCCCTACTATCATTAGAAGCTCCAAGTGGTGAAGTTATGAAATCAAATTGTACAAGTGAAAAAAAAAACACAAAAGTGTGAGCTGTTAAAAAAAACAGCTGGAAAATAGTTGGCGCACTGAATTTTCGCAGTTCTTCAATTCCTACTCCACCACAACCATGATACATGCAAGATAACTCAAAAGAAATGGGCAAAGTGCATTGGGATACATTTTTGAGTGTCCAAGTCGTCCACTTTCCCTAAATTTTTCATATTTTCTTATCATGCTATATTTCTTCTCCATCTTTCCTTATCATATTATTTTCTTTGCTTTGCCATATCTTTTTGTCATATCATATTCTTTATTTTCTTTATTGTGAATCATAAGTATCAAGTCTCTCAATTTTCTATTTCATCTCTATCAGTGCATATATCTTCTTTAACTTGTTTGAATAAGCTTTTGTAGGTGTGGATCCAATTCATGAATAATGGTGGAGAGTAGATAATAAGCAAGTCTATGGTAGTGCAAGAACCATGGTTGTGTTGGAGAGAGCTCTACTTTTCATCAAAAATGTAGAACTTAGGAAGAGAGCCACTTTAGAACTTCCCTTGCAAGGTTTTTGTAAAATTCATCTCAATGAGTCATGATGGATGAAGTATACTAAGTTGTTGATTTAAGGACAAGTCTCTAGTCCATTGAGCTTAGATTTTTGAGAATTGATAACCTTAGGTAATTTTCTTTCAATTGCTTCTAATTATGATTGAGAATAATCTAGTGGTATACATCCTTAGTTTACTAGTCGGTTTGTGCGAGACGCCCAAGAGTAAGTGTGGGGGAGTTTGATAACCACTATTTTGTTGATTATTTTAGGCTCTAAAATCCATGTTTGATCCATATTTTATATGCTTAAGTTCGCAATTGTATTAGGTTTCATGTATTTCCCTTATTTTGACTTTTAATTCTAATCTTTGTATATTTGGGATATTTTTGGCACTAAATTTGAATATCATTTTGTAGGCTTCAAATGATCATGGACCTAGATCAAATCGGGTCAGACTTGAGTCAGCATTGGATCCAGATCAAAGGGATCAAGCATTGGATTAATAGGAGCCGTCCATTCCAGGAAACGGCTAGATCTGAGCCATCGGTCAACTTCTGGTCAATCCGAGTTCAAGATAGAATCAATCATGACCATAGATGAAGATCTAAAAATTTTAGCCAAATCAGAAGTAATCTGACCGTTGGATCAAACTCAAGTTGTTCTAGACCATCCATTCAAGAAAAGGGAAGATCTGGACCATCCACCACTGATCTGGTTAATCCGAGATGGGGACAGGTGGATCAGTCTTAGATTGAAAAACATGAGATGGAATTGAACTTACAGTGATCTCCTTTGCTTCTTCTTCCACTGTTTGCTTGCTGTCACGCGAGATATCACCACGGACAAAACACTTTCTTTCACAAACCAAATCCCTCACCGATTGATGCTCCTGTTCCACTCCTTCGTCTCCCTTTTTGGATTGCAATTTGGGCGCCTCTTTATACAGGAAGAATCAGGCGTTTCCTCCATTGATGGAGGTATTCAATACCCCATCAATGGAGGCCAGTAACGCCCAAGCACAGAAACGCCAGAGGTTTTAATGCTTGTAACGCCAACATCTCCCACTCGTCCAATTCTATCCATATAGGTCATTTAGTCACTAAGACTACGTAAAGAAGTCACAAAGACCATATAGGAGCATTCAACTCATACTTCAGGGAAAATGGTTCGTGCGACAGCAAGCACACTGAGCAATTAATGCTAAGAAAGTTGTTACACTTAACTTAGCTGCTCTATAGAACGAATCAGAGACATCAATAACTTGCCTTTACCCCAGATTAAATATTTACATCCATCTGAACATCTCTAATCCCTCATATGACATTTATGTCAAGAGCATGTTCGATATCTCAAATCAATACTTTTATTCACAATCACATTTTTTAAGTACTTAACAAAAAAATGTAACTGGTCGACCAGTGAATAAGTATTACAGATGTAAACCAATTTTAATCTTCCTTTTCAGCTAGAATCTATTCATTCTAATCAGTCGCTTTCCTAGTTATGCTCCATAGACCGAATCATCCATAGTCAATAGGACACACACTAAAGTAGCAAACACTGATTAAAACTTCAAGTAGACAGCTAAATAGTCACTTAGGGTAAGATTGAGATTAACTAATAATCTCAAGGGTCTCACATAGTAGAGAAGCAGGGATCCATTCTCCTACTACCCTTATTGTCGCTATAGCACATGTGGTATGAATCACATGCTACGATGTTTTTCTCTTTGCCAAAAAAGAGTGCATGTTTTTCTCAAATATTTAACATCGTACAGATTTCGATCTAGACATACTTAACGTCTAATCCGAATTCAACTTATGAATTCCAATCTGGCTTTAAACAGGTTTAGTAAATGGTGGGTGTATTTACTATGATCATTACATAAATGATCTCAACTTGATACAAAATCAAGGTGACCTCAACTTATGAGTATGTCTCTCTTCACAACTACATAAGTTGTCTCATAAGTAATGGTCTTACCTCTATTTATACTCAACAAATAGAGACGATTGTCCATGTGAGAGGACCAATCTTAGCCTGCCATCAGCTCATCGAGACTTTACCAAATGTAACAAATACATTTACACTGAATAGATCATGACATTTCATTTAAATAATAGTCTTTATAATTTGTTACAACTTGCGTAGTCCCAAAGACTTCACATGTTCATAAAACGACTCTTTAGTCAACGGCTTAGTAAAAAGATCTGCAAGCATTGCTCGGGTAGGGATGTACTCAAGAATTATCTTTTTCTTGTCAACAATATCCCTTACAAAATTGTATTTAATTTCTATATGCTTGCCTTTGCTGTGATATTTAGGATCCTTGGAAAAAGCTATAGCAGCTTGATTGTCACAACACACTGTAACAGGGCTCCCACTGTCCTCAACAATCTTCAGATGCTTTAGGAACCTTCTCAACCAGACAGCTTCTTGTACAGCCGCTGCACAAGCCACATACTCAGCCTCCATTGTCGACAGTACTACACAAGCCTGTTTCTTGCTGTTCCATGAAATGGCACCTCCATTCAGCAAAAAAATATAGCCAGATGTGGATTTTCTGTCGTCAAGGTCCCCTGCCCAATCTGCATCTGCGTAGCCCTTCAAGCTCAGTTTTGATCCTTGGAAGCAGAGACAATAATCTGCCGTCCCTTTGAGATATCTGATTATCCTTTTTACCGCTTTCCAGTGTCTCGATCCTGGGTTTGACTGGAAACGACTAACTAAGCCAACAGCATAGCTTATATCAGGGCGAGTACACAACATAGTGTACATCAAACTACCAATGGCACTAGCATATGGTCTTTTTTTTTATCTCGGCTATCTCTTCAGGAGTCTTGGGAGACATACTTTTGCTCAAAACAACACCTTTCGCTGTAGGTGTTTGTTCAACGTTGCAATCAAACATATTGAAGTGTTGTAGTATCTTAGTAATATAAGCTTCTTGGGACAAACCCAAAAGTCTTTTTGATCGATCACGAATGATCCGTACTCCTAAGATATACTCAGCTTCTCCCATGTCAATTATGTCAAATTGTGATGAAAGCCAAGACTTGACCTCAATCACAACTTTTAAGTCATTTCCAGCTATCAGCATATCATCAACATATAATGATAAAATGACCAACTTTCCTTTATCCTTTCTTAGGTAAACACAATGATCCTCATTGATCATTTCGAAACCATAAGATAAAATGACTTCATTGAATCTTATGTTCCATTGTCTCGACGCTTGCTTTAGCCCATATATAGACTTTTTAAGTCTACATACTTTTTCCTCTTGGCCATCAGCAATATAACCTTCTGGTTGTGCCATATAGATTTCCTCGTCAAGATTACCATTAAGGAAAGCCGTTTTTACATCCATCTGATGTAATTCCAAGTCATAATGTGCTACTATAGCTAAAATGACACGTATTGACACAAACTTCACAACAGGGGAAAATGTCTCTTCAAAATCAATACCCTCCATTTGGGTATATCCTTTTGCAACCAAACGAGCTTTGTATTTATTAATCGATCCATCTGCCTTCCTCTTGATTTTGAGAATCCATTTATTCCCAATAGCCCTTCGGCCTGGAGGAAGATCGACTAAATCCCAAACCTGATTCTTTCTCATAGACTCCATTTCTTCATCCATTGCAATTCTCCATTTTTCTCTAACTGAGCATCTCAATGCTTCCTCAACCGTTCGAGGTTCTTCATCGTCAACTGGGAGAATCATTAATGCCTCATTTTCAATGTCAAACCTTCTCCGAGGAATAATCTTACGATTACTTCTTCGCAGGTTTGACTGTTGAGAAACTAATTCACTTATAGGCAATTCACTCCCACTAGGTTGACTAGATTCAGGCATTCCCTGAGATTCCTGATTTGTTAATGGAGGAACAGTATCCTCCTCCTCTATTGCAAATAGAGGAGTTGATTTATCAACTTCACCTCTCGTTGGGAACTCAGTTTCGAGAAAAGTAGCATCTCTTGACTCAATTTCAGAGATGGTTCCATCTTGCTGCTCACCAATAAAGACATAACCCTTAGAGGTATCAGAATATCTTACAAAAATACACTTCTTACCTCTGGGTCCTAATTTTCCATATTTGTGAGTCTTGTCATGAATATAAGCAGCTGACCCCCATGGTCTCAGATTACTCAAATCTGGTTTTCTGCCTGTCCAAAGTTCATATGGAGTAGATGGAACAGATTTAGAAGGCACCCGGTTAAGTATGTAGGTTGCAGCCAATAATGCATCTCCCCAATAGGAAATAGGCAAATTAGCTTGAGCCATCATCGACCTAACCATTTCAAGAAGAGTTCGATTTCTTCTTTCAGCAACTCCATTTTGCTGTGGAGTTCCAGGGATAGTTAACTGTCTAATAATCCCTTTCTCATTACATATTGTCTTGAACTGATCAGACAAGTATTCACCTCCACGGTCAGTGCGTATGGTTTTAACCTTACGTTCCAATTGATTCTCAACTTCGTTCAAATAACGATTAAAGCAATCTAATGCTTCAGATTTATGAGAAATCAAATACACATGACCAAAACGCGTGAAATCATCAATAAATGTAATGAAATATGAACTACCATTTCTAGCCTTCACGTTCATCAGACCACAAATATCCGAATGAATCAATTGCAATGTTGAATCAGCCCTAATAGCCTTACCAAACGGTTTCCTAGTTGCTTTTCCAGCAAGACAGTGCTCACATATAGACAAGTCAACTTTAGCACGAGTGCCGAGCAGACCCTCTCTTGCTAATCTATTCATTCTTTCTTGTCCTATATGTCCCAATCTAGCATGCCAAACTTCATCATTAACATCAGCATCACTAGTAAGAGCAATGTTTGAAAAACAATCATTATTTCCACAATTAACATCTGGTTCTACGTCAAGAACCATGAAACCGTTTGATATAAAACCATATCCAATTAACACAGAGTCAATTTTAAGTTCTACACGACGACTGTAAAAATTCATACAATAACCCAATTCAAGAAGACAATTCACAAAAACCAAATTTCGTCGAATCTCAGGAGCATACAGGACATCATGCAGAAACAATGTACGCCCACCACGAAGGTTGAGTTTGCAAGTGTCAATTCCTTTGACTTCAATTCTTGCATTGTTTCCCACATATATCCACTTATTGCCAGCTGGTACGCGACGGTACTCCACGTACGTAGCTCGATCACAAGCTACATGGTTCGTTGCTCCTGAATCTATAATCCACAAAGGATAAGAGTCAGCTAACAACACCGAACTAGCAACATAAAGCTCATGAAAAGAAGACAAACATGGATTTACCTTTTTCGGCTCAGTACACTCCCGAGCAAAATGGCCCTTCTTACCACAGTTGTAGCAAGTTAGCTTGCCTTTAGGTTTCTTTCCATTCTTCTTTCCTTTCTTCTTGATTGGGTCTTGCACAGTAGTAGCACCAGCTTCTTTTCTCTTTCCCTTTCCTTTCTTAAACCATTTTTTCTTATTCTTGGATCCAGAACCTTCAGCTACAAAAGCTTGCTCAGAAATCCTTGCGGATTCTATTCTCTCTGCCTCCAGTTCAATATGGCGTGAGACATCAATGAAAGTCCTGATACTCTCACTGTGAGTAAGGTTCTGCTTCATTGTTTCCCAAGAATCAGGAAGGGAACGAATAACTGCTTGAACCTGTTGTTCGTCGGTCAACTCATGACCAGCAATCTTAAGCTCCCGAATCATATTACCCATTTCTCTCAGATGTTGGGTCATCGTTACATTCGGGCGCTTTTTACAACTGTCAAACTTGATTGTCAGTTGACGAAGCTTGCTCACACTAACTCCACTGTATCTCTCTTTCAGGGCAACCCAGACAGCATGAGCTGATGATAGTGGCTCATACTCAAATACCAGGTCATCTACCATTGAACTAATCAATATCCCCTTTGCAGTGGAGTCCTTTTTCTTCCATGCCCTATAGGCATCTAGATCAAGTCTGTACTGTGCAGTTGAACCAACAACAGGTTCTACCATGAAATGATTTACAGCCTCCAGAACTTCTTGTTCCTCAAGAACATATTGTATCTTGAGATGCCATATTTTATAGTTGTCCCCATACAATTTCTCTCCCTTGTTCAGTTTAGCTATGATGTTCTTAGTTGCCATGATCTATCATAAACAAACATATTATTCATTAATTCAGTGTAAATCATCTGTACATAATTTTGATTGACTCAATGTAAACTTGACTTGGTTTACTAAATCAAATGATAACTACGTTTTCACTCATCATTCGCATCATCCAATCTAATTAATATTGATCAATTATATTACATACATCCCATTAAACAAACTAATCATTTATCTTGAATATGAACTAATCATATAAATGAACTAATCATTGACCAGTCAGTTAACACATAACATAACTTTATTTAATAGGCTTAATAAGTAGGTACAACAAACAAAAATCAATGAACTAGATAAGTTGACATCATTCCCATAATAAAAAATATTATGGCAGTGGCTATCACTCTCTCGTTCATCTCTAATCGGCCAGTCTGATCAGGCTCGGGATCATCCACAGATTCTATCGGATCTTCCTCAAATATTTCAGGATCTTCCTCGATCATTTCAATATCAGGATCTTCCTCAAATATTTCAGGGTTTTCCCCAGGCATTTCGGGATCGTCCTCGAACATTTCGGGATCTTCCTCTGGGTCCTCCTCAGAATCTTCAATTGGATCCCATTCGATTTCCTCAGGATCCCCCTCGAATTCTACAATCAGATCCATCTCTGGATCCTCTTCAAATTCTTCAGGATCCTCTTCCAGATCGTCCTCAGACTCTTCCAGATCCTCTTCCAGATCGTCCTCAAATTCTTCCAGATCCTCTTCTGAAAAATTCTGGCGAAGTAGTTCTCTACACAACTCGGTATATGAGATACGTCCTTCGTAGCATCCCCAAATACATCTTGCAGCTACTTCAGCACGCCTCGGCAAAGAACTAATCAATGCCCCGATCCGGTAGTTATCTAGGACTGGGAACTCTTCCTGTTCGAGTTTCCAAAATAGACGATCAAGCCTTCCCATATGCCCTAGGATGCCTAGATGTGGGAGGTAGTCAATCTCCTCTATCTGTTCCCTCAAATGATTCCGTCGCACATCTCGACGAGTCATTGTGGTAATAAATCTAGGCATCTGGAATTGAAATACACAATGTAAGTACAAAACCGACAAACCAGTAACAAAACTGGTTCAATTCAATTCACAATACAAATAGATAAAGACATATAAGTTTCCTTTTTGTTTGTAGCTACAATTAAGCCTATTTAAATTTGAGGTTCAACATAATAATCAAATCATTTTGTTTAGTTCAGATTATTTGATCAAAATGGTTTGGTTAAACCAACTAATGGTTTGAACCAAAACTGATTTGACCAACTTAATCTTTTTCAACCAAACTAGAATCTAATTTAAATAAATTGAACCAAATCTAAACAAGTTACCGAATATAGCATCTGGTTGGGCCTGTTTGCCTTCAACTGGGAGGTCGGTGGTTCGATCCTCCCTTGGGCAGCAGCGTTTTGCTGAGTAAAATAGGTTTCGAATTTTTTTTTTAATTCTTGTTGATTTAATAAAATCAACTTTTTCTCTTTAAAAAAAAACACAAACCTAATCTTCTTCACCCAACGCCCGCAGCCGCCGCCTCTTCTTCTCCACGCAGCCTTCTTCCCCACAGCCATTTTTTTCTTCTCGCCATCACAAACGCTATGGCCGCCTCCATCGACACATCCAGCCGAAGGCGACGACTCTCTTGCGCGCGTATGATGCGATCATCGGCCAGTGGAGTGAAAACGCGCAACGATTGAAGAACTCAGTGGCGATTTCAACGATTTTCTCCATCAACAGATCGAGATCGAGGAGTTCATCGCAAAGGAAAAAGGTAAATCATGCTTTTACAATCTAATCGCTCTGATACCAATCTTAGATTGAAAAACAAGAGATGGAATTGAACTTACAGTGATCTCCTTTGCTTCTTCTTCCTCTGTTTGCCTGCTGTCACGCGAGATATCACCACGGACAAAACACTTTCTTTCACAAACCAAATCCCTCACCGATTGATGCTCCTGTTCCACTCCTTCGTCTCCCTTTTTGGATTGCAATTTGGACGCCTCTTTATACAGGAAGAATCAGGCGTTTCCTCCATTGATGGAGGTATTCAATACCCCATCAATGGAGGCCAGTAACGCCCAAGCACAGAAACGCCAGAGGTTTCAATGCTTGTAACGCCAACAATCAGAACTATTGATTGGGATCTGTGGAGTTTGGTTCAGATCTGAAGAGATCTGACCATTGGATGAAGCTAAATTGATCTCAGCCGTCTGTTGTTTCCATCATCATGTGGATGAACCCAAGGATAGACTGAACCAAATCCGATTGAGCTGGGTCAACCCAAGGCTGACCGAACCCGGACTGCTGACTGAATCCAAGGCTTACTGAACCCAGCTATTGAGTCAAACTCAAGCTGGATCGAACTCAAACTGGACCGAACTCAGGTTGGATCGAACCCAACTGCTGAGCCGAACCAATTAGATACACACAAAAACTTCATTGCGCAGGGCGGAGAGGGGATCGATCGGCAAAAGGGGCAACCTTCTTCTTCCTCAGCCATTTTTCGCTTCATCTCCTCCGGCCGGCGGATCTCCACCTCTCCATCTCGTCGTCGGTCGGATCATCACCGCACAGCTAGGGCTCGGGGTCCGAACCCTAGTCGACTTCACCGCAGCTTCCTTTCGGGTTGAGAGAAGCAGCTAACCATCTTCCTCCACCGCACGCCATCGCACGAGCTAGGGCCCGGGGTTCGAGCCCTAGTCGACCATCTCCTTCACCAGTTTCCTCTCGGGTTGAGAGGAACGATCAACCATCTGCCTCCGCAGCCGGCGATCCATTTCTTACTGCAATTCTTTCATTTGCTTTCCTTTACATCACTTCAATTTCAGCAGTTTCACATCAGATCCGATTTCCTTCCAGCAATTACTTCTCAGCAGCTTAGTTTTCATTTACAACAATTCGATTTCAGTAGTTCTTCAATTCCAGTAGCTTTTCTTAATCCAATTCTTCACAGTTCTTCATAGCATATCTGTTTATCTTCTTCACAGCAATTGTTTTTAGCAGATTGTTGTTTTCTTTCTTCGCAGCTTCTTCACAGGGTCAAGTGGCAGCAACTTCATTCCTCACAGCAATTCGAATTCTTCACAGCTTCAATTCCAGCAGCAGATCAATTCATTCATAGCTATTCAGTTCACTTTCAGCAGCTTCAGCTCCTTCACAATTCCTTCACAGCAGCAGCTATTTCTTTCGTGCCCAGCAGCTTCTTTTTCATTAGATTAGATCCC
Source organism: Boesenbergia rotunda (assembly GCA_024364735.1). Classification (NCBI taxonomy): domain Eukaryota; kingdom Viridiplantae; phylum Streptophyta; class Magnoliopsida; order Zingiberales; family Zingiberaceae; genus Boesenbergia; species Boesenbergia rotunda. The sequence goes on from JAGFNQ010002677.1 coordinate 191,680, forward strand.
GCAGCTTTCCATTATTCCGGTAGCTCCTCCCATTTGCCATCCACATTTTAGCAGCCGACACTTAAATTTTCCTTGTTGATTGTTTCCTTGAGTTGTTATATGTTGGAAGTTGAATATTTGTATTAGATGGATCTTTCCCTAATTCAAATTGCATGTACTTGAAGCCATTTAAAACATGTCTATCATGTGTTCGATTAAATGCTTTAGAGAACAGTTAATTTCAATTGGGATGGTTCTTAGTTGATTAAATCTTGTTTTGTGTTGCTCTTCCTATTGATTTTACTTATATGTCTTCATTACATGCAATTAAGTTAGGTTAGACTAGATTTCTTAAATGCTGTAGGTTTTCGTTCCATGTTTAGTTTTGTTAATGCCTTATTTCAAGTTGTCTTTTCTTTGCTGCAATTGTAGTTAGGTTAAATTAGATTTCAATACCTGCATTGTCTTTCCTTAAGTAGAACTAGATTTCATACCTGTTTTTCTATTTCTGTTCATAGTATTAACATTCAAATCAAACCCCAGTTTGATATCAAAAACCCAAAAGCAATAATTTATGATTCTGAGATTTATCATCTACCAACTACATTCGTTGGGAGACGACTCGAGTTACTCTATGCTACTTTAGTTTAGAGGAATTCGATACTTACATTGTATTTGATACTCGCGGGTGACACCCGTGCTTATCACTTACCCAATGGACACTTGTCCTTGTAGTGTCCCTTTTGATTGCACCCAAAGCAAATTATGTGATCCTTTACCTTTGCTTTGATGGAGGTGGAAGCTTCTTCTTGCTCCGGTATTGAGGATGGTCTCTCCTCCCCCTCAATCCTTGAAGTGGAGACTTCTTTTATTTCTTCCTCACTTGAAGATGTAGACGATTCAACTTTCTCCTCCTCTTCGGATGTTGAACTTTACTCAACTTCCGATTGGTCCTTCTCCTTCTCTTGGACCAATGACCCCTTTTCCTTGGGCTCCTCTTCTCCATGTCTTTGTGTCGAATTTTCTTGCAAAGCTATCACCTTTCTCCATAGCTCATATGCATTCTTGTATTCTCCTACATTAGACACAATATATGGGCGTAATAAATTTAATACAATTCTAGTTACCTCTTTATCCGCCTCCGCTTCCTCCGTTTGATCCTTGGTCCAATACCGAGGTCGAATGTGTTTTCCCTTCTTGTCCGTTAGAGTTTCAAATGGAACTTCCAATGCGGTCCAATGATCCCAATCCATTTGGAACCACGTCTCCAAGCGCTTCCTCCAATAATCGAAGTCATCTCGGTCGTATGGAGGTGGAATCCGAATATCCCATCCTAGCGGATCTTCCGAGTCCATCTTCCTCTAGCACCTTTGCTCTCCCGGCGATTAGTCCGTAGATGAGCGACCTCGCTCTGATACCACTTGTTAGGACCTTGTTGTACGGCTAGAGGGGTAAATAGCCAATCACCCACTTTAATCGTGATTTTCTTCCTACACGTTATTAGTGCGCAAACGGAATAACAAATAACAAAATCTAACAACTAAGAAGACAAACCAATTTACGTGGTTCGGATATGAAGCTCCTACTCCACGGCTGCCCGTAAGGTGGACGATCCCGATCCGTCGGTGGATGACTCCCCGGAAGACCTCTGGTTAGCTCGTGTAGCTCCTTGTAGGTGGAGAAACCTCACCACAACCCGCAATACCTTCCTGAGCTCTTAGACTACTAATTGGCCTTTAACCAAAGTAAATTTCGTCAAGAACTCTCAGCCAAAACCGAGCCTCTTTAAATAGTGCTCTAGGCGGAAATGACCGTTACCAGTCGACTGCCCCAAGACCAGTCGACTGGTCCCACTCAGATTCGAACGTTGCAACCCCAACGTTCGAATTTCCAGCCACCACCAGTCAACTGATCCCCTATCAGTCAACTGATCTTTCTATGGCATACATCCGTCGACTGATCCAACATCAGTCGACTAGTGCATTTCCAATCCTAAGGTTTCCCTTCCCAAGTACAATTCTCTCAACACTTGAACCCTAGGATTTCCCGAGTACAATTCTCTCAGCACTCGCACCCTCACGACTCAGCTGACTCTTCATCCAACAGTCTTGATCTGTTGCCTTCAATCCCTCTTCAACATTGGGTCTCGCCCCTCAGATGCGCACACAAGCCCACGGCTTGCCTCCATGCCATCCTTCGCGTATGCCTTGAAGTCCACTTCCCTCGGCTCATCGCTCTTGCTCCAGCAGCCTCGACTTGTTGCCTTCAAGCCCTCTTCGACTTTGGCTCTCGCCCCTCAGATGTGCACACAAGCCCTCGGCTTGCCTCCATGACATCCTTCACGTATCCTCGAAGTCCGCTTCCCTTGGCTCATCGTCCCTATTTTGTCCACGGTCCCTTGGATGCATGCAAGCCCACGGCTTGTCTCCCATGCCATCCTTCACCAATCCCGAAGCCGTCCAGCTAAGTCCATGTGTATCCTGCAAGACCTGCACACTCAAATACACATATCAAACACAAGGGTGAACCTAACATAAACCCTTTGCTCAAACATCAAAACATATGGTCACACCGAACCATAGATTGCCCCAACATGTATAAGTGTGCAGAAGCTTAGGAGCATAGAAAGTCGAGCGGAAGACACAGTGATCGAGAAGGATGGCACGGGAAGGAAGTCGATGGGTTCGGTGCATCCAAGGGACACAGAGGTCTACTAAAGAGTATAGCGATGGAGCGAGAAGGACGTGCGTGACGTCTAAGGGATGAAAAGTCAAGAGGAAGCACACTCGAGGAGAAGGTCGGAGGAGGGTTCGGGTGAGCCCAACTCTGGAAGGCCCGAGATTACCCAGACGATCTATTGGAAGGCTGGTCAACAAGTTGTTGGCCATTCAAACTCGAGCACCCATGAATGGAGAAGCCTGGTTGGACTCGAGTGCCCTTATTCCTAGGCGTTCGAACTGAAATGAGCGCCTGTGTATCCAAATTTCATCGACAACTAGTCGTTTAACGGTCTTTGTGAAGTGGATAAGAACTGACCACATGTCAGGCGTTTGTATCTGTTGGATCGAGAGATGCGATAGAGGGGGGTGAATGTCGCAAATCATTCGGATTAAATAAAGAGAGTAAGTGCGCGGCGGAAATAGAGACAAAGCAACACAACGCTAACAAGGTCGTTTTACTTGGTTCGGAGCCTGGGTCGACTCCTACTCCAAGGCCCACGGTCGTTGACCGTTTACTTTGGGCAATTCTATAATGCGTAGAATGAGTACAGAAGAGAAATACAAATTGCAATAAGAAAGATTACACTTCTGTATTTACCAACTCCCGGGGTAGGCTCGAGTTTCGGTGCAGCGGGAGGTCGATGGCGCTTCGGACTTGAGTCAGGAAGTTCCTGGAGCAGAGCGCAGTCGTCAGAGAGTTTGGATGTGTTGAATGAAAGCGATGTCTTGAAGAGAAGGGTCTAGGGCCCTTTTTATAGTGCCTGGGGGCGCCCTGGTCGACGGGGGCGCCCCCCCACGTGGCAGCAGATCCACACAAGGCGCAGTCAACGACTTATCCCTTGAACCTCGGGATAAGGTCTTGACGGGGGCACCCTGGTTGACTCGGCCAACTCTTATCCGCAGCGCTGAAGTCTCCTGCGTAAGAGTGGCTGGGGGCGCCCTGGGCGCTGGGGGCGCCCGGGACAGCGGGGGCGCCCTGGGCGCGCAGTGCAGACGCGGCAGCAGCTTAACTCTTCAGTTGGTTTGCCATGGGGGCGCCTGGGACAGCGGGGGTGCCCTGGGTATGTACTGTCGAAGTCCTTCTTGTCTTGTTGTGTTTTGTGTTCACCATGGGGGCGCCCGGGACACTCCGGGCGCCTTGGTCAGCTGTTGCCTCACTCCTTTGAGGCACTCTGAGCTGCAGACACTCGTTCCTTCGGTCCTGCATCCAGGGTTAGTCCAAAACACAATAAAATAATAAAATAATAGGTTATACAGCCTCAGCTGTCTTGGTTCTAACTTTGGTCTCCAAAATGGAGCCCTAGGTCGAACCGACGCCTAATGTTCCCTCGGAGGGGAACGCGTCCTCACCTACTCCTCTCGGAAGAGTTTACCTGGTGCCAACCGGATCCTCCAGTTGGACTTTTGCCCGGAAGCCCTTCGCCAGGTCTTGGTTTTCGCCTAGCAGCCCTTCGCCAGGACTTGGTTTTCGCCCAGCAACCCTTCGCCAGGACTTGGTTTCTTGACAGCCCATCGTCAGGTGCCTAGCATCCCTTCGCTAGGACTTGGTTTTCGCCCAGCAACCCTTCGCCAGGACTTGGTTTCCTGACAGCCCATCGTCAGGTGCCTAGCAGCCCTTTGCTAGGACTTTGTTTCCTGCACTCTCAAGCAGCATTGTTAGATACCAAACAACCCTTAACTTTGAATCCTTTGCCAATATCAAAACAAGGTTCGATCTGGTGCTTCCTGCACCAACAATCTCCCCCTTTTTGATTATGGCAACACAATTCAAAGTTAAGGAAAAAATTGCAACAGTTAAGAGCATAAGGTAAACAGTGAAGCATAACTGAAGCATAACTGTAGAGTTGAAAAAAAATTCTTTATTTTTTATACTCCCCCTAAAACCCTGAATACTTGTGTTATAAAATACTTAACATACTTAACTTTGACCTTTCCTCCCCCTTTGACATATATCAAAAGCATACATGGGTTAGTAAGGTTTCTAATGGGGAGTTTTGAGTTCTACCAAAAATAAGTTTTTGACAAAGTATTTTTCAAAAAGAGCAAACGTATTTATATCCATAGACACTTTTGAAAAGCAAGCTTAAACTTTGTTTTCAGACAAATTTTGATTACTAAGGAAAATTTTATTTAGAAAAACATGTACTAAAAATAACTTTGAACCACTTAGAAATGCTTAAAATTTTGAAATAGCTTAAAAATAAAATTCCCTTTCTCTCCCCCTTAATGTAAAACTCTTCTCCTTATGTTTTAGACCATTTTTAAGTCTAATATAAAAATATTTTGAGAGAAGTTTTAAGGAGAGCGTTTGTGTATCAGAGCCTATGAGTTTTACAAGCATAAAAATACTTAATATAATTCTTGAAAGTATAGCAAAAAGTTTTAAATTGCACCAACAAAACTTTATTTGGAAAAGTATTGAAAAGATATTTTATATTTGTAGGCCAATCTTTTAGAAAATTCACGCACTTAGAACAATATTGCCTTGAAAAATATTTATACGTTTGAGAACATTATAGCAGTACTTTTTGACAGATATTATGTATTTTTGAAGATATAAGTGCTTTTGAATCTTCAAAAGTACTTTTTGAAATAAATATTATGCATTTTTAACACAAAATATTTTACTTGACTAGGTTTCTTTTCCAGTCTGACACAATCCTAGGAAACCTTGTTGACTACAAGGACATTTTCCTAAGTGTCCTGGAAAATTTTCAAACTCAAGTAAATTTTTTTTTTAAATGATAGTACTTAAAAATATATGCTAAAAACGTGTGTGAACTTTTGAAGGTTCAATGTTTTACTTAACTTGGTTCATTTTCCAGTCTGACACCATCCTAGGAAACCTTATTGACTACAAGGACATTTCCTAAGTGTCCTAGAAATTTTCCAACCTAAGTAAATGTTATTTCGAAAACAATTTCATAAGTCACACAAATTCTAACAAATAGTATTTTGAAAAACTTAGATTTTTGCAAGAGTTTGAAATAAAGCACGTTATTAAATAATTCCTTTAATTTTGACCTCCCCCTAAACTTGACTCAGTCCTGGGAAGCTTGTTGACCACAAGTACTCTTCCTTTGAGTCTTAAGGTTTGAGTCAGATTAGAAAGAACTGTTTAACAAAGACATAAGTAAAAAGAAACTTTTTCTGAAGTTTTTCTTTTGACTTAGACTCCCCCTTAATTTGACACATCCTAGGAGTCCTTGAAGATCATGAAGTGGACCTTTCCTCTGTGTCTTTAGGGTTTGTCAAGATCAAAAGAAGCACTTTTGAATAATCTTCTGAGTATGATAACTTTCAAGGAGATAAATTTTTGAAAACTCAATTTGGAATAACACAGTTTAAAAAATTTGAAATGATAATAATTTTTCCAAAGCGATAGTAATATATTAAGGTTTTTGAATCAACTTTTGAAAGCCTTATTTTGAGATGAAAATAAGTTTTAAAGCATAAGGATTTTGAGAAATCTAAAAAACATTAAGAAGAACTCCCCCTGTATCCGACATAGACTGACTTTATCTAAGACCTTAGTGTTGACTAGGTTTGACCATGTTTGACTCAGTTGACTAAGTTTTGACTATGTTAATCATGGTTTGACTATGTTGGAATTATTCTCTGAATTAAAACACAACATAAAAGAAATTTTAATTGAACTTAATTTTCCTGTCTCACCCAATCTAGGATTTTCAAACAGTTAACCTTAAAAGTTCTTTGTGAGACAGGTTTGAAGGTAAAAATTAATTTTGAAAAGGAATTTTCATTTATTTTGAAACAAGTTATTTAATTTTGAAAACAGATTTGATAAAAAAAATAAGTTTAGAAAGCAGAAATTTTGAACACTGATTAAGTGATTTTTGAAACAGAATAAGTTTGAAAAATAGAAATTTTGAAAACAGATTATAATCTATAATTATTTGAAATTTGTGTTAGATTCGAATTTGACAAAAGATAATTTGAATTTGAATTTCAGAAATTGGCTTCCAGGTCTTGGCGAGGCACTAGGCCTTCTTTGGCCGTAGCCTTATGGGATCATCCACCCTTTCCTTGACAAAGCCTTTTAATGAAATTTCATTTTCAAATTAAATTAGGTCATTTTTTGGTCTAACTAGGTTGGGTCTTGGATCGGTAGCTTCGGCTGGTTTCACCAGTCTAAAGAGACCAAGTAGACTTGATCTTATTAGAGTTGGTTTCTCCAACGTACTATCATCTCACCTCCTCTCAATACTATGTTTTCAAATTTCAAGTAATTGGTTAAGTCCTTAAGCTATCTAGTCCTATGAATAGCCAAAACAAAACTTCAGATAATGTCATAGTGAGGAGAAATTTCTAGATTTTCTAAGTTTGCAAAATTATTAATCAGTTTTTCTTGTATATCAATTTTAATTTTCAAAGTCTCATTTTCTTGTCTTAACATTTTGAATTTTGACTTTGCTAATATACATGATTTCATTAAGTTATCTAAGCATGCATCCATATCTAAATTTGACCAAGGGAGATTAATTAAACTATCAGTATTCAAGGTAAAGAGTTGATTTGGATGTAAATTACAGTTACCCATTTTGGTTGGTTTCCCTGGATCTTTGTAACGTTTATCTATGCATTCCTCTTTGTAATGCCCAAACTCCTGACACTTGAAGCATTGAATGCAACTCTTGTTCTTTCATGCTTTTGGAGCTCGTTTCTTTGTTGCCGTCGGTGGTATCGTTTGAATCTTACGAGTAGGACACTTAGTTTGGTACCCTCTCTCCCTGCATATGTAACAAATTATATGATTTCTAAAATTTAAATTTGTAATTTTACCTTTTGATTCCTTATTGGGAATCTCCCCCTTAATTGTTGCTGTCTCGGATCTAGATTCATCTTCTGGTTCCGTGTCTGAGTCGGACTCGGGTACTTGTTGAAGCTCCTTCTTTGGTAGTTGTTTAGGAGATTTCCCTGCAATAGAAATTATACCTTCCTCGACCATTATAGTATCTATTTGATTATTTAATTCTAATTTTGAAAAGCATTTAAAATTACTTACCATCTCTGTCAGTTCGTCGTTTGATTCTGGTTCAGACTCTGACTCGGCTGTTTGTGCTTGGACCGAAAAGGCAAGATAATTTACCTGATCTTCTTCTTCATCTGAGATCTCTTGATGAAGGTTAATCAGTTTTTCCCAGATTTCTCTAGCACATCTGAATGGACCTACTAGTTTGAGTTGCTCATTGGTTAGACCACATTGCAAGATTACTGTTGCCTTAGCATCAGTCTCGATCTTCCTCAGAGTTGGTTCGTCCAATTTCTCCCAAGCGATCGACATTCTATCTTCTACGGGAAAAGAAAATCCCGTTTGGATGATTAGCCATAGGTCCATGTGGGCTTTTAGAAGCGACTCCATTTGACTTCTCCAAGAGTTGAAGTTCTTGCCGGAGAAGAGTGGTGGACGGGTACTGTTCCATTCTTGATTGGCCATTAAGAACAAATCTTGCACACAAACAGAAAAATAGAAATGTACCAAGACTTGGTCTTGGATTAGTAGTGCGGGAGCAAGAGAAAAATAGTCCAAAATAAATATTGCACGATTTTCGAGGCAAAATAATATATATTTTAAATACACTCACAGATATTATTTATTTGAAAAATAAAGCGAAAAAAAAATCCGAAAAGAATTTTCAAAGTGGTGGTTGCACCAACATTGAATAATCCCGCTCTGATACCACTTGTTGGATCGAGAGATACGATAGAGGGGGGGTGAATGTCGCAAATCGTTCGGATTAAATAAAGAGAGTAAGTGCGCGGCGGAAATAGAGACAAAGCAACACAACGCTAACAAGGTCGTTTTACTTGGTTCGGAGCCTAGGTCGACTCCTACTCCAAGGCCCACGGTCGTTGACCGTTTACTTTGGGCAATTCTATAATGCGTAGAATGAGTACAGAAGAGAAATACAAATTGCAATAAGAAAGATTACACTTCTGTATTTACCAACTCCCGGGGTAGGCTCGAGTTTCGGTGCAGCGGGAGGTCGACGACTCTTCGGACTTGAGTCGGGAAGTTCCTGGAGCAGAGCGCGGTCGTCAGAGAGTTTGGAAGTGTTGAATGAAAGCGGTGTCTTGAAGAGAAGGGTCTAGGGCCCTTTTTATAGTGCCTGGGGGCGCCCTGGTCGACGGGGGCGCCCCCCCCCCACGTGGCAGCAGATCCACACAAGGCGCAGTCAACGACTTATCCCTTGAACCTCGGGATAAGGTCTTGACGGGGGCGCCCTGGACGCTGGGGGCGCCCTGGTTGACTCGGCCAACTCTTATCCGCAGCGCTGAAGTCTCCTGTGTAAGAGTGGCTGGGGGCGCCCTGGGCGCTGGGGGCGCCTGGGCGCTGGGGGCGCCCTGGGCGCTGGGGGCGCCCGGGACAGCGGGGGCGCCCTGGGCGCGCAGTGCAGACGCGACAGCAGCTTAACTCTTCAGTTGGTTTGCCATGGGGGCGCCCGGGACAGCGGGGGCGCCCTGGGTATGTACTGTCGAAGTCCTTCTTGTCTTGTTGTGTTTTGTGTTCACCATGGGGGCGCCCGGGACACTCCGGGCGCCCTGGTCAGCTGTTGCCTCACTCCTTTGAGGCACTCTGAGCTGCAGACATTCGTTCCTTCGGTCCTGCATCCAGGGTTAGTCCAAAACACAATAAAACAATAAAATAATAGGTTATACAGCCTCAGCTGTCTTGGTTCTGACTTTGGTCTCCAAAATGGAGCCCTAGGTCGAACCGACGCCTAATGTTCCCTCGGAGGGGAACGCGTCCTCAACCTACTCCTCTCGGGAGAGTTTACCTGGTGCCAACCGGATCCTCCAGTTGGACTTTTGCCCGGCAGCCCTTCGCCAGGTCTTGGTTTTCGCCTAGCAGCCCTTCGCCAGGACTTGGTTTTCGCCTAGCAGCCCTTCGCCAGGACTTGGTTTCTTGACAGCCCATCGTCAGGTGCCTAGCATCCCTTCGCTAGGACTTGGTTTTCGCCCAGCAACCCTTCGCCAGGACTTGGTTTCCTGACAGCCCATCGTCAGGTGCCTAGCAGCCCTTGCTAGGACTTTGTTTCCTGCACTCTCAAGCAGCATTGTTAGATACCAAACAACCCTTAACTTTGAATCCTTTGCCAATATCAAAACAAGGTTCGATCTGGTGCTTCCTGCACCAACAGTATCCACTCGGGCGCCCAAGAAGTACCATGTTAGCATTTCGATAGAGTTTCACAGGGGCTATAAATAAACCCCTGAACTCAATTGATTTCATCAATTCAATCCTAAACGCTTTCTACTATTCTTTCATTCTTTCTCTAAGTTCTCAACTGTGTAAGTGGCTTCTTCACCCACAAGGAGTATTCTAGAGATTATGCTACATTTGTCTTAGATTAACAACCATCCAGGTTGCAACCAAGTAACTTGTCTGTGCCTCTTTTCTTTTACTTAGTTATTTTATTTATGTTATTTATTTGTGATAGCTAATCTTTATCTTTGTTTAAGAAAGAACAAAATATTGAGTTTCAGGGGCAATTCACCCCCTCTTGTCGACCGCACGATTCCAACACAATCTAAATTTAGTTTACACATATGTAGACTTTTAACACTTGGCGTATTTGATTTTAGGTTCATCATAATCAAGCTCTCACCTTGAACATGAGATGCTAATTCATCTGTCATGGGGTCGAAAAGCATTTATATTCACTTGGCCAGCATATTTCATAAATGGATATAATTTTCATGCTCAATAATATGGAATGGAGAAGAGTACAATGAATAATGGGGTTTGTATTCAGTTATCCAATGACGGAGATGCAAATA
>JAGFNQ010002677.1:203524-222956 GCA_024364735.1 Boesenbergia rotunda
CGATTTTGGTTTTGTGTAAAAATGATTCCTATTTTTTATTGATCTTGATGGAGGTCAATTTCTTATTTCGAATTTGATCTTGGATGAAGAATCGTGATTGTGGAATTGGTGTTGTGTTGTTAAAGGAAATGGTTGCAGTTTGGTTTCTGATCTTTTCCATTATTGCATTTGGATCATTTGATCCTTTTTGCTGTGAGTAATTAGTATTGGATCAGAATTGAAGTTGATCTGATTAATCAATGTATTTTGATCAGATTTTGGATCGATGTTGATCTTGTTTTGATTCTCCCATTTCTACCGTGAGATTCTGATTTTGGTGTTTTCGATCTAATCTTGAATCTGCGTGGGAGATCTATGTTGAATCCATTGCTATTATGTTCTGTGTTAGGGATCAGAGTGATAGATGAATGCTTGATGTTATAGCTGTGAGATGAATCCTTTGCTCTGTTCTTGGTGTTAGCATGTTGTCCGCTTCATAGATAAATGCTGGATAGTTTTAGAATCCATAATTTTTTTTAGATCACTGAATTCAAGTTGGTTTTAGAGGATGTTTGATGCTAGTTTTGGGGTGGGTTAGCTTTGTTATGTTGGTTTAATTCCTGCCAATCCTAATTGTGTGTTATATCAATTTGAATCGGTTTTCGGTTAGCTAATGGAATCGGATTCTGAGTTGCCAGTTCTTATGAGAGGTTCTCTAGTTGTTGATACTATCATGCTCCTGTGGATTTTAGATTGGATTTGATAACATCCTTGATGGAGGAATTATGCAGCTGATCGATTGGTTTTTGTGTGAGGTTTTCGCTGTAGTTGAATAGAATTCCTTGATGTTCTGTTCTTGGGTAGATTTGAGGTGGAGCAGTAAGGAGAACTAGTTTCTGATGTTGATTTGGATTTAGAGGAGTTACATGATCTTGTTTGTAGCGACCCGCCTTCTTCTACCTTAGACGGATCGTTACTTTTCTCTACTTCTCGACTCTAATACATGACTAAAGAAAATTGCGGAAATCTTGTTTTTTTCTTTTAAATTCTGCTAACAATTATATTCTAACTTAAGCAATCATGTATAATAATACCATGCCATACTTTCTTCTCAAATCCCATAGCTAATACCTGTTGAAAACAGCCTTACCCTTCTTGAACTGCCTGTACCAGTCGACTGGTGACGTGGCAGTCGACTGGTACGCCTGTAATCAGTTTTACAGGTTTCGGCCCTTGCTTTCCAAGTCCACCATTCCTTCAATTTCGAGCCATATCAAACTACGACATCATTTCTATACTCTATATCAGTTTCCTAAACAATTTAGCCAATCAAACGAATCCATAAACTTGAATTTAGGACTTTTATGGAAGAAAATAAACTAAACAAGTTTATATAAACTTTGACAATAGAGTTTGTACCAATCTTGACTTCTATGAATTTATAACACCAAATACATGTTCTACGACCTTGCTAAAGCATTATGAAATGTGATTGCAACTTTTCTAAACATTTTTAAGCAATAAAACTCGATTCAAAAGGAAAATTGATACTATCTTGGCACAAACACCTTTTTCTCTAACAAAGTATCAATATTTCTAACTACTCACACTTTTACTCATCCAATGCAATCATGGGGATATATATGCTAAAGGAAATGACAGGGAATCTTTACTCTAAGAAATTTAGCATATAAAACTATCCAAAACTCAAATACTCCATAAAGCAAGAACTTGAAATTTGAATAAACTTAAACATTGCAATTCAAATAACTAAAATGTCTCGTCTCAAGGATCTCTCCATAATCAGCCACCACACACACTCTACTCAGCACCGCCTCGTCGTCTTCCTTCAGAATTGCTTGCCTTTACCTTTATCTGCAATAAGAGGAAATGCATCTATAAGCAAAAGCTTAGTAAGTACTATCTAGCTCACAAAATCTCAAATGTGCAAACATGCTTCTAGAACAATATGAAAATCATATGAGATACTAATATGCTTGAAAGGAAACTAAGAACATGTATAGCTCAAAACATGCATACTCAAGCAATAATAAATCTCAATTTACTTTTCTTGGCTCAAATTGAAACTTTAGCTATTCTTTTGCTTTTGAAAACTTTCTGAAAACTTTCGAAACTTTGCTAAAGCATATACTTGAAAATACTAATCACTTGGATCCACTGAAGACGTAAGTACCATCTGATATGCGCGTTCCCTAAAAGGTTGGGGTAGCGAGCCACCAATCCTAATAGAGCAGACCTTGGTCTACCAGGGCCAAGACCTTGGAATTGGACACCTGGATTTCTTTAACGACGCCCTTGGACGCCGGGTACTGGTCTTAGAAAATAAAATAGCTTTTCTTACTTTTCTTTCTTATCTGTAAATGCCTTGGCATTTTCTGGAGCACCTTGCGTGCTAAAATCCCTAAGTCTTGACTTTTGGGGATTTCTTAAGGCCTTGGCCTTTTCTTTTCTTATCTTTATCTTCTCTTTTCTTTTCTCATAGCTTTCTTAGACCCTAAACTCATATAGGGTACATGAATAAACTTATACATAAGCATACAACAATTAATGAACTAAGATAACATGCAAAAACTTAAACAAAAAAGAAATAGCTCTTTTTAAAACTTTTAAAGGAAATTCTCGCGGAAAAACCGCCTCTTACTGCAGGTGAGCAGTACTTACATTGATATCTTGGACTTACAACCAAGATTGATGTCTAGAGCTCGAGAGAAACTTGAGATCTCGGAGAATTCTTCGCGCCTACGCGTTCCTCTCGTCGCGGGGATCCCAAATATAGGATTATCTCTTGGAGAAGAGTCTTCGCCGGCCCTCTAAGGCTTGGTGTGGCGTGCGCACAAGAGAGGAGAGGGAGAGGGGTCGGCGCAACCTTGGGAGAGGGAGAGGGTTTGAGAGAAAATAAAACTTCTCTCTTTAAGTATCTATTTATACTTATGGGGTGGATCGACCTAACTACAACTTATATACATGTCTCTCCATCCTTTTTTGTGCTTGATACCCTAGCCCAGCTGGCCGCGCGCTCCCTTGGTCTCGTGGTGGTCGCGGGTTCGAGCCACCCGCCGCACTTAATTGGTTTTTCCATTTTTTTTGCTTTTTCCTTTTTCTTTTTCTTTTTCCAAAAATACCAAACGGACTCGGAAAATTCCATAAAAATACTCTAAAAATTCCTAAAAATACCTAGAATATTTCTAAACCATTTCTAAATAATTCTAAGGACTTTAAGAACTAAAAATGGAAATTTTGGGGCGTTACATTGTTGATGTTGGGTATGGCTTGGTGGTTTCACAAGCAACCACGGGGTCGAACCTGAGAGACCTCTCTATGTCTACGGATTAAAAATTTAATCTGAATAGAGACCCATCTCTCAAACGACCGTCTCGTCGTCGTGTCAATTAACTCAAGTCACAACTTAGCCAAAACCGAGGTTAAGGCCTTGTAACTTTCCGAGTTAATTAACCGTGAAAAAGATGATGAATGGATCGCCGGTTTTTGTGTTTATCATCGGGGTCCATGACTTAAATTAATTAACAATTAATTAATCTCTGAAAATTAATTATCAACATGCAATTAAATCAAGCATGAAATAATAACATGAAAAACAAAGACGGAACTCGGGAGAGATATACCTCACCTTTAACCTCGCAGTCTTCTACCTTATGACCCTCCCCTCCTGGACGTCGTGTGGGCGCCGAGCTACCAAGATGTGGAGTCATTGAAGGCCTCCAATTAATCCTCCTTACTTCTTCATCCCTTTAGCCAACAAACCCTAAAACTAGGGTTCACCCGCCGGCCACTTTCCTCCTTCCCCACCTTGCGCCGCAGACCAAACTGTTGGTGCATGATGCATCAGTGATGTCCTCCTCTAAGTGTTTCAATGTTTGACAATATGCTTAAGTCAGTGATACATTGAATAAGGGAAGGGTGAGCCAAGAAAGGAGTAGCAAAGTGAAGAAAAGTCCTAGTTAACCTTGGCACTAAGTCCTGGTTCGTGGAATTGGGCACTAAGCCCTGGCCGAGGGCTGGGCACCTAAGATCGTACTGAGGGTTGGGCACTAAGTCCTGGTTCGTGGAATTGGGCACTAAGTCCTGGCCGAGGGCTGGGCACCTAAGACCTAACCGAGGGTTGGGCACTAAGTTCTGGTTCGTGGAATTGGGCACTAAGTCCTGGCCGAGGGCTGGGCACCTAAGTCTTGATGAGTGAAGTTGGGCAATAAGTCCTGGTGAGTGAAGCTGGGCAAAAGTCCTGACAAGTGAACTTAGGCAAAAAGTCCTGGTCGTAGGATTGGGCAAAAGTCCTGGTGAGTAAAGTTGGGCAAAAGTCCAACCGGATCGGTCGGGTGGCAACCGTCTCCTGAGAGGAGTAGGTGAAAGGCGTGTTCTCGGGGATGGGAACTTAGGCGTCAGTTCGACGTAGGGTTTCATGGAAATCCGAAGTCAGAACCAAACCCTTAAGGATAAGGATATACATGTGTTTGCCTTGTATTTATGTATCTTGCAGGTACCTAAAATTGAAGACAAAGCAGGCAAACAAACACACAACAGTGCTGGAAACTTGACTGCTAGGCGACCCCATTAACCAGGGTGCCCTAATGAAACAGGCGCTTCAATGGGTCAGGTGCTTGAATGAATCAAGCGCCTCCTTCAACACAGGCGCCCTGGATCAAAGGTTTATCTGCTGCTGTGAGTTCGGAGCGAAGATAAGCTTTGACCAAGCCTTGTGGGGCACCTCCTTCATCACAGGTACCCCAGACAAAACTATAAAAGGGGCTTCGACCCCTTAACTCAATACACAATTCCGAAGATCATTCTTAGCCTTCCAAGTTACGACAAAGCGCTAACGACGAAGCTCTATGACCAAGGAAGCTCCGGGAGGAAGTGCGCGATACTTCGGAGTTCCAAATTGGCGAGTCTTCGACTCTGTCTGTTTGGTTTGATTTACTTTCCGTACTCAATTTCTTTAATATTTTGATTGTAAATCTTGCACTGTAAGACGGGTTTCTCCGCCTCCGAAAAGTCCGGAAGAAGACCATTAGTGGACGGGTGTTTCCCGTGCTTAGGCCATGGACGTCCTGACCCTGGGGGGTTGGGAACCAAGTAAAAAATCCCGTGTGTAATTTGTTGATTTGTTTTTCATTCCTTTTTATTTTCTGCTGTGCTACTAACTCTGTGTCCAGAACGAACGAAAATTTACGCAAGTTCCTGAAAAATTTAACAATCGATATTCACCCCCCCTCACTCAATCGATTTAATCCGATCCCACACACACCACGTCGCCAAGGGTCGCCAGCCACAAGGTAGCACCGGGAAGAAGCCAATGAAGAAGAAGAAACAAGAGAAGATGAGAATAAACCCCTCTTCTTCTTCCCTAAACTCGCTGCCTCCTCTCCTTCTCTTCTTCACCTTCCGCCGGTGCCAAAACAAGGGAGATCCTTGTTTTTCCAGCCACCAACCACCTCACCTCATTGTCCACTGCTTGCGCACGCTAAGGAAGAGGTTGTGAAGAAGAAAGAAGAAGAGAGTGGAGAAGAAGAAGGAGAAGAATCCGCTTCTCCTCTTCACAGTCGGCGCCGCAACCTCCCAAGATCACCGCCGGCAGCCCTCCTCCCTCACTCTTACTCCTCACCGAGCCTTGAGTGGCTCTTCCTAGTCCTGTTGAGCCCTCACGCCAAGAAGGAAGAAGACTCAAAGAAGGATGAAGGAGAAAACTTCTCTTCTTCTCCTCTTCCTCACCGCCGCAACCTCAACCCTAGGAGAGAGAGTATGGAGAGGATTAGGGTTTTGGGTTCTTGTGTGTTGGATGATTAATTAGCCTTGTATCATGACTCCTATGGGGTATTTATAGGGCTAAGGCAGGGACCATGAGGAGGAGTTGGTTCTTGGCCCGCTAATGGATCCAAACCCGATCCATTAATGGAAATTCATTCCACTAAAGGATCCCATTGAACTTCCTCACCAACCCCCATATTTTTATATGGGCTCCACCTATTATGAGTCGTCCATCTCCCCGTGTTTAAGATATCGAATGCCCAATAATTAATTTAATTTACTGACAATTAAATTAATTATCCTCTTGATCCTTGATTAGTACCACTCAACCTTTTCATCATGCCGGACCATTGTCCACTTGCAAGATTTAACATGACGATCCTTTTGAGCTCACCAAGGGGGCATCATCATCCTGACTCACCAGGACATAGATTCCGTCAATAATCAACGGCACACCATGCAGATAAAATTATTACCCAACTTACCGGGCCTATCGATCTAACAGAATAGATCTCGTCCATTGGTAAATCAAAGTAATAATTAATTAACTACATGTGCCCGTTATTATTTCGGGATTTAGAGATCGTACTCCATAATATAATCCGAGGTCTAATCCAATTTACGAAGTCAGTACAAAATTGGATGACCTCTCTTTTGGTCATACTTAATGCACACAAAGTGCACTAGTGTAATTTTATGGTTAAGATAAACCACATCTAATTACACTACAACCATTCTGATGGTTTGTCCAACTCCATCTCGGTTGTGAGCCTCTTTCTTATACTTCTGCAAGGATCTTGATAACATGATCTTCTGTGCAACACCATGCACCATGTTATCTACAATGCCAAGTATGAGACATTTTGTGCATATACTAATATAAATATGCACCTTGTGATTTTGCGATTCTCTTTAAAATGTAAATGTATTCTAACCAAAAGCAAGGCTTTTAGTATACATCGTAACAATCTCTCACTTATACTGAAAGACTTTGTTGTTATCAAAATATCATACATCTAACCCCTAGATCCTTCACATGCCTAAAAGCTCTCGCTACCAAGGCCTTAGTGATAAGATCTCCCTAGGTCATTCTTTGATGTCATCTAGGCAACAACAGCTATTCCTTACCAGAGTGGTACTTGCGCTCTATGTGTTTACTTGCCTTATGGACTCGTGATTCCTTCGAGTTTGCAACTGCACCATTTTGATCACAACAAAATGTGATAGTCCTGAGCAAACCAGGAGTCACATCAAAGTCCATCTTGAGGCTCCTGAACCATGTAGCTCTTTTGGCTGTCTGAGAGACTGCCAACCATCCAACTTCTATGGTCGAGTCCATCACGCAGCCGCTGCACGACATTCTCCCATACAATGGTTCCACCTCCTAAAAGTAAACACAAAACCCTAAGGAATGCTTATATTTGCCCCTTATCCTGATTGGAATTCTATATCCATATAACCCATAGGATATTGATCTGCCCGGTAAACCAGAATATAGTCCTCAGTCCTTCTCAGGTACAAATATATGCTTTTACCGCAATCCAATTTCCTTAGCCTGGGTTACTCCAATATCTATTAACCATGCCCACGGCATAAAAGATATTTGGTCTTATTTTTAGCATACATGAGGCTTCCTATAGTTGACACTAAAGGAACCGCCATTACCTACTCTATCTCCTTTAATAATCTAAACATATCTCTTTAGATAGAGTAGCTCCAAAACTGAAAAGTACCAAACTTTTCTTAGAGGTATTCATGTTAAAACAAGTTAGGACAGTGCCTTTTATGAAGCTTGGGATAAGCACATCATCTTTATCAGGAGATCCCTTAGATCCTTGATCCCCAAGGATGTGTCTTACTATTCTCAAGTCCTTCATAATTATTTGGACAACCATACCCTCACGTCTGACAATATTCCGTCATTGTTGCCAACCAACAAAATATTATCTACATATAGTACAATAATATCACCATGTATCTGTCACATTACTTACATACATAAATGTCATCCATCCTTTTGAGCAAATCCACATGACTGGATTTTCTCATCAAAGCGGATGTTCCTTGTCACAGGTCTAGGGATCCGGTTCATGTTCTCCAAGGAGCCAGTCCAGAGACTCTCCAAGAACACGAAACCTTTAGGTTGACTAACAACCCTCCCACTATAATAAGGTACCCCTTGTGTATCTTCTGTGACACAAGGTGCAGTGTCCTGTGGTATTACCTCTTGTACAGTTAGTACTAAGATCAGAATGTCCCCTTATTTAATTTACTCAGAGTAACTCTTTTCATGAGCTTGTGGTTTATTTCATAGTCCTTTTCCTAAGAATCAGTCATTCGTACCAACGAATATCCTCTGATCCTTAGGACTACTAAATCACCTTTTGTTCCCTTAGGATAGCCTACGAACATATGCACTAGATTCCAACTTATTAGTATCTCTCTTCAGCACATGTGTTGAACTACCCATAATCTGAATATGCCTTAGACTAAGCTTTCGCTTAGCCTACATTTCTATGGTTTTAAGATACAAGTGACCTAGATAGTATCAAGCATATATACTGTCGTATCCAGGGCATATCCCCTTGAATAAATCTGGCTAATCTCAGAGTTGCTTATCATCTTCTTAACCATTACCTTAAGAGACCTTCTTCCTTCCATATATTGCACCGTTCTGCTTGGGGCACACCAGGTGCAGTGAATTGGGATCAAATCCCAATTATTGATAAGTAAGTCCTGCAACTATCCCTAGAGGTACTTGCCACTACGATCTAATCGTAATGTCGTCATACTTTTACTCTGATGTATCTCCGCATCAGACTTAAATCCTTTGATCTCATCAAAGGAATTAGTCTTGCGGTACATCAAGTAAATGCATTTTAACCCTTGAATAATTGTTTACAAAATAAACAAAGTCTTCAAGGTTACCTCTTGTCACGCCCCGAGGAGCCGCCCGTTCGATACTGACCGGACTACCACTCCCTCGACCCGGTGGACAATTCAAAACCCTAACCTCTACGATCACCTCGGCCGATTGTACCACAGCCTATAGGGTTGGAACAACCGTCTGTAGTAAACGAAAACAACAACGAAGACAAAAACTGCATACTGGTACGACTTACAACAAAGCACAATGCACAAAAGGCTACCATGGCTCACAAAAGTACAACTATACCACCGTATAAAATGACACAACCGAACACAAAGACAGCAACGGAAATGTAAGGTATAAAAATACAGAAAACGGGTACCAACATGTACCACCATCAAATAGAAGAAAATCCCAAAATCGTCTCGATGAATATGCGAACTGGGACAGGCTGTCGAGCACACTCCAAACAATCATCATGAAATAAAAACAAAGAGCTAACGAGATGAGTCACAGTACTCAGCGGATATCTCACCATATATGCAAAATAGTCTAAGCTAGTAACAGTGTAACAGGCTATCAAAATAACACATGTACAGTCAAAGATAAGTACAACTGTAAGAGGGAATAAGAAATATCATACCAATGTGGCGGAGTCACCAAAACCAGACATAAAGGTCTCTTGTATGTGCATGTCAATCATATGTAGCAACCAAGTATAGCAAGCACGAGCAAGTGCAAAATATGCGTATGCACATGGTGCAATGACATGGTCACCCCTGCCGTCGGTCAGACATCGTCACCTATGTACGGGAGGAAGCTGAGCGGAGACCACCCTCCGACGTAGGGCTGTGACTGCCATCCGTACTCTGCCATCACTGCTCCTGAGCGATCGAGTAGACGGAATGCTGCCGGTGTAACACCCCTACTCCATGACCTATCCGGGGGATATCTCTATCTACCCCAAGTCATCTCTGGAGGATATCTCTATCTGAGTGTTACCCCTACCCCATGCATATAAATGGGCGAGAGACCTCTCTCTCTCTCATCTCCTGGTAAATGGACTACTCAAGGAGGGACCTCTATCTGCTACCACACTCCGATTCACTAACCCATGAGTGCACAAATGAAGCAGCACAAAGCACACTACCCATACTCCGTCAACTACTAACCCATGAGTGGTCGTATGGGTATGTCAGTATGACTGTCGACCTGACTCATCCACAAAGGAGGCCCCTGATCGACAGTGATGCACAATGCACGATGATGCATGACACTGGTCAAACAGCATCCACTATCTAGTCCACCTATATCAACATGATATGCAAGGATCGTAGATAATGCGCCATAGCCTAAGTCCTAAAGGTATAGGTATCACATGCCAGGTCGAGCATAAACAGTATCAGCAAGACAAATAGAAGAGTTATATCACAATCTATTACTGTATTGCTAAACAAAGCATATCAAGCATATATCTATGACTAATCTAAAAGAAGAGTCAGAGATACCCGCCTCTGATGTAGAAATCCAACAGTGAAGAGAACCCCCATCTGAAATAATAACAGACGCAACAAGTGGAATCCAATCAATGTCCTGTATCAAAACAAATCCATCTTAGCTAATTAAATAATCTACAAATCAGCTAAGTCACACATTTCTAATACTACGATCAAACACTAACTTCGCCTTAACCCAATACACACTAAGAAAATAACACTAAAAGAAGGAAATAGGACCACCCTTCCTTAATCAACTCACGCTAAAGAAGCACTCAAGCCTCATTAAAACCAATCATAAGCTTACGCAGAATTTACCCCAAAACAGAAACAGAGATTCTCAACCCCACACTCAACCCACTGACCTAGCAAGATCAACTGCCCATGGGTAATGTTCATCACCCTCCTCAACTCACAGCAGTATTCATAGTGCAGAAAAATAACAAGAACGAATAGAAATTTACCTTAAATTTGTGCTAACCAATCATAGCATAATTCCAAAATTAGAAATACTCATGCTCACTCAAATGGCACGGAGAAATTCTACAATCGATCTAAAACAGAACAATAGAACTCAAAAATCTAACTCAGATCATAAAAACAACCACACAGCTTGATTTCGCTTCAAGAAACAGAGTCGACGCACTTAACCTACCGAATTAAACAGAACAAGAACAGGAACTCATCCAATTCCCTATCGAGAGTATGTTCAATCTAAACAAAACGATTACACCATCCAGATCTCAACAATTCCATATCAAATTGTAACACACGACAGAGAACAAAATCCACACATCTATGAACTCATCCAAGATCCAAACAAAAGAATTGGATGATTACCTGAAACGCGATCACCCAACTGACGCAAACCGAAAAGATCTCCCAGGGATGACCTCGTCCTTGCCTCAGTGAAACCAAATCGATCAGATGAAGCAGCAAACCCACGATAGCCCAACCTAAAGCCAAGCAGGAATCCAAAACTATTGACGTTCGCATCAAAATCGTGGAAGAAACCCCGATCAAAAACCCTAACTCACCTCTACTCATCGGAGAGAATGAGTAGTCGACGGCGGTTAGGTCAAAGTTTCCCCCATCCGCGTCTCTCCCCAACGAGAAGATGAGGTACGCGACCGGCTTCAGCGTTCTACTCAGCCGAGGATGATCGAGATCGGTCGCTTTCGTCGATCGCCAACAGAGAAGAACTAGGCGGAGAAGAAGAGGAATAGAAAGAGGAAGAGGAAGGGGCTCGTGAGATCTGTGCTCATGAACAGCCACAATGGAGACCTTATAAGGCTGACCGTTTTACACTCAACCCCTCTTATTTTAGTTATTCGCCCAAAATCCCCTAACTTCGAAAATTTTGCATTTTAACCCCAGAATTTCCTATTTTCTTACATTCTCCCCCACTAACAAAAAATTTGGTCCCCAAATTTATCGAGCTCGGATAGTGTCCTAGAGCTCCCAAGTCGCTTCTGCATCCGAGTGGTGCTGCCATCCGACCCTAACCAGCCAGATCGTCTTGTTCCGTAGCTGACGCTCCCGGAGTACCTCCTCATAAGTAGCGTCAGGCTGAGCAGAACAGGCACCTCGGATAGAATGTGTGTGGGATCTGGCGCATAACCTCTCAGCATAGATACATGGAACACGTCGTGGATACCGGACAACAACGGTGGAAGTGCTAGGTGATAAGCTACAGCTTCAATCCTCTCCAAAATCTGGAATGGGCCAATATACCATGGATCTAGCTTACCTCTGAGACCAAAATGTTTCACCCCTTTCGTGGGTGAAACTCGAAGAAAGACATGGTCACCCGCAGCAAACTCTAAAGGTCTGCGTCTCCGATCAGCATAACTCTTCTGGCGATCCTGTGCTGCTGATAATCTCTGTCTGATAGTCTGTACTAACTCTGCCTCGTGCTAAACTCTCTGGGGTCCCAGCAACTGAGTCTCTCCAACCTCATCCCAAAGGGTGGGTGTCCTGCATGCCCTACCGTACAACACATCAAACGATGCCATCTATATCGCCGAATGAAAGCTGTTGTTATAGGCGAACTCCACCAAGTGGAAATGGTCCTCCCAACTGCCCCCAAAGTCCATCACACACGAGCGTAGTATGTCCTCCAAAGTCTGGATAGTACTCTCTGACTGTCTGTCTCTCTGGGGATGAAAAGCTGTGCTGAGACAGAGCTCGGTCCCCATAGCCCTCTGCAAACTCTGCCAGAACCGAGATGTAAAGTGTGGATCCCTATCAGAAATAATACTCAAAGGAACTCCATGCAATCTAACTATCTCCCGGCAATACAACTTTGCCAATTTATCAAGAGAATCTGTCCTCTAGATAGCTAAGAAGTGAGCAGATTTGGTTAGTCGGTCCACGACTACCTAAATCGCATCATGACCTCTCCTAGTCCTCAGCAAACCCACAATGAAATCCATGGTGATATGCTCCCACTTCCACTCAAGAATGGGAATCCTCTGGAGGAGTCCAGCTATTCTCTGGTGCTCTGCCTTAACCTGCTGAAAGACGAGACATCTAGCAACAAAATTCGCGATGTCCCTCTTCATGTCATTCGACCAATATGAACGTCTCAAATCACGATGCATACGAGTGCTACCAGGATGAATAGCAAATCGTGATCGGTGGGCCTTCTGTAGCAACTCCTCCAAGATAGGATGCGCCTCTGGTACACACAATCTCCCTCGGAAGTATAGAACACCCTCCTCATCACGTGTGAAATCTGGCTGCTCTCCTGAAATCGCCTGACTGCCCAGAAACTGAATATGCTGGTCACTGGCCTGAGTCTCTCTGATCCTTGTCCGAATCTCTGACTGAGCCATCAAAGTCACTAGCAATCCTCTCTGTGTCCGAGACTGCTCCTCTAACCCCAGCTCAGAGAAACTCTGAATCAAATCTGTGACCATCACTCTATGGCATGCCAAAACAGCTCTGGACTTCCGACTGAGGGGTCGGCAACTACATTAGCTTTCCCAGGATGGTAGCTAATGGTGTAGTCGTAATCCTTCAGAAACTCCATCCACCTCCTCTGTCGGAGATTCAGCTCCCGCTGAGTGAATAGATACTGATGACTCCTGTGGTATATGAAGATCTCGAAGGTGACCCCATAAAGATGATGTCTCCATATCTTCACCGCAAAAATGATAGTAGCCAACTCTAAATCGTGAACGGGGTAGTTCCTCTCATGCTCCTTCAGCTGCCGAGAAGCATAAGCAACCACCCGTCCATGCTGCATAAGTACCACGCCCAATCCCAAGAGAGATGCATCAGTATACAGAGTGAAACCATCCTCTCCATAAGGCAGTACTAGAACTGGCGTAGATACAAGCCTCCACTTCAGCTCCTGAAAGCTGGTCTCGCAGGCCTCAGTCCATACACTTCACGCCTTTCCTGATCAGGCGTGTAAGTGGTGATGAAATGCTGGAGAACTCTCAACCAAGCATCGGTAATAGCCAGCCAAACCCAGGAAACTGCGCAAATTGGGTTAGTCAATCAACAATCACCCAATTCACTTCAAACCTCCCGAGTCCTAAGTAAATCCCTGACAAGGTCCTTAATACTTGTTCCCATTTCCAACCATAAATGGGGATCGTCTAATATAGCCCAACGGTCTCTAAGGTTCAACCTTCATCTACTAACATACCAAATACCTAACCACAACATCCGCGATATCTTTCCCAATATCGGTCCACCAACGGAAACGCCTCAAGTATCTATGTCTTCAATATTACCTGCAAAACAACACAAACCAAGAACGGTGAGTCTCAGTTGACACTTAGGTGAGATAATCAAGTAAGCTCCTCCGTAAATAGGTCAGAAAATTTTCAAACCATAGAAAATGCTAGAACACTCCTTCGGACAGCCGTCCGGAAATTCTCAAACTTCGGCAACATCCGAGAGCTAAGGCTACCACTGTCATCAGTACGACCCAGTGACAATAGGAAACCCTAACATCCATGTACTAGAACCTCTAGCTCCGAGATGAGGAGATAACTGCAACCTCATCATCTCTGGTGTCAATGAACAACACATTGACTGGTTTGGAGGTCAACTCATAACCTCTCTTACTTGACAACCAACGGTCTACCTCTCTAAGACCGTCCTCTATAACATACACCAGTTGTAGTCAAATTTCATCGGTGTTAGCTGCTAACACCCATTCCACCGCATCCCAGTGGATCCTACTTGTCGATGTGCTACCGAGAATATCTAACACATACGACCTGTCTATGAGTCATAAAACCTCATATACAAGAATAGCGTAAGACGAGTCGACTAACCGTCTTCTCGTAACCCAATATTTCTCCGGTTCTCCACTCAAGGTTCAGAAACCTCTGAGTTCCATCTCCATAACATAGAGACACGCTATGTCTCAAGAGTATCTCAACATAATCACGAAGTGATTCTTGGTTCTTTGACAGTTTCCTCAACATCTTCCACCCAAAGGTAGTCTAACATCGTAAGTGATTCGCCTCAGCGCAAATCATAAGTATGTAGGTACCTGTGGGATCGTATTGAATCGATAGAGGGGGGTGAATATCGATCGAAAACTTTTCTGGAAAGCGAAGAGTAATTGCACAGTGGAAAATAAAAAATCAATCGCTAACACGATTTCTTTTTACTTGGTTCGGAGTCGCGGTCGACTCCTACTCCAAGGCCCACGGTCCTTGACCGTTTACGATGGGTAATTCTATATTATTGTAAAAATTACAAGTCGAGAGTACAAATATAGAATTGGAAAATAATTACAGCACTTAACAAAATTAGCTTTTACCTACGACCGGAGAGGTTGGAAGTTTCCAGAGCAGCGGGTCGTCGTCAGCGCTTGAATCATGAGTATAGAAATTGTCGGAGCGGAGCAGTTGAAAGCAATTTTTGATGAAGCCTTGGGGGTGAACTCCCTTTTATAGTGGTCAGTGGGGCGCATGTATCGAAGGGGGCGCCTGACACATGGCCTCTCTTGCGCGAACTTCAATCTGCAGACTCGGCCAGCGCTTATCCCCTTCCATTGAGGCGCTTGAGCTGACTGGGGCGCCTGTATTAACACAGGCGCCTCACTTGACTTGGTCCAGAGGCTTGCGTCGCAGTTTGCTTCGAATGCTTGGAGTAGCCTTGCACTGGGGCGCCTGTCTCATCACAGGCGCCTCACTTGACTTGGTCCAGAGGCTTGCGTGGCAGTTTGATTCGAATGCTTGGAGTAGCCTTGCACTGAGGAGCCTGTCTCATCATAGGCGCCTAGCCCAGTGAGGCGCCTCACTCCATTGAGGCGCCTGAATGCAGAAACTTCATCTCTTCATTTCCTGCAATCAGGGTTAGTTCCAAAACACAAAAAGCGTATATAAATGACATATTAAATCATGATTTGCAGCCTAAGTTGTCTTGGTTCTGACTTTGGGTCTCCCAAATGGAACTCTAGGTCAAACCGACGCCTAATGTTCCCTCTTACGGGGAGCGCGTCCTCACCTATTCCTCTCGGGAGAATTTACCTTTTTGCCAACCGACTCCTCCAGTTGGACTTTTGCCCAGCTTCACTCACCAGGTCTTCGTGCTCAATCCGCGATCAGGTCTTCGTGCCTAGCTTCACTCACTAGGTCTTCGGTGCCCAGTCCTCGACCAGGTCTTCGTGCCCAGCTTCACTCACCAGGTCTTCGTGCCCAGCTTCACTCACTAGGTCTTTGTGCCCAACCTTACGTCAAGACTTAGTTGCCCAGCCCGCGGCCAGGACTTAGTGCCCAATTCATAGAACCAGGACTTAGTGCCTAGTGTACCTAGGACTTTCCTGCATACTTAATAAGCTTGTTAGATCACAACCAAATCTTAACTTCTGAACTCTTTGCCATTATCAAAACAAAGGTTTGACTTTGGTGCTTCCGGCACCAACAACCTCCCCCTTTTTAATTTATGGCAACACAGTTCAAAAAGTTATGTTAAAAACGATATAGCATTTCTAACAAGCAAAAACAATCGAAAAATTAGTTTTCTCCCCCTGAAACGAATATTCTCCCCCTGAATTTTTCAATGATATGTGGGTTTTTGTAAACATTCTAAGTGCATTAGATTTTGACTAGGTGCAGAAGTATTAGTACTTAGATAAAAAATTTTGAAAAAGTTTTGCAACCATAGATAACAAATTTTGCAAGCATTCTATACTTAGAAAATTTTCATAAAAGTTTTGCAACCTTAGTTAACAAATTTTGCAAGCTTTCTATACTTAGAACATTTTCAAAAAGTTTTGTAAGTTTTTCATACTTAGTAAATTTTCAAAATATTTTTGCACGTTTTTCATACTTATACTTAGAAAATTTTCAAAAAGTTTTTGCACGTTTTTCATACTTAGAAAATTTTTCCAAAAAAGTTTTTGCAAGTTTTTTTTCACACTTAGAAAATTTTCCCAAAAAAAGTTTTTCCTAGTTTTTTCACACTTAGAAAATTTCCCCAAAAAAAGTTTTTGCTAGTTTTTTCACACTTAGAAAATTTCCCCAAAAAGGTTTTTGCAAGTTTTTTCACACTTAGAAACTTTTCCCAAAAAAAATTTTTGCAAGTTTTTTCACACTTAGAAAATAAATTTACTTAAAAATACTTTGTGCAAAAAAACATTTAGAAAAAAAAATTCACTTAGAAGCATTTGCCAACAAAAAATTCAGAAGAGTTTCAACAAATTTTGTTTACTAAGAAAAATTTTCAAATCACATATACTTAGAAAAATTTGAAGTGCTTTAGAAAATTTTTAAAGTACTTGAAAGTTTTGAAATTCTTAGAAACATTTTTATGCACTTAGACCTACTTAGAAAAATTTTAAGCACTTAGACATACTTTACTTTTTGCAATGGAAAGAAAAAATTTAAAAAAATTTCTCCTTTCCTTTCTCTCCCCCTTTGTCATATATCAAAAAAAAAATGATAAGCAAGAAAAATTGACTATTGTAATTCAATTTTGAATTTATGCTAGTTTGACAAATTGAAAATCTGTATTGAACCAACTCTAGTACTTTCAAGCAAGAAAAAGGACCAAACCAAATTGAACCGTTCTTGTTCAGGTCCTGTCTAACTATGTTAGCTACTTACTAACTGTTATAAAATAGTAGTTTTTGCTAGGGTTAGTCAAGTTAAGTGATCTGATCAAGTTAGATTTTCTAAGCTTGACACTTAACCTGATTGCTGTTCAAGTTGTATTTATTGCCCCAATTACTGCAGATGCACTGACTTAAAGCATCTTGAATCAAGGCCTAGACCTAAGAATCTCAACTCAGTCTAGGTTATCAATCAAAGTACCCTAAGGTGCTTGTGAGATACTAGCTTCTAGATCAATAGGTGCATGCAGTTCTAGGGTTAGGGCCTAGGCTAAGTCCATTTATCTAAAAACCCTAGTTTTGAAGGGGGGTAGTTTTTGAAAGAACTAAGTTGGAAAATCATTTTAAATTTCAAAAACTTGGTAAAAGAAATGATTTTTCAAATTTCTAATTTTAAAAAATAGGAAAAAATTTTAAGAAAACAATATAGAACAGTCCTATTCTACTAAGCACAACCCTAACATCAAAAATATGAAGTTAATGACTTAGCAGAAAAATGAATAATCAAAGTGTGAAGTAGCTAGATAACAGTCAGGTAAGTAAACAGCCAGTAGATACAATAGCTGAATAAAAGTCAACTAGTCAACACAAAGGACCAGTAAAGTCAATCACTGGTCAACCCTACTAGGTAGGGCAAGTCAAATAGTACGAGTACAGTCAACTAGTTGGAAATCACTCAGATCTACGAGGAGGGGCCAGGGGTAGAATGGACCGGGCTACCATGACCGGAACATGGACATCATTTCGTTGTGTCGAGCCTCATTTGCCTCGCGATCGGCTCGAATGATGTCCATGTACTCGGTATGATAGCCCTGGTTCACATTGTGTTCGGTCTGCAGGGTATCCATAAACTCGGCGTGACGAGCCTCCATCTCCTCTCGGAGGCTGTGGATCTCCATCTAAAGTAGTGTCAGGCGTTGGTCGGTGGTCGATGGAGGAGGCTCCTACAAGTGCTCATTGATCTCGGTTGCGAGATCGGCTACATCAACCTCTATCTCTCGTCTGAGTCGTCCTGACGTCGAGCCCTCTCCCGTCTCCACGATAGGACCCCGGTGGCCAAAACATCTATGCCCACTAAAGCGAAATTTCTAGACCCGATTTCATCAAATTCGGTCATCGGGATGACCTCCCCAACGGTGACATCGCGACCATGGTGGTGAAGGAGGGCAGTGATAATATGGCAATACGGCGTCCGCACTTGGGAGTGAGTAGATACGCTCGGCGCATAAATGATCTTGTGGAACATGTGAAGGCCAATATCTATATCCAACTGATGGATCATAGCGTAGAGGAGGAAAGTGTGAAACGATCGCATGGTCGCGACATCCCAGGTGGTCAGTGGAAGAACACAACGGACTAGAACTCTATAAAGAGCGTAGTCCTGGACGCGGAGGTCGATGGACTAAAACTGCCATACCAACAGGTTCCGCACATCTCCGTAAAAGTAGGAATAAAGAGTGTCCAGGTTAATGTGCGAATAGGGGGGAGCAAAGGGAAGGTCAGCCGGAGGATAGCAACAAAAGGTTGACTGTGTCTGTCGTAGCCTGAGGAATCGGTTAAACAAAGATGGTGAAATAGTAAGAGGAATGCCCTGTACAGTGGTCGAGTAGCAGAGGTCATCAATTTTGACCAAATTGTTGTAGAATTCGACGCATAATGTTGAATTTGCTAGATGTGTAAAGTAGACAAGATGGTTTAGTTGATAAAAATTGATAGCATCCATAGCTACCGGGCAAGATTGACTAAAGAATTGTCTATTCAAGAAGCTAGTCTTGATAGGTTTGTAGGTGGTGGATGTGAATTTGTTGAACAAAGCTAAGGTTGGGAACCTAAGATCTGTGCTAGGTTCGGCCCTGGGGTCAGCTTGTGTAACACGACATTTTCTAAATAGGTAAAGAAAATTATGCATTCACTAAGCGAAATAATCGATAAATTAATTATAAATGCATAATTAAAATGGTACCGGGGAGGCATTGTCGAAGTAGGGCGTTCGAGGGCACAAGATGGGTTTTCGGGCGCCTTAGAAGTAAGAGGGATGAGAGTTAACTTTGGATTGGTGTGGAGGATGAGGAAGAGTTGGGTTGTTTATATACTGATTCACGAGCGCCCGTGATGATTGAAGCGCCCGAGAGCCTCTCAGGCACCTGAGTCAGGGTGTCAGCCCTTTTGACAGCTTTGGCTGCCTTGAACTAAAGCATTGGGCGCCTGTAAGGTCTCGGG
>JAGFNQ010002678.1:0-33605 GCA_024364735.1 Boesenbergia rotunda
AATCAAAGATTCTTGGAACCAGAAGTAAATCGTTCTAAAGCTATTCTTAAGTCCTTGACTTGAGTTTTCAGGGAGGAATTCTCTGATTCAAGTTTTTCAACTTGAACAGGGGTTCCTTCCTGAATTTTCTCAGTTAAGGAATTAGAATCAGCTCCCTCTTCAGGAGTTTTACTTCCTGTCGGAGAGACTCGATTCGGAGTTTGGCTTTCGCCAAATCTCGGGATAGATAGGAAATAAGAGAATTTAATTGTGATTTTGAAAAACCCGTTACCCTTATTTCGCCGTCGTCGGAGAATGTCAGCTTGCCGTCGTCCCGTTCTGAGTCTGAGTCAGTCTCGATTTGGTCCGAAGCGGTCAGGGCTAGAAGATTTGACTGAGGTACTTCTTCTTCTTCTTCTGAGGACGACTCGTCCCAGGTTGCTTGGAGTGCCTTCTTCTTTCTGTTCTTTTTGGACTCCTTTAGGCTTGGACATTCGGTCTTGTAGTGGCCCTTCTTCTTGCATTCATAGCAGGTTACGTTGGGCTTTTGTTTGTCAGTTGTTGGTTCATCTTGTCCGTCCTTTCTTCGGCTTGTTCTCCGTGTATTTGTTTGGTTCTTCAACTTTTTGTAGTAGTTTCGAGCTAGTCGGACCAGTTCAGATTGATCTTCTTCTTGATCTTCTATTTCTGAATCCAAGGTAGATTCAGGTTCAACTTGAGTTTTCTTCTTGGTTGTCTTTCCTGTTTTCCCTGCAAAAAAGGCTATACTTTTCTCGACCAAATTTGAGTTAGTCTGTTCATGCAGCTCAAGTTCAGAAAACAACTCATCTAGCTTAATTTTTGAAAGATCCCTAGAGACCTTGTATGCATCTACCATAGATGCCCACAAGGTGGTCCTAGGGAATGCGTTTAGGGCGTACCTTATCATATCACGGTTTTGAACCTTGTGACCTATTGCGTGAAGACCATTCATCAGCTCCTGGATTCTGGCGTGGAGCTGGGCTGCTGTCTCGTTATTTGCCATTTTGATAGTGAAGAGCTTGTTCAGTAGCAGGTCTCGTTTGCTGATCCTTGTATCCGAAGTTCCTTCGTGGAGCTCAATTAGTTTGGCCCATAGTTCCTTTGCACTTTTGAAAGGTCCTACGCGGTTCAGCTCTTCTTTAGTTAGTCCGCATTGTAGAGTCTGGGTTGCTTTGGCGTCTGCTTCAATTTTGCGTTTAAGGGTAGTGTCCCATTCTGAGTAGTCTTGTGGTACACCTTCAGCATTTGTAGGAATCACCAGTCCAGACTGGATGATTATCCACATTTCCACCTGAGTTTTCAGGTGGACCTCCATTCGACTTTTCCAGTAGGGAAAGTCTTCTCCACTGAAAAGTGGAGGTCTGGCGGTGCTAAATCCTTCTTGGATAGACATTTGTTACTGAAATAAAAGTAAACAACAAAAATATTTCCAAGACTTGGTCTTGGATTAGTAGTGCGGGAAGAAATAATCAAACACAGATTTCAAGGGGTGTTGCACCAACCTTGAGATAAAAACTTGAACGAAGATTTTTTTATTTTAAAAAAAAAT
The DNA here is from genome assembly GCA_024364735.1 of Boesenbergia rotunda. Lineage (NCBI taxonomy): Eukaryota > Viridiplantae > Streptophyta > Magnoliopsida > Zingiberales > Zingiberaceae > Boesenbergia > Boesenbergia rotunda. Next base: position 1,550 of record JAGFNQ010002678.1, read on the forward strand.
GAGAGAAAAAAAATCCGAAAAAAATTCAAACTGGTGGTTGCACCAGGTTTGACTTCCCTGCTCTGATACCACTTGTTGGATCGAGAATTGCGAGAGAGGGGGGGTGAATGTCGCAGTTCGTTCGGATTTAAAAAGAGCGGGTGCACAGCGGAATAAAATAGAGTAAAACAACGCTAACACGATCGTCTTACTTGGTTCGGAGCCTAGGTCGACTCCTACTCCAAGGCCCACGGTCGTTGACCGTTTTCTGCGGGCAATTCTATAAGTTCGCAAAGTTTACAAATAGATTTTACAATAAGGCAGAACAGTAAACTTTAAATACAGAGCTCTTCGTTACCGACGTCCGGTGTAGATCAAAGTTTCGGAGCAGCAGGACGTCGTCAGCTTGAGTTGGAAGATTTCTGAAGCGCGTCGCGGAAGCAGAAGAGCGCAGAAGCGTCGAAGCAATTGATGTTCTTTGAAGAGGGTCGAGGCCCTCTTTATATAGGGCAGGGGGCGCCCGACATGCTCGGGGCGCCCCCCACGTGGCTCTTGATCCGGCGATGCTCTAGTCAAAGCTGATCTCGTTATCTTCGGGATTGTATTTGAATGGGGCGCCCGACGCGCACGGGGCGCCCGATTGACCGGTCAAACTTTATCACCGAGGCTTCGCGAGGGTGAGCTGCAGCCGCCTTCAGTGGCGTGGCACAGTGGGCGCCCACGACACGCGGGGCGCCCGATCTGCGCGGCGCCCGCGACAAGAGGGGCGCCCGACATGCGCGGGGCGCCCCCCAACGCGCTGCTGTCGGAGGTTTACTTCTCTGCTGACTTTGGGTTGACTCTGGGGCGCCCGACACATCCGGGGCGCCCTACTCAGCTACGGCCTCACTCCTTTGAGGCTCTCTGAGCTGCAGAAACACAGTCCTTCGGTCCTGCATCCAGGGTTAGTCCAAAACAGCAAATAATAAGTTAGTTAAAACAGCCTTAGCTGTCTTGGTTCTGACTTTGGATCTCCAAAATGGAGCCCTAGGTCGAACCGATGCCTAATGTTCCCTCGAGGGGAACGCGTCCTCACCTACTCCTCTCGGGAGAGTTTTACCTAGTGCCAACCGGATCCTCCAGTTGGACTTTTGCCCAGCATTCCTTCGCCAGGTCTTGAGTTACCAAGCTTCCCTTCGCTTGGTGCCTAGCAGCCCTTCGCTAGGTTTTTTCTTCTGGCAGCCCTTCGCCAGTGCCTAGCATTCCTTCGCTAGGGCTTGTCCTGTCTGGCAGTCCTTCGCCAGTGCCTAGCATTCCTTCACTAGGGCTTTTCCTGTACACTCAAGAAACTCGTTAGACAACCATTAACCCTTAACTTTTGAACCTTTTTGCCAATATCAAAACACAGGTTTGACTTGGGTGCATACTGCACCAACAAATTCTTAGCGGCTCTGAAAGCAAGGAAGATGTTAGAAAAGGGATGCTCTGGATTTCTAGCTCATGTGGTTGATACCAGTCCTACAGAGGACCCGAAGCTAGAAGACGTCAAAGTAGTATGAAATTACCCAGAGGTATTTCCCAATGACTTACCAGGGTTAGCACCTGAAAGAGATATAGAATTTGTAATTGAGTTGGTTCCTGGTACTAACCCCATTTCTAAGGCACCGTACCATATGGCACCGACAGAATTAAAGGAATTACAAGGACAGTTACAGGAGCTACTTGACAAGGGACTCATCCGCCCTAGTCATTCTCCCTGGGGAGCTCCCGTACTGTTCGTGAAAAAGAAGGATGGGTCGATGCGAATGTGTATCGACTATCGGGCGTTGAACAACGTGACTATCAAGAACAGGTACCCTCTACCCAGGATAGATGACCTGTTCGATCAACTGAAGGGAGCCATGGTTTTCTCTAAGATTGACCTGAGATCTGGTTATCACCAAGTTAGGGTGAAAAAGGAGGATATACCGAAGACGGCTTTTCGAACCAGATACGGACATTATGAGTTCGTAGTTATGCCATTTGGAGTTACCAATGCGCCAGCTATGTTTATGGATTTAATGAATCGGGTATTCTCGGCATACCTCGACAGATTTGTGATCGTCTTTATCGACGATATCCTTATATATTCGAGAACTCCCGAAGAACATGCTGAGCACCTTAGTATGGTACTACAGATTCTTCAGAAGGAACAACTGTATGCTAAATTTTCCAAATGCGAGTTCTGGCTCGATCAAGTATCATTCTTGGGACATGTTATCTCCAAGGAAGGAGTAATGGTGGACCCGACCAAAATCGCAGCTGTAAGTAACTGGACTAGACCCAAGAATGCCAATGAAATCCGAAGTTTCCTCGGGCTAGCAGGCTATTACAGAAAATTCGTTGAGAACTTCTCCCGGATTGCAGCCCCTATGACAGCTCTTATAAAGAAAGACAAGAAATATGTATGGACGGAGGAATATGAAAAGAGCTTTACTGAACTGAAAAGGAGGCTGACTAGCGCTCTAATATTGACTCTTCCCGAGAGCCTCCTCCTCCTTGCTTGTATCCGGCGATAATCACCATAGAGGCGATGAGAAGGGATTTGTGGAGAGAAGAAGCATAAGAGATGACCGGAATCACCTCCTTCCTAGCTTATATTCGGCCACCTCTTTCCCTTCTTCAAACCGACGCCAACAAGCCCTAGGAGAGAGAAAAAGAATAATAGAGAAGAGAGAAAATCCAAAGGTGTAATGATAAGTGGATAAACCTTGGTTTAATGATTCCATGTGGTATACATAAGGCTACGATATGGACCATGAGGAGAAGTTGTTGGTGCCAGAAGCACCAAAGTTGAACCTATGTTTTGATAATAGCAAAGGGTTCAGATGTTAAGGTGTTATTGTGATCTAACAATGCTGATTAAGTGTGCAGGGAAAGTCCTAGGTACACTAGGCACTAAGTCCTGGTTCTATGCATTGGGCACTAAGTCCTGGTCGTGGGCTGGGCAACTATGTCCTGACGTAAAGTTGGGTAATAAGACCTGGTGAGTGAAGCTGGGCACTATGACCTGGTCAAGGACTGGGCACCGAAGGCTTGGCGAGTTAAGCTGGGTACTAAGACCTGGTCGCGGATTGGACACGAAGACCTGGTGAGTGAAGCTGGGCAAAAGTCCAACTGGAGGAGCCGGTTGGCAAAAAGGTAAATTATCCCGAGAGGAGTAGGTGAGGACACGTTCCCCGTAGGAGGGAACATTTGGCGTCGGTTCGACCTAGGGTTCCATTTGGGAAGCCCAAAGTCAGAACCAAGATAGCTCAGGCTATAAATCAAGGTTTATTTTATATCATTTATATGTTTCTTGTGTTTTGGAACTAACCCTAGTTGCAGGAATAAAGGAAAGGAGATTTCTGCTGCTAGGCGCCTCACTGGACTAGGCGCCTGTGTTGAGACAGGCGCAACAGTGAAGGTTGTTTCCAAGCATTCGAAGCAAACTGCCATGCAAGCCTCAGGACTAAGTCATTGAGGCGCCCGTGTTGACACCGGCACCCCAGTTAACTTAGGCGCCCTAGTGAAGGGGATATGCGCTGGCCAAGTCTGTGGATTGAGGTTCACACAGAGGAGGCAACTTGTCAGGCGCCCCCTGTTAACCCTATATAAAGGGGTTCACCCCAAAGGCTTGAGACAACTTGCTCTCTGCGCACTCATTCAAGCGCTACGCTCCGACAAGCTCTATACTCGCAATTCAAGCGCCGCCGACGACCCGCTGCTCCGAACTTCCAACTTCTCCCGTTGTCGGTAAAAGTTCTTTTTTTTAAGTGTTGTAATTTCGTTTTAAATTCTATATTTGCACTCCAACTTGTAATCTTTTATGAAAATATAGAATTGCCCATCGTAAACGGTCAAGGACCGTGGGCCTTGGAGTATGAGCCGACCGCGAGTCCAAACCAAGTAAAAACAAACCGTGTTAGTGATTGTTTTTGCTATTTCCGCTGCATAATTACTCTCTTTGTCCGAAAATTTTAACGATCGATATTCGCTCCCCCTCTATCGATTCAATCCGATCCCACAAGTGGTATCAGAGCGGGTGGCTCAAACTTAGTGTAACCACCAGTTTGAGAATTTTTTTCAGACTTTTCGAATTTCAATTTTTTTTTCTTTTCTCGCTCAAATCTTTTTCGTTAATCGAGGTTGGTTGAAAACCACTCAATTTTCTTTCGTTATTAATATTCTTCCAGCACTACTAATCCATGACTCAGTCTTGGAACAAGTTTTTTAATATTCTTTTTCAGAAAAATTTTAATGGTCATGCAAGAAGGATACAGCACCGCCAGACCCCCCTCTTTTCAGTGGAAAAGATTTCACCTACTAGAAAAGTAGGATGGAAGTCCACCTGAAAACTCAGGTGGACATGTGGATAATTATCCAGTCTGGACTGGAAATTCCAAAGAATGCACAAGGCGTGATGCAACACTGTACCGAGTGGGACGACCCACAAAAGATGAAAATCGAGGTCGATGAAAAAGCGACCCAAACCTTACAGTGCGGCCTAACCAAAGAAGAGCTGAACCGTGTAGGACCCTTCAACAGCGCGAAGGAGCTCTAGAACACACTGATCGAGCTGCACGAAGGCACGTCCGATACCAGGATCAACAAAAGAGATCTGTTGTTCAACAGACTCTATACAATAAAGATGCACGACGGAGAGACTGCGGCTCATCTCCACCCCAGAATCCAGGAGCTGATGAACGGACTACACAGATAGGTCACAAGGTTGAAAACTGTGACCTAATAAGGTATACTTTAAATTCATTTCTGAGAAACTCACTGTGGGCGTCTATGGTGGATGCCTACAAGGTTTCAAGGAATTTATCCGAAATTAAATTGGATGAGTTTTTTTCTGAGCTAGAACTGCACGAACAGACTAATACTACCTTGGTCGAGAAAGGTATAGCTTTTGTTGTAGGTAAAACTCAAGGAAAAGTTCCTAAGAAGAAGCCTCAACCAACACCCGAGTCTGACTCAGACTCGGAATCAGAAGACAGCGAAAGGGATCGACCCAAATTGGTCTGGCTAGCTCGTGATTACTACAAATAACTCAAGTACCAAACGAGCAAGAAGAAATCAAGCCGAAGAAAGGAAGATCCAACAGAACCTTCAACGAGCTCGAAGAGCAAAAACAACGTCACCTGCTATGAATGCAACAAAAAGGGACACTTCAAGTCAGAGTGTCCCAACCTAAAGGAAACCAAGAAGGCGCGCAGAAAGAAGGCTCTTCAAGTCACTTGGGATGAGTCATCCTCCGATGAAGAAGAAGAAGTCCCGCACGCAAATCTACTCGCCTTAACCACCACAGAAAACATCGACTCCGGATCAGAATCAAAACCAGACGAGGACGTCAACACCGAAAGACTCACGATCTCGGAGGACGAACAAATCACTATATGTGGTTATTCAGAATATGAGTTATCTAAGTTAATTTCTTATTTGTCTTGAAACTTTGCAAAAGCCAAAATCTGGGTTGAGTCCCTCTGACAGGAAGTAAAACTCCTGAAAGAGGAAGTCAACTCGAGGTCCTTGACTGAGTCAAGTCATGAAGGAAACATAACTTAAGTCTAAAAGCATGAGGAAGAGAATTCCTCCTTAAAAACTCAAGTCAAGGAGCTCAAAGTTGCCTTAGAACGGTTCACTTCGGGTTCCAAGAGTCTTGACATGATTCTTGGAAAATAGAAGTCCGTTCTCAATGGATCCGGACTAGGTTATCGAACCAAGTCGAGACAACGTTCATATTATTCTGTATTGAACCAACCTAGAACCCAAGTCCAAGCATAGGCCCCCAACCTGTGTTTAAATAAACAGGCTGGACCAAACCAGTATTGGATCCCCAAGGACAAGATTCACATCTTGCCTAACCCTTATCGAGGCAATAGTCTAGGGGGAGTCAATATAAAAATCATATTTATAGTTAGATAATTTTACTGAATTGCTTGCTTGCTTGTCTATTTTCTTTTTGCAATTTTTAATTATCATACTTAGATTTAGGATTGGTTAGATTAAGGACAAATGATTGAGTTAAAATTTGAACAACATAGTATTGGGTGGAAGTGAGATGATAGTACATTAGGGAAACCCTTCTAATAAGGTCAAGTATATCCTACTTGGTTTGTTTAGTCTGGTGGAACTAGCCGAAGCTACTGATCCAAGACCCAAACTAGTTAGACCAAAATCTTTCAAGAAGTAACTTGAAGATGAATTTTTAGTAAAAGGCTTTGTCAAGGAAAGGGTTATTGCTCTAATAAGGCTACGACCAAAGAAGGCCTTATGCCTCACCAAGACCTGGAAGCCAATTACTGAAAATTAAATTCAATTTACTATTTGTTAAATTTGAATCTAACACAAATTTCAATTAATCTTAGATTCGACATATTTTCAAAATCCATAACCTTAAATAGTTTTCTAAATTAATTCAACGCTTTTAAAATTAACCGTTTTTCAAAATTAAAATTTTATTATGAAAACCTGTCTCACAAAACCCATAAGGTTAACAAGCTTGATAACACTAGATTGGGTGAGACAGACTAGGCTGTGAAATTCAATTCAAGCTATCCCTAACTCTAATGGATCCAAATCAACAAATACTTTGTGTAGGAACATAAAGATTTGGACCAGTGGATGTTGGATAGTGGATGCTCCAGACACATGACTGGAGATAAATTGAAATTCACTAAAATCATGTTCAAGAACCTAGGCTCAGTAACATTTGGCAACAATGCTACACTCAAAGTCATTAGGTCAAGTAACATTGAACTTAAATCTGATTTCATTATTAAGAAAGTTCTCTTGGTTGAAAATTTTAAGTTCAATTTACTTAGTATTAGTCAACTCTGTGATACTGGTTACATAGTTACCTTCACCAACTCTGACTGCCTTATTAGAAACCTTCAAGACTCAGAAATAATGCTTAAGGGTACTAGGAAAAATAATGTTTACACTATTAATCTACCCTTAGTTCCAAAATGCTTTCTGACGCAATTAGAAGAATCTAACCTTTTGGCATAGGAGATTAGGTCACAATCATGTCAAACTAATCTCGAAAATTACCCAACTTGTTTTAATTATAGGTGTACCTAAAATCAAGAATTTTGAAAACACAATTTGTAACTCATGTAAACAAGGTAAACAAACTAAGTCTACTCACAAACCAACTCAACCAGACTTAACCTAAACCACACTTGAGCTCTTACACCTTGACCTATTTGATTCACATGGAGCCAAGTTATTAAGCGAGAATCGATACTGCTTAGTAATTATCGACGATTACTCTAGGTTTATCTGGGTTCGGTTCCTGAAAACTAAGGATGAAACCCTGAACTTATTTATTGACTTATGCAAAATGGTTGAAAATCAAAATGATACTAAAATTAAAAGACTTAGGAGTGATCACAGGGGAGAGTTTGAAAATCAAAGGTTTGAGGAATTTTGCAAAATCAATGGGTATATTCATGAATTTTCCTATCCTAGAACCCCCCAACAAAATGGGATTACAGAGAGAAAAAATAGAACCCTTCAGGAAGCCGCTAGAATGATACTCAATCAATATAGTATAGCTAACCAATGTTGGGTAGAAGCGGTAAGTACGACATGATATATTCAAAATAGGGTCCTAATTAATAAAAGGCACAATAAAACCCCTTATGAACTATATTATCATAGTTTGCCTAACCTACACTACCTAAGGGTCTTTGGGTGCAAAGTCCATATCTTAAACACTAAGGACTACCTAGGTACGTTTCAATCTAAGTCAACCCCAGGGATCTTCTTAGGATATTCAACAACTAGTAGAGCCTATAGGATTTATAATAAACAAACCCACAAAATTGAAGAAACTACTAATTTAATTTTTGATGAAGAAGTTGAACCAAAAGATAATCAAAATTTAACCTAATCAAATCATGATTAAGAAGATAGTGATCCAATAATTGAATCATCAATTGAACCACTAATTGAACCACTAAATGAACTAACACTTGAACTAACTACTGAGTATCAACTGAACCAATAACTGAACCAAACCAAGTAGTTGAACCAAACACTGAACCGAACCATCCAGCCGGACCTGAGCTTGAACCTAGTTCTAGAAAGACAAAGAAACCCAGACTCAATTATCCTTCTGATCAAATTATGGATGATCCAACCTTAGGAGTACGAACTAGGTCCTCCTATAGAAATCTTAATTAGATAGCACTCATTTCAAAAGTTGAACCTAAGACTATAGAGGAAGCACTACCTGACCCAGATTGGATCATAGCCATGCAAGAGGAATTAGACAAATTTGAAAGAAACCAAGTATGAGAACTAGTACCTAATCCTGAGGGCAAATCAATAATAGATACTAAGTGGGGTTTTAGAAACAAACTAAATGATTAAGGGGAAATTGTTAGAAATAAAGCCCGCTTAGTAGCTAAAGGGTTTAGTTAGGTCGAAGGGTTAGACTATGATGAAACCTATGCCCCAGTAGCCAAACTTGAGTCAATTCGAATGTTATTAGCCTTTAGAGCCCATAGAGGGTTTAAGCTATATCAAATGGATGTCAAGTCTGCTTTTCTAAATGGGTTTATTAAAGAAGAAGTTTATGTAGGGCAACCCCCAGGATTTGAGGACCTAGAAAAACCTGAATATGTTTTTAAACTTAGAAAAGCACTTTATGGGCTGAAACAAGCACCTAGGGCATGGTATGAACGATTATTAACTTATCTAATTTCTATGGAATTTAACCAAGGTCAAATAGACTCCACACTTTTTGTTAAAACCTTATAAAAAGATATTTTTATTGCACAAATATATGTTGATGATATAATATTTGGATTCACTAACTCTAATTTTCTAATAGAATTTATAAAAATATGGAAAGTGAATTCGAAATGAGCTTGGTGGGCGAGCTCATCTTTTTCTTAGGTTTACAAATTAAGCAAACTAGAAATGGCAATTTTGTTCACCAATCCAAATATGCCAAAGAGTTAATAATGAAATTCAAAATGGATAATTCAAAAAGCTTAAGTACCCCTATGACAACTAATGTCAAAATTGATAATGACCCTGAAGGTAAGCCTGTAGATCTTAAGTTATACCGAAGCATGTTGGTAGTCTAATTAACTTAACCGCTAGTAGACTTGATATCTTATTTTCTGTAGGAATGTGTGCTAGATACCAAACTTGTGCTAAGGAATCCCACTTAGCAGCCCTAAAAAGAGTACTAAGGTACATTAAAGGTACTCTAAATGTAGGAGTTTATTATCCTAGAACTTCCACTTTTGAATTATCAGGCTATTCAGACTGTGACTATGCTAGGTGCAAGTTAGATAGAAAGAGTATAAGTGGAAGTTGCCAACTGTTAGGACATAGCCTAGTTAGCTGGTGTAGTAAAAAATAACACTGCGTAGCCTTATCTACAACCGAAGCAGAATATGTTGCCCCAGGAGAGTGTGTGGCACAAATTTTATGGACGATGCACACTCAAGGATTTCCATCTTGACTACACCCAAACCCAAGTTTTTATTGATAACATTAGTTCAATCAATCTGACTAAGAACCCAATTCAACATTCCCGATCAAAACATATAGAAGTTAAGCATCATTTTGTAAGGGATCATGTAGCCAGGGGCGAGATAGTACTTAAGCATGTGGAATCAAAATCTGACTTAGCTGACATTTTTACCAAACACTTACCTGAATCTGAGTTTAGCTCATTAAGAAGGCACTTAAGGTTGTGCTTAGTAGAATATGACTTTTCTATATTGTTTGTTTTATTTTTAAAATTGTTTTTAATTAGCAATTTGAAAAATCATTTCTGTTATCAAGTTTTTTGACATTTAAAATGATTTTCCGACTTAATTTTTTTTCAAAAACTTACCCCCTTCAAAACTAGGGTTTTTGTGTAAATGGACATAGCTTAGGCCCTAACCCTAGAACTGCATGCACCTATAGATTTAGAAGCCAACATCTCACAAGCACCTTAGGGTACTTTTGATTGATAACCTAGACTGGGTTGAGATGCTTAGGTCTATGCCTTGATTCAAGATGCTTTAAGTCAGTGCATCTGCAGTAATTGAGGCAAAAAATATATGTTGAACAACAATCAGGTTAAAAGCCAAGCTTAGAAAATCTAACTTGATCAGATCACTTAACTTGAGTAACCCTAGTGAAAGCTACTATATTATAATAGTTAGTAAGTAGCTAACTGGGTTAGATAGGACCCAAATAAGATTGGTTTAATTTGGTTTAGTCCTTTTCCTACTTGAATTAATTAGAGTTGGTTCGATACAGATTTTCAATTTTTTTCTCTCTAAGTCTGAATTAACTTGCAATTATTGTTATCAATTTCTTTTGATATATGGCAAAGGGGGGAGAGAGAAAAATAGAAGAGAATTTTTTTCCAATGTTCAAATTTTTCAAAATTTTCATCTCTTTTTGAAAAAGTAAAGTAAAATGTCTAAGTACTTCAAAATTTTCTAGGTATCTTCAAAATTCTCTAAAGTATTTCAAAAATGTTTCTAAATTTTTCTCTAAGTACTCTTGAGTGTTTATTTTTTTTAAGTGCTTTCAAAATCTTCCAAAGGACGTTAAATATAATATTTCTAAGTGCTTTCAATAACTTCCAAAGGATTTTAAATATTTCTAAGTGCAGTTGTTTTAAAATTTTCTAAGAAAATTTTTCATAATAAACAAAAGTTGTTTGAGCTAAATTTCTTCTAAAACTTTTTTTGGCAAATGGTGCCAAGTAAAGTTCTTCATAGTGAACAAATTTTGTATGAAAAAAATTGGTTAAAGGTTTTTTTTGGTAAAAATATTTTAAATGCACAAAGGGTTTTCCAAGCAAATTTTTCTAAGTATAGAAAAAGTTTTTTTGGTCAAGTCTCAAAATCAATACTTTTTAAGGGAAATCTGTTTTCAAAATTTGTCTTGCCTAAGTGAATTTGTGTTTACAAAGATCTCTAACAAAAGTTAGAATTGAAAAACTTTTTCAAAAATTGTCTAAGTGTTGAAAAGTTTTTTCAAATGCTCGATTTTGACAAACACTTAGTCAAACTTAAAAGCACTTAGAAGATTTACAAAAACCCATATATAATTGAAAATTTCAAGGGGAGAACATTTTCATGGGGAGATAAATGAATTATTTTTAAGTATTTCGTGAGATATTTATTGTTGTTAGATTGCTATAGAATATTTTTTCAACATAACTTTTTGAACCGTGTTGCAATAAATCAAAAAGGGGGAGATTGTTGGTGCTGAAAGCACCAAAGTCAAACCTATGTTTTGATAATTGCAAAGGGTTCGGAAGCTAAGGTGTTATTGTGATCTAACAATGTTGATTAAGTGTGCAGGGAAATTCATAGGTACACTTGGCACTAAGTCATAGTTCCATGAATTGGGCACTAAGTCCTGGCCACGGGCTGGGCAACTAAGTCCTGACGTAAGGTTGGGCACTAAGACCTGGTGAGTGATGCTGGGCACTAAGACCTGGTGAATGAAGCTGGGCACTAAGACTTGGTCAAGGACTGGGCATCGAAGACCTGGTGAATGAAGATGGGAAAAAGTCCAACTAGAGGAGCCGGTTGGCAAAAAGGTAAATTCTCTCGAGAGGAGTAGGTGAGGACACGTAACCCGTAGGAGGGAACATTAGGCGTCGGTTCAAACTAGGGTTTCCATTTGGGAAGCCCAAAGTCAGAACCAAGATAGCTCAGGCTGTAAATCAAGCTTTATTTTATATCATTTATATGTTTCTTGTGTTTTGGAACTAACCCTGGTTGCAGGAATAAAGGAAAGGAGATTTCTGCTGCTAGGCGCCTCAATAGAGTGAGGCGCCTCATTGTGCTAGGCGCCTGTTTTGAGATAGGCGCCCCAGTGAAGGTTGATTCTAAGCATTGGAAGAAAACTGCCACGCAAGTCTCAGGACCAAGTCATGGAGGCGCCTATGTTAACGCAGGCGCCCCAGTTAACTCAGGCGCCCTAGTGAAGGGGATAAGCGCTTGCCAAGTCTGCGGATTGAGGTTCACGCAGAGGAGGCCACGTGTCAGGCGCCCCCTTCAACACAAGCGCCCCTATTAAGCCTATATAAAGGGCTTCTCCCCCAAGGCTTGAGGCAACTTGCTCTATGTGCACTCATTCAAGCGCTACGCTCCGATAAGCTCCGTACTCGCTATTCAAGCGTCGTCGACGACCTGCTGCTCCGAACTTCCAACTTCTCTAGTCGTCGGTAAAAGTTCATTTTTTTTAAGTGGTGTAATTTTGATTTAAATTCTATATTTATACTCCAACTTGTAATCTTTTACGAAAATATAGAATTGCCCATCGTAAATGGTCAAGGACCGTGGGCCTTGGAGAAGGAGCCGACCGCGACTCCGAACCATGTAAAAACAAACCGTGTTAGTGATTATTTTTGCTATTTCCGCTGCGCAATTACTCTCTTTGTTCGAAAATTTTAACAATCGATATTCACCCCCCTTTATCGATTCAATATGATCCCACAGGAGTTGGGTCTTGGTCTGCTAATGGATCCAAATTCGATCCATTAATGATGATCCATTCCACTAAAGGATCTCCATTGAACTTCCTCACCAACCCCCATATTTTCATATGGGCTCCACCGATTACGAGTACATCCATCTCCCTGTGTTTAAGATATCGAATTCCCATCGATTAATTTAAATTACTAGTAATTTTAATTGATCAACTTCTAACTCCTTGACTAGTACCACTCATCCTTATCATCATGTTGGATCAGATCCACCTACAGGGTTTAACATGATGAACCTTATGAGCTCATCAAGGGGGCATCATTATCCCAACTCACCAGGACACGGATTCCGTCAATAATCAACAACACACCATGTACATAATATTATTTACCAACTTACTGGGCCTATCGATTTAACAGAATAAATCTTTCTCATTGGTAAATCAAAGAAATAAAATACTAAATACATGTGCCCATTATTATATCGGGATTTAGAGATTGTACTCTATAATAAACCGAGGTCTGATCCAATTATTAAGTTAGTACAAATTGGATCACCTCTATTTTGGTTCTGCTCAATGCACACAAAGCACACTAGTGTAATTCTATAGCCATGATAAACCACACCTAATTACACTACAACCATCCCGATGGTTTGTCCAACTCCATCTCGGTTGTGAGCCTCTACTTATACTATGCAAGGGACTAATAACATGATCTTCTATAGGTCACCACACACCATGTTATCTATAATGCAAAGTATCAGACTGTTATACATATACTAATATAAACATGCAACTGTGTTGTTCTGATTCACTTTCAAAATGTAGATGTTCATAGAAAATGATAAGTCTTTTAGTATACATCCTGACAATCTCCCACTTATACTCAAAGACTTTGCTGTCCACCTAGTGCCATACTTCTGACTCCCATAACCTCCACATGCCGATTAAAAGCTCTCGCCAGAAGGGCCTTAGTGAAAGGATCCGCTAGGTTGTCCTCCGATGCAATCTTGGCGACAACTACTTCTCCTCGCTTTATGATTTCCCATATCAGGTGGTACTTGTGCTCTATGTGTTTACTCGCCTTATGAGCTCGTGGTTCCTTCAAGTTTGCAACTGCACCACTGTTATCACAATAGATTATGATAGATCTGGGCAAATCAGGAATCACATCCAAGTCCATCATGAAGTTCTTGAGCCATACAACTTCCTTGGCTACCTCTGAGGCTGCCACATACTCAGCTTCGATGGTGGAGTCCGCCATACATTTCTGCTTAACACTCCTCCATACTATGGCTCCACCTCCTAAAGTAAACACAAACCTTGAGGTAGATTTACTTATGTCCCTGTCCGACTGAAAATCTGAATCCGTGTAACCCACATGGGTGAATTGGTCTGCCCGGTAAACCAACATATAGTCCCTAGTCTGTCTCAGGTACTTTAGTATATGCTTTACCACAGTCCAATGTCCCTATCCAGGGTTACTCCGATATATGCTAACCATGCCCATGACAAAGCAGATATCTAGTCTCGTACACAACATAGCATACATGAGGCTTCCTACAGCCGATGCATAAGGAACTACCTTCATTTCCTCTATCTCCTCTGATGCTTTTGGACACATCTCCTTAGATAGAGGAACTCCATGCCTAAAAGGTAGAAAACCTTTCTTGGAGTTTTCCATGCTAAAACGCGCCAGGACAGTGTCTATGTATGAAGCTTGGGATAAGCACAACATCCTTTTCTGGCGATCCCTTATAACCTTGATCCCAAGGATGTGTCCCGCTTCTCCCAAGTCCTTCACATCAAACTGTTTGGACAACCATACCCTTACGTCTGACAACACTTGGACATTGTTGCCAATGAGCAAAATGTCATCTACGTAAAGTACAAGAAACACCACTATATTTTCGTCACATCTCTTATATACACATGATTCATCCAGGCTTTGAATGAATCTATATGACTGAATTACCTCATCAAAGTGGATGTTCCAAGATTGCGAAGCTTGTTTTAATCTATAAATGTACCGATTAAGCTTGCATACTAGATGCTCTTTGTCCTTCGCAATAAATCCCTCTGGTTGCTTCATGTAGATGGTCTCCTCAAGACTTCCGTTAAGGAAAGCTGTCTTAACGTCCATCTACTATACCTCATAGTCCATATGAGCGACAATAGATAAGAGAATCCTGATAGACTTAAGCATGGCTATCGACAAAAAGGTCTCCTCATAATCGATACCCTCTCTCTGAGTATACCCTTTCGAAATAAGCCTAGCTTTAAAGTGTTGGTGCCGGGAGCACCAAAGTCAAACCTTTGTTTTGATAATGGCAAAGGGTTCAGAAGTTAAGATTTGGTTGTGATCTAACAAGCTGATTAAGTGTGCAAGAAAGTCCTAGGTAGACTAGGCACTAAGTCCTGGTTCATTTGAATTGGGCACTAAGTCCTGGCCGTGGGCTGGGCAACTAAGTCCTGACCTAAAGTTGGGCAATAAGACCTAGTGAGTGAATCTGTGCACTAAGACCTGGTGAGTGAAGCTGGGCACCGAAGACCTGGTGAGTGAAGCTGGGCACTAAGACCTGGTCTAGGATTGGGCACCGAAGACCTGGTGAGTGAAGATGGGCAAAAGTCCAACCGGAGGAGCCGGTTGGCAAAAAGATAAATTCTCACGAGAGGATTAGGTGAGGAGACGTTCCCCATAGAGAGAACATTAGGCGTCGGTTCGACCTAGGGTTCCATTTGGGAGACCCAAAGTCTGAACCAAGATAGCTTAGGCTGTAAATAATGTCTAACATATATTGTATGATTGCTTCTTGTGTTTTGGAACTAACCCTGGTTGCAGGAGACGAACAGACTATATTTCTGTAGCTCAGGCGCCTCATTGGAAGGAGGCGCCTCACTGGGCTAGGCGCTTGTAAGGATATAGGCTCCGTAGTGCAAGGCCAAACCGAAACCATCGAAGCAAACTGCCACGAAAGCCAATGGACCAAGTCAAGCTAGGGGCCCCAAACAGCTTAGGTGCCTCAATGAAGGGGATAAGCGCTGACTGAGCCTACGGATTAGAGTTCGCGCAGGAGAGGCCACGTGTAGGCGCCCCCTTCAACACAGGCGCCTAGGAATCGACTATAAAAGCGGGTTCACCCCCAAGGCTTCAGGATAACTCGCTCATTACGCTCACAACACTTTCGTTCAAGCGCTACGCTCTGACAAGCTCCGTACTTGTGATTCCAGCACCGATGACAACCCGTTGCTCCAAACTTTCATCCACTCTGGTCGTCGATAAAATTTAATTTAGTAAAGTGTTGCAATCTCTTTTTCAATTCTATACTTTGTAATCCAACTTGTAAACACTCTTTCGAATATAGAATTGCCATCGTAAACGGTCAAGGACTGTGGGCCTTGGAGTAGGAGCCGACTGCGACTCCGAACCAAGTAAAATGAAAAATTGTTAGTGATTGCTTTCGTGTTTTCCACTGCGTATTTCACTTTATAGTTTGAAAATTTTAGATCGATATTCACCCCCCCTCTATCGATTTAATCCGATCCAACATGCAAGTCTCAACCTTCCCGTCTGATCCTCTCTTTCTCTTGTAGATCCACTTGCATCCAATGGCTTTTACACCATTGGGTGGTTCTACTAGCTTCCAGACGTGATTAGAATCCATAAATTCAATCTCGGAATTCATTGCTCTTTGCTAAGAATCTGCATCCTTATCTTGGAGAGCCTCGTCATAGGTCCAGGAATTCAGTTCATATTCACTAGGGATCAAGTTCGAAGACTCTACCAAAAACATGAATCATTCTGGTTATCTAACAACCCTCCCTCTACGACGAGATGCCACCTGTGTATCTGTGGGATCGTTTAGAATCGATAGGGGGGGTGAATATCGATCAACAATGTTTGGAAAACTGAGAGCAATTATGCAGTGGAAAAATTCAATGCTAACACTGTTATTTTTTACTTGGTTTGGAGTCGCGGTCGACTCCTACTCTAAGTCCCACGGTCCTTGACTGTTTATGATGGGCAATTCTATATTATTATAAAATAGTACAAGTTTGAAGTTGAATACAGAATTAAAAAGAGACATCAATTAAAACTTTATACCGACGACCGGAGAAGATTGAAGATCGGAGCCGCGGGTCATCGTTGACGCTTGAGACATGAGCATGGAGCAGAGCGCATAAAACAAATTTATGGAAGCAGTTGTATTCTAAAGCAAGGGGGTGAAACCCTATTTATACTAAGTCCTTGGGCACCTGTGTTGAAGGGGGCGCCTGCCACGTGACCTTCCCTGTGAGAATCTCCATCCTCAGACTTGGCCAATGCTTATCCCTTCAACTGGGGCGCCTGTATCAACACAGGCGCCTCAGATGCTGATGTGGAAGCTTGCTTCGAGTGTTCTTGGAAGAACCCTTGTTTGGGGCGCCTGTCACCATATAGGCGGCTGTTCAAACAGGCGCCTGACTCTATTCAGGCTCCTGGGAGTAGAAAACTTCACCCTTTGTTCCTGCAACTAGGGTTAGTTCTAAAACATAAATAATAATTAAATAATATATATTTAAGCATAGTTAACAGCCTGAGTTATCTTGGTTCTGACTTTGGGCTTCCGAAATGGAACCCTAGGTCGAACCGACGCCTAGTATTCCCTCCTACTGGGAACGCGTCCCCGCCTACTCCTCTCAAGAGAGTTTACCTTTTTGCCAACCGGCTCCTCTGGTTGGACTTTTGCCCAATCCACCGGATCAAGTCTTTCTCCCCAGTCCGCAACCAGGACTTATTACCTAACTTCACTCACCAGGTCATCGGTGCCCAGCCCTCGGCCAGGACTTATTGCCCAATTCCTCGAATCAGGAGTTTGTGGCTAGTCCGCAACCAGGACTTATTGCCCAACCCTATGTCAGGATTTCGGTTCCCAGCCCGCGGACAGGACTTATTTCCTAATTTCTAGAATCAGGACTTCGTGCCTAGTGTCCCTAGGACTTTTCCTACACACTTGAGTAACATCGTTAGATCACAAGATAACCTTAACTTATGAATCCTTCACCATTATCAAAACACAAGTTTGATCTTGGTGCTTCCGGCATCAACAATCTTCCCCTTATTGATTTATGACAACCAGGCTCAAAAAGTTAAGTTTAAAGCATTTAAAGTACATATAACAAGCACGTTTATTTTAAGGGTAAATATTTACTAAGCTCCCCTTGAAATAGAACTTCTCCCCCTTAAGCATTCAATGATATGCAATTTAGAAAAAACTAAGTGCATAAATTTTGACCAAGTGTTTTTCCAAACAAACCAAAGCATTTGCACACTTACAATGATTTTTCACTTAAAAAATTATTGGGCACTTAAAAAACTTTTTGCACTTAGAGGATAATTTTTCACTTAGAAAAGATTTGCAAAAACAGAATTTTACTTTTAGAAAAATTTCCCCTTAAGACGATTTTACAAAAACAATTTCACTTAAACCAATTTCTGAAAAAAAAAAAATTTACTTAGAAAAATTTTCACTTACCCAGTTTTTGCAAGAAAAATTTTACTTGAAAACATTTTACTTAACCAATTTTTGCAAAAAAAAAAAAATTAATTGGAAAATTTTCGCTTAACCAATTTTTGCAAAAACAAATTTGCTTGAAAAATATTTTACTTAACAAATAAAAAGAATTTTACTTGAAAAATTTTGCTTAGAGAAAAATTTTGTGCACTTCGAAAAGTATTTTATTTAAAAGATTATATACACTTAAAAAAAATTTGCTTAGAAACATGCATTTAGAAAATTTTGTTTACAAACATGCACTTAAGAAATTTTTGCTTAGAAAAATGCACTTAAAAAATTTGCTTAAAAATTTGTGCCTTTAGTAAAATATATTTTTGAAAACAACATCTGCACTTGAAAGTTCAACTTTACTTTTTGAAAAAAGTTAAAAATTTGAAAATTTTACTCTCTTTCTTCTCTCTCTCATTTTCTCTTTCTCCCTTTGCCATATATCGAAAAACATTATAGAAATCTAATTGCCAATCAATTTTAAATCAAAGTTAGTAAAAAAAAGGTTTTAAGTACGTATTGAACCAACTCTAGTGAATTCAAGCAATAAAACGGACCAAACCAATTAAACAGAAGTTGTTCGGGTCCTATCTAACCCAGTTAGCTGTTGGGACCGGGTGCATGTCGACAAGGATACGAGTTCGTAAAATTCAAAATTTTTACGTGCAGCGGAAGAGTTTGCATAAAATAATTTCCTAAATTATTTTAACTTCGTATCTAGCATGCAATCCTATGGTGTGTTGACATAATAAAAAAATAAAACTTTGCGGAAAAGTAAACTAATTTACCAAGTACCTCTCGTAACTCGAAGTAAGGGACGAGATCCAACCGTAGCGTCCCTTGGAAGCTCCGCCTCTATTCGCGTCCACGCCGAGTTCTCTTCGGGATGACTTCACAAAGTCACGAGTTTTGTGCCGACGAGAACTACTAGATCCTCGGAAGGCACAACTAAGAAGATCAAGAGAAGAAAAGGAAACTAACCAACGAAGTAACGGAATCGAATTCTGAGAGAGAGGGAGATGTAATCCGCTTCTTCTTCTTCTTGGTTGGTTTCTTCTTCTCCTTGAAGCTCACGGCAACACCTTGCCTTGGTGTAGGTTGGGTGCCGGCCCTAATGGAGCTAGGGTGGCCGCCGGCCCTAATTGAAGGGAGGGGGAAGGAGGAGAGAAGAGAAGAGAGAGAGGGAGAGCCCTATTTCGATTATCCAAATCTTAGGAATCCAAGGCTTGCCTATGGTTCCTTATATAGTTGCTTTTCCCTTGCCAAGTCTCCTCTTAACCGAATTAACGGAATTAGTTATCATAAGAAATTTATCCTATAAATTCTCTTATGAATTATTTCGTTTAAACCAAGTTTTATTATAACTAACTTTATAATAAAACTAATTAGTTATCATAAGAAATTTATCCTATAAATTCTCTTATGAATTTTATTATAACTAACTTTATAATAAAACTAATTAATTATCATAAGAAATTTATCCTATAAATTCTCTTATGAATTATTCCGTTTAAACCAAGTTTTATTATAACTAACTTTATAATAAAACTAATTAGTTATTATAAGAAATTTATCCTATAAATTCTCTTATGAATTACGAAGTTTTATTATAACTAACTTTATAATAAAACTAATTAATCTCTCCTTTTATTATGGAATAAATTTTATAAGAAATTTATAAACTTTCTTATTATGGAAAAATCAATTCATAAATGATTTTATAAAATTAAAATAAACCATTCCATGGATCATTTTAATTTCCATAAAAAGAATCAATTTCTATAAATTTATTTATATAAATTTCATTACACAAATTTATTTATCCATAATTTATAAAACAAATCGCGCTAGATCTATTTTATTAATTAAACCAAAATTAATTGGTTTTTCTCCCTTTAGGTGGCCGGGCAACCAAGGAGGGTTGGCACCCTCTTTGGCCGGCCCAAACCGAACCGAACCAACGCGAATTAAACTCATTTAATTTGCCCAAAAAGCCTTCAAAAGACTTAGCCATTTTTAGCTTCCATTGCGCCTTAGATTAACTTAGATTCGACTTATTTCTCTTGATCGGAAAATCTAATTTTTAACTCGTTTTAAATCCCTCGGATTACTCGTAGTGCGTGTGACTAAATAGGCTTTCGATTTATGTTGGCCGTCTATAATCAACTAATTATAAAACGATCATGAGTGGCACCTAGTAGTACATCATGATCCCCAATTAATCGAAAGATCAACGGTTTGACCTCAGAAGAAATTATTTTGAAACCCTTCAGCAGCTCTAATGAATCGTGCCCCATTCCCTTCACCATCTTATACCCACTTGGTTCAGGACACGGTCTATTTGTGTCTGTCCCCACTAGGCTGACTACGTCACACCTAGCCCAAGTAATGTCTTTCTCGTCCTTTGGATTTCTAATTACTCTCATGTATTTTAGAGACTCGCACTCCAAACATGATATACTCTGGCCAGAGGTTTTGAGTAACAATCCGACGATAGGCCTGGGTATACATCTCCTCGCAAGGAGTGGTGAATCCTTTGTAGGTTGTTCAAACATCTTCGGGCACTTCGGCTTATACCCAATCATCCTGGGTCCACACCTCCCTGGAGATGCTTGCTTAAGATGTTAAAGTATAAGTCTCCATGACCAAGATGACTTGAACACCGCAAGTCAAAGGAACATCGCACTTAAGCCGCAGTAAGAACTTCATTGACATATCTATATAGATTCCATATGAAGTCTTACAGCTAGTCACTCCAATGAACTAGTTCCCATAACTAGCATCCATGTTTATCTCCAGACATCCCAATGTCACCAGCCAGTGAGAATCAGCTGATTAGAGAATAACCCATGCTAGTCTCAACAGAATTGATAGTGTCCGTATTTATCAATTCATCGACTAGGGATATTTTCAATACTTCACATTTGCACATTTAGAGATAATCACTAGTTGTGATCCCATCACAAATTCTCTTATGCTGTAAGTTGTATTGCGGACATTCAGTAGATGAGTTTAAGATCCCAATCAAATACACAAGCATGTATACTCAAATAGTGAATTATCATTTATTAAAATAAATGTTTTACAATCATAAGGCGATTGCCTTAGGATACTTCTCTCATATCACTAACAAACTCCCACTTGGCCTAATGCCAATCGCTATGGTATCCAATACCACAGGCTCTAACATGACCCTCAAACTTGTTTTGAGGTAAGGCCTTAGTTAAAGGATCCGCTAAATTCCTTTCAGTGGAAATTTTCTCAATTTGTATGTCATTCCTACTTATAATCTCTCTGATCAGATGATAGCGGCGAAGCACGTGTTTGGATCGCTGATGAGACCTTGGTTCCTTTGCTTGTGCAATAGCTCCATTGTTGTCGCAGTAAACCGGCACTGCTTCATCAATGGTTGGAACCACACCAAGTTCGGAGACGAACTTCTTGATCCAGACTGCTTCCTTTGCTGCTTCCGAAGCTGCGATATATTCAGCTTCCGTGGTGGAATCCGCTACGGTGTCTTGTTTGGAACTTTTCCAACTCACTGCGCCTCCATTCAAAATAAATACATATCGAGACTGAAATTTAGAGTCATCCTTATCTGTCTGGAAACTGGCATCTGTATACCCACGTATTAACATATCTCCTTCTCCATATATTAGGAACACATCCTTAGTTCTTCTTAAGTACTTAAGGATTGTCTTGACAGTCGCCCAATGATCCATTCCTGGATCCGACTGGTATCTACTTGTGACGCTCAAAGCATACGATACATCGGGCCTAGTACACAACATAGCATACATGATAGATTCTATCGCGGATGCATAGGGAATCTTGTTCATGCAAATCCTCTCGTCTTCTGTGCACGGACACAGAGACTTTGAAAGGTTGATCCCATGCCTGATGGGAAGGTAACCTTTCTTGGATTCCGACATGCTAAACCTTTTTAGCACTCGGTCTATATATGTAGACTGCGAAAGACCAAGCAACTGTTTTGATCTATCTCTATAGATTCTAATCCCAAGGATATAGGTTGCTTCTCCCAGGTCTTTCATGGAGAAAGTTTTGGACAACCAAATTTTAATTGTCTGTAAAACTGATATATCGTTTCCTATAAGTAAGATGTCATCGACATATAATACTAGGAATACGACTGCACTCCCACTAACCTTCTTGTACACACAAGGTTCGTCAGGATTTTGTGAGAAATCAAACTTTTTGATTGTCTCATCAAAATGGATATTCCAGCTCCTAGATGCTTGCTTCAGTCCATATATGGATCGTCGAAGCTTGCATACTTTGGTTTTATCAACCGATGTGAAACCTTCAGGTTGTATCATGTATACATCCTCAAGCAGGTTTCCGTTAAGGAAAGCTGTTTTCACATCCATTTGCCATATCTCGTAATCATAATGAGCTGCTATGGCTAGGAGCATCCGAATGGATTTAAGCATAGCTACTGGCGAATAGGTTTCGTCATAATCAATTCCTTGCTTCTGACGATATCCTTTTGCCACTAATCTAGCCTTAAAGGTAACAACATTACCTTCCATGTCGGTTTTCTTCTTGAAAACCCACTTGCACCCTATGGGCTTAATCCCTTCAGGTGGGTTAACCAAGTCCCATACTTGGTTTTCGTACATGGAATCCATTTCCAACTTCATGGCCTCAAGCCATTTGTCCCTTTCTGAACTTTTTAGAACATCTTCACAACTGATAGGTTCGTCATCGCTTATGAGTAACACGTCGTTCGATTTCACTTACGAGAAATCCGTATCTCTCTGGAATATTGCGTGTCCTATCAGATCTACGAAGAGGTGGTGTAGTTTTAGGTTCAACTGATAGCTCATCATTATGAGGTATTGGTTGTGGGTCTAGACCAGGTGTCTCTGTAATGTCTATTGGAGTTTCTTGATCTCCATCAAGTTTAATGCCACTCCCACTATTTTCTTGTAAAAGAAATTCTTTTTCCAGAAATACAGCATGCCTTGAAACAAACACCTTTTGTTCCAAGGGATGATAGAATTGGTAACCCTTCGTTTCCTTAGGGTATCCAATAAATAGACATTTATCAGACTTAGCATCCAATTTGTCTGATACAATCCGCTTCACATAAGCAGGACAACCCCATATCTTAAGGTGAGTTAAGTGGGGTTTCTTACTATTCCATGTCTCATATGGAGTAGTTGAGACTACCTTGGTCGGGACTCTGTTTAGCAAGTAAATAGCTGTCTTTAGTGCATAGCCCCAAAAGGATTTTGGAAGAGTTGCATGATTTCATCATCGAGCTAACCATATCCATCAAGGTTCGGTTGCGCTTCTCAGATACACCATTATACTGTGGTGTATATGGCGGAGTCCATTGGGATAATATCCCATTGTCCCTAAGATAATCTTGAAACTCTTGACTTAAGTATTCACCACCCCGATCGGATCGAAGTATTTTAATACTTTTGCCAAGCTGTTTCTCTACTTCATTTCTGAACTCTTTAAATTTCTCAAAGGCTTCAGATTTGTGTTTCATCAAGAACACGTACCCGAATCGTGAGTGATCATCGATAAAGATGATGAAGTAGCTATAGCCTCCTTGTGCAAGAGTTGACATTGGTCCACATACATCAGTATGTATTAGACCAAGCAATTCTCCCACTGGATTACCTTTTCCGGAAAAGGGTAATTTGGTCATCTTGCCTTTTAAGCACGATTCGCATGTATCAAATGAACCGGGTTCAAATGATTCCAAAATTCCACATCGGTGTAATTCGGTCATGCGTTTCTTACTTATATGGCCAAGACGACAATGCCAAGTGTAGGAGTCTATTCGATTATCTATTCGAGCACGTTTGTTGCTAACTTCGATATTGAAAATGTCACTGGATAAATCTAACATGTAGATTCCATTGCACAAAGTTCCATTCCCATAAAGAACACCATTTAAAGTTATGTAACAACAATTGTTACTAAAAGTTAAATGATAACCCTTTTCATTCAGACATGAAATAGATACAATGTTCTTTATCAACGAAGGAATGAAGTTCTGCGACTATGTGCGTCAGGTCAGGCTGGGGTGCAGTTTCGTTTGTTCTGGTACTTCTTCTAGCCATGCTATCTTCACGAAATAACACATAGGCTAGTATAAAGTTACTGTCATTTTCTCCTATTATCTATCACTTAGGTATATCACGTACAAGAAAATATTTTTATTCTACTAATATCTCTTTCTAGATGTTCTTACATCTTAAATTTTATGTAGTCTTCTTGCTCTGCTGTTTAAACATTTTACAACAATAAGATAGTATAAGATCATTTTCATCATTTTCATGTATATACATGCATTTGTATCTTTTTCATTATAAGGTACGGTAAGGTACTACCTTAGGTTTCCATTCATATACATCTAAATCATTGTCATTACAAGGCATGATAAGGTATCTTCCTAGTTTTATCCAAGGTAAGATCATGCTTCCATCATACATATCATTTTAAATCATAGTCATCAGAAGGTATCTTCCTAGTTTTATCCAAGGTAAAATCATACATATCATGCACCATACTTGCATAATTCAGTTATCAATATAAACATGAAATAAGGCAAGTATAGAATTTCTTACTTGGAAGCGGCAGGAGGTAGGCTTGATGTGTGTGTAGTGAGATGACAAACTGCTTTGATACCATACTGTACCGCCCGCCCCTTACCGTTAGGCGCCGGCGTTACCTTTAACCTTTTTTTTCCCTTACTTACTTATATCATTGCGTATGAATCTAACATTGCAGCAGAAATGAAACATAACTAAAAGCATATGCAACGATAAGAAAATAATAACGTCATATAACATCTAATAGCATCCATACTTAAATAGACTCCAAAAGAACTAGCAAGTATCATGCATAAAGTAATAACATATGTCTTATTAGAAATAAGAACTAAGTCTATAGATAGCTCTAAAGTGGATCGATCAGTCAAGTCACCACCACACACATTAGCACTTCCTGCAGCTTCCCTTTCTTTAGAAATTTCTATGTTGATCTGCAACATAAGCAACCAAACTATAAGTATAAAACTTAGTAAGCTCTTTCCTACTCACTAAATCCGTACATCGCATGCATTTTAAAACATATAACATTTCATGGATATCATAAAATTTATAAGGCACATAAGATACATGAAGACATATAAACATAGAACATGTGCATTTCAAATCATTAGGATGCTCTTTGGAAAACATACTAAATAATACTTTAAAATCATATACATCATCTTCTTTGGGGTCCCTGGCTTTGTACCCATTCTTTCTTCTGCGCGCATACCCCTATGTAGGATGCGAGGTAGCTAATCCCGACCTACAGGGGCCTACATTCTAGGCTTACTATCTTTCAGCCTAGGGACAGCTTCGGTAGTCCAGAACCGTGGATCTTTTTCAAGACCTGGTACAAGCCATTCTTTAAAGTAAAATACATATATGCATTCTTTTCTTTTCTTTCTTTCTTTCATATAGAACATGCATTCCTTTCTTTCTTTCTTTCTTTCTTTCTTTCATATTGCATGTACTATAGGCATTCAATCATTCATAATCATAAGCATACTTTCATATATAGAACATGCATTCTTTCTTTCTTTCATATTGCATGTACTATAGGCATTCAATCATTTATAAACATAGGCATACTTTCATGGCATAATCATTAGCATAAATAACAAGACATGGAAGGGCCTTTCTTTTAACATATGTAAGTGAAGCAACCATCATGCTAGTTTCATCAATACACCATACTTATAACATGCTTGTCTTAATTAAGGCAATATGTTAGTTTAATCTTTCTTTTCTCATTTTAATACATGCTGGCCGAAACTTCATAGCAAGGATATCATAGCATACATTGGAATGAAGGCATACATTACATAAGAGTTCATTTACAAGTACATTGATAGTCTAGACTTCACTAAACCCTAGTTTAGGTGCATAAATTGTACTTGAACTTATACTTAGCCTTTATTCTAGTAATTGGCCAAAATTCACCACATGTATAACATGGTATAAAAGTTCATATAACATGTAAATGAAAACATATTTTACCATTAAGGTCATATACAAGCATAAAGGTAGTCTAGGCTTAATTAAACACTAGTTTAGGGACATGCTTTGTACTTGAACCTATTCTTAACCCCTATTCTTGTAATTTGTCGAACCTCACAGTAGGGATTTCATAGCATAATCATTCATATAACATGGGAATAAAAGCATATTTTTTATAAGAAATCATTCACAAGTGCAAAAGTAGTTTGTACTTCAATAAACACTAGTTTAGGTGTATGATCTAGAGTTCTACTTGGATTATCATGCATATGGGTACTTTTCTAAACATCAATTCATAGAATGGAGCATGAGTTTAGGCTCAAACAACTTAGGTAAGGTACTGACCCTAAGGTATAAATTATTTCTATCATGAAATAAAACACCCAATCACATGCATATCACTTGATTTAACCATAACTTCATGAAGGTCTATAAAAATATGTTTTAAGGCTAATTTAAGGTCCCTTGGATGAATGTTACAGGTGTCCCTTAGCATAGATTCCACAAAATTTCGTGGCCTAAAATATTTATATAGCAAGGAAACAATCATTAGAAAAATAGCCTACTTCATGCATCAACATTTATCCATTTCATGACTTGGCCGAATTCTTCCAAGTCCTTTACATCATGGAGGGCATTCAAACACATTGTATCGATCATATATTCATTACAAAAAGGCAGTAACAATTTCATGAACTTTTCCTTTAAGTTTTTGGACATAGAAAAGGGGGTATCCCTTTATGGCCGAAACTTCCCTCAAGGTTTTCTTCCATTTTCTTTCACCCAACATCACAAGCAAACATAAAAATCATAAAAACTCATAAAAAAGCCATTGTGTTGTAGGTGAGGGAGTCTTACCACTTGTTCTTATGTTCCCAAAAGATCTCCAAATTTTGGAGAAGAAAAGACCTCTTAAACTCTATCACTCCTCTTGTTCTTCTCTTCTTTTGGTCCGGTTTTCTCTAGGAGGTGAGGGACTTGAAAATGGTAGCAAGGGGACTAAGGATTTCGGTGAGGAAGAGGAGGAAGGAGAAGAGTTTGGTGGAGAAAAAGGGGAAGGCTTCTTGGTCGAAATGCATTAGGCATTTCCTCCTCTTCATGGCCTTTTATGATGAGTAAAGAGGCAAGCACCTCTTTAATGGTGTCTCTTCATCTTCTTTGTGTCTCTTCATCTTCTTTCCCACTTATCTACAATTCCCCATCCTCTTCTAATAGCACTCCCTTGCTAGGTGACTTGGTCACATGAATATTCTTAAGGCTTTGCTTTCCTTTGAGGTCCAAGGTTCAATCCTTGGCACCCCTCTCTTCTTTTTGCTTTCTCTTCCTTTTATTATTTCTTTTTTTTCCAAGCCCGCATAACCAAAGCCCACCTAGAGAATGCTACTTATTTAATTCATACACATGCATATTTATATCATTATTCATTCATTCATGTGCATGATGTCAAGCATAATATTAATGTAGCATATAAACATAATTATCACACATCCACTACGTGTCAAGATAATGTCTAACATTTCTTTATTCACAACTTTTTCCCCTAAATTCATAATATTATTCTTGGCCACATGTTCCATTATTACTATGCTAGAGTGGAAAATTTGGGGCGTTACACTTCTAGATTTATAGGTGCTTGCAATTCTAGGATTAAAGTCTAGGCTAAGTCCATTTACGAGAAACCCTAGTTTGAAATGGGGTAATTTTTTGAAAAATCTAAGTTGGAAAAATATTTTATATTTAAAGACTTAATAAAAGAAATGATTTTTCAAAAGATATTAAATGCTAATTTTTGAAAAAAAAAATTATGAAAATATAAAGGATTTTTGAAAAGAAAATACAACAGTCCTATTCTATTAAGCACAATCCTAACGTATGATTCAAAATGTGATAAAGATAAATCATCAGATAAATAGCCAAAATATGAAACATATAAATAAGTAGAAGTAGTGAAAGTCAACAGGTCAACACAAGGATCAAACCAAGTCAACAACAAGTCTGCCCTACCAAGTAGGGAAAGTCAAATAATCAAGAATATAGTCAGATAATCAGAAAAACCACTCATGTCTAGGATGATGGGCCAGGGGGCCAAAATGGACCGGGGTACCACGACCGAAACATAGACATCATTTCATCGTCACGGGCCTAGTTTGCATCGTGTTTAGCCCGAAGGGCATCCATGTACTTGACGTGATAGGCCTGGTTTGCATCGTGTTTGGCCTGAAGGGCGTCCATAAACTCGACGTGATGAGCCTCCATCTCCTCTCGGAGATTGTGGACCTCCGTCTGTAATAATGTCAAGTGTTGGTCGGTAGGCAGTGGTGGAGGCACGCGTAGATGCTCCTCGATCTCGACAGCGAGATCGGCTACGTCGACGTCTACCTCGTCATCAGAATCGGCCTGGTGTCGATCCCCTCGTCGTCTCCACAACAGAACCACGGTGGCCGATATATATATGACCGTTTAGGAAAAGTTTCTAGCTCCTATTTCATCGAACTTGGTCATAGTAATGACCTCCCCAGCAGTGATGTCGCGACCATGGTGATAAAGCAGGGAAGTGATAATGTGACAGTAGGGTGTGCGTACTCGAGAATGAGTGGATATACTAGACGCATAAATGATCGTTCGGAACATGTGAAAACCAATATCTATGTCCAAATGATGGATCAACGCGTAAAGAAGAAAAGTGTGAAAGGGTCACATAGCTGCAACATCTCGAGTGGTGAATGGAAGAACGCAGCGGACTAGGACTCTATAGAGGGTGAAATCGTAAACGCGTAGATCGACGGACTGAAATCTCTGAATCGTCGAATCTCTCACATCTCCGAAAAAATAGGAATAGAGAGTGTCAAGGGTGATATGTGAATAGGGGGATCAAAGGGAAGGTCTGTAGGATGATAACAACAAAAAGTGGACTGAGAAGGTCATAGTCCAAGAAACCAGTTAAATAGAGTTAGTGTGATAGTAAGTGGGATGGCCTGTACCGTGGTAGTGTAACAAAGGTCATTAGGTTTGGCCAAGTTATTATAGAATTCAACACATAAGGTTGTGTTGACTAAATGGGTACAATAAACTAGTTGGTCTAGCTGATAAAAGTTAATGACATCTATGGCTAAGTGGCAGGACTGAATAAAGAAGTTTCGATTTAAATAGTATGTCTTGATGGGTTTATAGATGGTATGTGTGAATTTATTGAATAAGGCTAGGGTTGGGAACCTAGGGTCTGGGCTAGGCTCGGCCCCGGGGTCGGTTTGCATAACTCGACGTTTACTAAACAAGTAGGAAAAAATTATGCATTTATTTACTGAAAATAAAAAAACAACCGTAAATGCATAATTAAAGCATACCGGGTAGGCATTGTGAATCTGGAGTGATCGAGAGAGAGTGAATAACTCTAGGGCGCCTTAAAAAGGAGAGGAATATGAGGGGAGCTCAGTTTGGTGTGGTGAATGAGCTTGTGGTGAAGTGTTTATAAAGGGGTTAACGGGCGCCCGTGAGGGATCTTGGGCGCCCGTGACAGAGTTGAGGCTCCCGAGAGCTTCTCGGCCGCCTGAGTCAGGGTGGTCATCCTTTTGGCCGGTTTGACTGCCTTGAGGTCCGAAAAAGTAAGGGGCGCCCTTGTTGACCAGGTTTGACCTCATTGACTAGGGTTGACCAATCACAAATTGACCCAATCAAGTCCTAAATCTTAGTACAATTCCATTCAAGGCTTAGTTTGATGAGTTATTTTTTTAAAAAATGTTGAATAAATTTTAGAAAACATATTGAATTAATTTTAGAAAAAATGTTGAATTAATTTTTTAAAAAATGTTGAATTAATTTTAAAAATATTTTTAAAAAATTGAATTAATTTTAGAAACATGTTGAATAGTTGGATTCAACTACATCATTAGGTTCTAGACATCTCACCCAGTTCTAAGTGACAACACAGGTTTCCTTATCTGTTTTGTGAGATATATTGTTTTATCTTTGAATTAGTGTTAACTCTAAGATTTAATCAAAACGTGTGTTAGATTCAAATTTATCAAATAGTAAATTGAATTTGAGTTTCAATAATTGGCTTCTAGGTCTTGGCGAGGCACAGAGGTTTTCTTTGGCTGTAGCCTTATTGGAGCAACAACCCTTTCCTTGACAAAGCCTTTTATCGAAAGTTCATTTTCAAATTACTTCTTGAAAAATTTTGGTCTAACTAGCTTAGGTTTTGGATCGGTAGCTTCGGCTAGTTCCACCAGTCTAAACATACCAAGTAGGGTACGCCTTACCTCACTTGATCTTATTAAAAGGGCTTCCCTAACTTACTATCATCTCACCTCCACCTAATAATATGTTGTTCAGGTTTTAAGTAAGTCTTTTGTCCTTAAACTAACCATTCGTAAGTCTAAGCATAATAAAGATGCAAAAAAAATGAACATGCAACAAGCAATTAAAGCAAAAAAATCTAAGTAAAGTCATAATTGGAGTAATACTCCGGATTTTCGAAATCAACAAGATTGAGAATTAAATTTTCTAGCATATTAACCTTACGTTTCAGAGTTTCATTTTCTTGTTCTAATTTTCTGAAATTTGTCTTAACTAATCTATATGATTCAATTACGCTATTTGAGGTAAATACAAGATTTTCATATAAGGTAAATTTACCTTTCTCGGTTGTTTGTCCAGTATCCTTGGGAGTTCCTTTTATTGTAGGTGGTGAAGATTGACTTTTATGAGTAGGACACTGATTTTTATAGTCTCCTCTCTCCCTGCACTTAAAACATACTATATGACTTTTAAACTTTAAATCTCCAATGGTACCTTTTGATTCCTCGTTGGGAATCTCCCCCTTGATTTTAGCCATCTTCCTTTTGCTTGTTCGGTTCTTCATCATCTTGTAGTAGTCACGAGCCCACTGGACCAGTTTTGTCTTATTATCGTCAGACTCTGAATCTGAGTCGGATTCAGATATTGGTTGTGGCTTATTCTTCTGTGGTTCTCTTGGAGTTTTCCCTTCAATAGAAACTATACATTCCTCGACCATTGCAGTATTAGTTTGCTCATTTAATCTTAATTCTGAAAAAAATCAAAATTTGGTACAGATTTTGTTTTGGAAGACTCATCTTCTGATTCTGGTTCAATTTTGAAGTCGGGTACCATCTCGTCAGACTCATCTTCTGATCCTGGTCCGAAGTCGATTTCGAAGTCGAGTGTGGATTCTATCTTGGCAGACTCATCTTCTGATTCTGGTTCGAAGTCGATTTCGAAGTCGGGTGTCAATTCTGTCACAGCTACTTGTGCTTGAGCTAAGAGTGCGAAATAGGTTACCTGATTTTCATCTTCATCTGAGTTCTCTTGATGTAGGTAGATCAACTTCTCTCAAATTTCTATAGCACATCCGAATGGTGCGACTAGCTTGAGTTGTGTAAGATGTGTATACTAAAAGACATGAGTTTCTTTATATGAACATCTTTATTATGAAAAGAGAATCACAACGACACTAGGTATTTGTATATAATAGTATATACACGAAGTCCAATTACTTTGCATTGTAGATAACATGGTATGTGGTGTCACATGGAAGATCGTGTTATCAGTTACTTGCATAGTATAAAAAAGAGGCCCACAACCGCGATGAAATTGGACAACCCATCGGGATGGTTGTAGTGTAATTAGGTGTGGTTGATCTTGACCATAGAATTACACTAGTGTGCTATGAGTACATTGAGCAGGACCGAAACCCGAGGTTGAGTGGTACTAGTCAAGGATCCAGAAGTTAATTAATTTAAATTGTCAGTAATTTAATTAATTAATGGGCATTCGAGTTCTTAAATATGGGGGGATGGATCACTCGTAATATATGGAGCCCATAAGAAAATATGGGGTTTGGTGAGGAGGTTCAATTAAGATTCTTTAGTGAAATGGATCTTAATTAATGGATTGGGTTTAGATCCATTAGTGGACCAAGAACCAACTCCTCCTCTTGGTCCCTACCTTAGCCCTATAAATACCCTATGA
>JAGFNQ010002679.1:0-31202 GCA_024364735.1 Boesenbergia rotunda
AAGTCAATACTTAGTTCATGATCCATTGCAAAACCGAGTGTGTCAGTCGCTCAATGTACCCCAACATCTTTAACACAAATGTGAGGCAGAAGTGCCTTCCTGCATCTTAGAGGTGAAGAGGAGTCTGGAGACTTCGAACCTTTCGGATCTCGCCTGCTCTTCGAACAACTCATGAAGATGGAAGATGATGGTATAAGCATCCATATGCTCATGCTGCTTTTGCAGCTCAGGGTACCATAGAGGCTAGCATAATGCAACTCGCATGTTCAGAATCGGTCACATGTTTCTGATAGGCCACAACTGGTCTGGAGTTGCACCCTCTGGTGGACGGTTGGGAAGTTGATCTTCAATGACATAAGCAAGCTTCTCTGCCTTGAGGACTATCCTCAGGTTTCGAAGCCAGTCCATGAAGTTCGGCCCAGTCAGTTTATTGGTGTCTAAAATGGAACACAAGTTTAGAGAAGATATGATCGAGTGATTAACCTAGAAATACAAATTGAGCTTATGTGAGAAGAATGATAAAGAATGTATCAATATACATTAATTAAAAATCCTATTTATTTTCCAAATTGAATAACCCTTTTTATCAATTCGGGAGATTGTAGGAGCATCACCAAATAGGTTGATATCCAACCATAGATAAAAACAACCATGACTGTGGCCATCAAGTTATTCTTAGCTATGAAGGTAGGTAATTATACCGATTACACATCAAATATATGTAACTATCACTTTATGCTATCAACTAATTGAATGTTTGCATAAATCATTGGGTTGTTAACTCATTAACAAATATGTAACAATGTACATAGCACCCAACTGCACCTCTCTTTACATCGACCTTGGCTGTGGCACAACAAATCGATGCTCCAAGCTTAAGGCTGACCCATTAATCAAGAAATAGTTTTAATATGGTTGGAGCTCATTCAACCGCTTAGTCAGGCTTGGATGTGTCCAACAACCAAAACTAAGGATTGACCTCTGACTCCAACTATATTATTCATAAACTAATTCCATGGTTTGAACATGTTGAGGTTCAAGCCGGGCATGGATGTGTCCATCAACCCACACAAGAAACAAAACTCCGATTCTAACCATATTAATGGAAGGTGTTGGCCTTAATATTTTGTAAGGGGTTTTGGGTCTCATCCTTTCTTTTCTAAGCACATTCATGACATATAATTATGTCATGACTAACGATTTCCTTAATAAAGTATGTATGTGACTTAATTTATCAAGTCTCATTAATTGAATTAGGAACCGGATTTCCTAATTCTAATTTCATACTTTATTGAAGGAATTATTTTGGGAAACAATTTCATAAATTGTCATAATCAATTTCGGAAATAATATGTTTTAAGACTTTGATTTCTCTAAATCAAATCTTATTAAATTAAGAGAGACATTCCCTTAATTCAACCACATATTATTTTCATGAAAATCTCATTTAAGAAAACTCTATAAGAAACCATTTTCCTAATTAATTTTGGAGACAACAATATGTAAGAGCATCACCTCTTAAATCATATTTCATTCATGGATTTAATTAATTACAACAAATTATTTTCTAAGGGTAGCTCCCCGAGGCTCAGATACCCATAAAAAAGTAATTTGTCGTAAATCCAATTTGGTCCGCTTCGGAAGCTTAACCAAATCAAACATGACAATTTCATTTAAAATTGGGAAATTAAATTACAACAACTAACTTCAAATTGAACGGCTCCCCGAGGCTCAATCCAAACTAAAGAATTTTGTTGACAATTTAAAAACCAATTCAAATTTAATTGTCAATTAATTGTCCATAAATTTGTCTAGACTTTCTTGAAAGAAAGTGCCCAAAATTGTGAGATTTCATAATAGGTTTTCAGAATAATTGTAAGTTTCTGGTACAAAGAAAACTTACATATTTCCAAAATTAGAAAATTTCTAAAATAGAAAAATTTCAAAAATTGGAAAGTTTCCAAAGATGGGAAGTTTTCACAATTATTATAAAATTTCAGAAACTAGAAAATTTCAAAAGTTTGCGAAATTTCATTAGGATTTCCAAACTTAGAAATTCCTAAATCTAAAATTTATTATAATTGGAAAGTTTCCATAATTAAAATTTTTTTCCAAAATTGAGATCATGACAAAGTTTTCCGCAAAACAATTATATGATTATGTCGAACACTAACGGGCTCTGATACCACTGTTGGGACCGGGTGCATATTGACAAGGATACGGGTTCGTAAAATTTTAAATTTTTACGTGCAGCGGAAGAATTAGCATAAAATAATTTCTAAAATTATTTTAACCTCGTATCTAGCATGCAACCTTATGATGTGTGGACATGATCATAAATTAAAACTTTGCGGAAAAGTAAACTAATTTACTTTGTACCTCGCGTAACTCGAAGAAAGGGACTAGATCCAACCGTAGCGTCCCTTGGAAGCTTCGCCTCTATTCGCGTCCACGCCGAGTTCTCTTCGGGATGACTTCGCAATGTCACGAGTTTTGTGCCGACGAGAACTACTAGATTCTCGGAAGGCACAACTAGAAGATCAAGAGAGAAGAAAGGAAACTAACCACCAAAGAAACGGAATCTAAATTCCGGGAGGGAAGGAGATGCATTCCGCTTCTTCTTCTTCTTCTTTGGCTCCTTCTTGATGGAGGTTGATCACGCCAATTCTTGGAGAAGAGGGTGCGCCGGCCCTAGGAGGAAGAGGCGCCGGCCCTAGGTGGGAAGGAGAAGCGGAGGAAGAGAATAAGAGAGAAAGAGGGAGAGAATTAATCTCTTGATTACTCTATTGGAATTAAAGGCTTGCCTTTGGTTCCTTTATATAGTAGCATCTCCCTTGCTAAGTCTCCCTCTTAACGGAATTTTCATAAAAATTTATCCTATAAATTTTCTTATGAATTATTCCGTTTAAAGTCAAGTTTTATTATAACTAACTTTATAATAAAACAAATACATCTCTCCTTTTATTATGGAATAAATTTTACAAGAAATTTATAAACTTTCTTATTATGAAAAAATCAATTCATAATTGATTTAATAAAATTAAAATAAATCATTCCATGGATCATTTTAATTTCCATAAAAAAGAATAAATTTTTATAAATTTATTTATATAAATTTCTTTATACAAAATTTATTTATCCATAATTTATAAAACAAATCGCGCTAGATTTATTTTATTAATTAAACCAAATAAATTGGTTTTCTCCCCTTTTAATGGCCGGCCAAAACAAAGGGGTTTGGCACCCTCTTTGGCCGGCCAAACCGAGCCGAACCGATCGCGAATTAATCTCATTTAATTCGTCCAATCAGCCTTCAAAAGATTTAGCCATTTTATGTTTCCGTTGCGCCTCTGATTAACTCAGATTCGACTTATTTCTCTTGATTGGAAAATCTAATTTTCAACTCGTTTTAAATCCCTCGGATTACTCGTAGTGCGTGTGACTAAATAGGCTTTCGATTTATGTTGGCCGTCTATAATCAACTAATTATAGAACGATCATGAGTGACACCTAGTAGTACATCATGACCCCCAATTAATCAAAAGATCAACGGTTGACCTCAGAAATTATTCTGAACCCCTTCAGCAGCTCTAATAAATCGTGCCCCATTCCCTTCACCATCTTATACCCACTTGGTTCAGGACATGGTCTGTTTGTGTCAGTCCCCACTAGACTGACTACGTCACACCTAGCCCAAGTAGTGTCTTTCTCGTCATTTGGATTTCTAATTACTCTCATGTATCTAAGAGATTCATACTCCGAACTGTTGGATCGAGAAATGCGAGAGAGGGGGGGGGGGTGAATGTCGCAATTCGTTCGGATTTAAAAAGAGCAGGTGCGTAGCGGAATAATCAAAATCAGACAATGCGAACACCAAGATTTTTACTTGGTTCGGAGCCTGTGTCGACTCCTACTCCAAGGCCCACGGTCGCTGACCGTTTACTATGGGCAATACTATAATCGCGCAAAACAATTTTACAAAGATTGATTACAGTAAATTGCAGTAAGGAAAAAGACAGCTTTTCTTTGTTACCGACGTCCGGTGTAAATCGAAGTTCCAGAGCAGTTAGACGTCGCCGGCGCTTGTATCTCGAGTCTGGAGGGTTCTGGAGCAGAGCGCGGGAGCAGAAGAGCGTGATTGCGTTCAATGGAATTGATTCTTTAAACCTGGGGTCGAGGGCCCTTTATATAGGGCTGGGGGCGCCCGGGATGCTCGGGGCGCCCCCCACGTGGCTTCTGATCCGGCATGCTCTCGGTCGTGACTGATCGCTTCGACTTCGGGATAACAGTTGACTGGGGCGCCCGACGCGCGCGGGGCGCCCGGTTGACCGGTCAAAGCTTCATCCATTTGGTTTCGCGAGGGTGAGCTGCAGCTGCCAGTGGCATGGCACAGTGGGCGCCCGAGACACGCAGGGCGCCCGACATGCGGGGCGCCCGACACACGCGGGGCGCCCCCAATTGCGCTGCTGTCGGGGCGTTTACCTCTCTGCTGACTTTGGGTTGACTCTGGGGCGCCCGACACATCCGGGGCGCCCTACTCAGCTACGGCCTCACTCCTTTGAGGCTCTCTGAGCTGCAGAAACACAGTCCTTCGGTCCTGCATCCAGGGTTAGTCCAAAACAGCAAATAATAAGTTAGTTAAAACAGCCTTAGCTGTCTTGGTTCTGACTTTGGATCTCCAAAATGGAGCCCTAGGTCGAACCGACGCCTAATGTTCCCTCAAGGGGAACGCGTCCTCACCTACTCCTCTCGGGAGAGTTTTACCTGGTGCCAACCGGATCCTCCAGTTGGACTTTTGCCCAGCAGTCCTTCGCCAGGTCTTGAGGTACCAAGCTGCCCTTCGCTTGGTGCCTAGCAGCCCTTTGCTAGGTCTTTTCTTCTGGCAGTCCTTCGCCAGTGCCTAGCATTCCTTCGCTAGGGCTTTTCCATTCTGGCAGTCCTTCGCCAGTGCCTAGTATTCCTTCGCTAGGGCTTTGTCCATTCTGGCAGTCCTTCGCCAGTGCCTAGCATTCCTTCGCTAGGGCTTTTCCTGTCTGGCAGTCCTTCGCCAGTGCCTAGCATTCCTTCGCTAGGGCATTCTTTCCTGGCATTCCTTTACCAGTGCCTAACAGTCCTTCGCTAGGGCTTTTTCTGCACACTCAGTGAACAACGTTAGATCACAAATAAACTTAACTTTGAATCCTTTGCCAATATCAAAACCAGGTTCGATATGGTGCTTCCTGCACCAGCACGAACATGTCATGCTCTGACCAGAGGCTTCGAGTAACAATCCGATGATAGGCCTTGGGTATACATCTCCTCGCAAGGAGTGGTGAATCCTTTGTAGGCTGTTCAAACATCTTCGGGCACTTCGGCTTATACCCAATCATCCTGGGTCCATACCTCCTTGGAGATGCTTGCTTAAGATGTTAAAGTATAAGTCTCCATGACCACGATGACTTGAACACCGCAAGTCAAAGGAACATCGCACTTAAGCTGCAGTAAGAACTTCATTGACATATCTATATAGATTACCATATGAAGTTTTACATCTTGTCACTCCAATGAACTAGTTCCCTTAACTAGCATCCATGTTTATCTCCGGACATCCCAATGTCACCAGCCAGTGAGAATCAGCTGATTAGAGAATAACCCATGCTAGTCTCAACAGAATTGATAGTGTCCGTTTTTATCAATTCATCGACTAGGGATATTTTCAATACTTCACAATTGCACATGTAGAGATAATCACTAGTTGTGATCCCATCACAAATTCTCTTATGCTGTGAATTGTATTGCAGACATTCAGTAGATGAGTTTAAGATTCCAATCAAATACACTAACATGTATACTCAAATAGTGAATTATCATTTATTAAAATAAATGTTTACAATCATAAGACGATTGCCTTAGGACACTTCTCTCATATCACTAACACAGACTCTCACTCTCGCGAGTTATAAGTGGGCTTGTGCCCACAAACCCCTCAACTCGGCTCCCAGTTAGACGCGCGGCGGCCCACGCTCTCTGGGTCTGACCCGACTGAGTGTCCAGACTCTCTTTCGCGAGTTTTTAGTGGGCATGCTCCCACGAACCCCTCGGCTCGGCTCCCAGTTAGACTCATGGCGGCCCATGCTCCTTGGGTCTGACTCGACCGAGTGTCCAAGCTCTTGCTCTATGGAGTTATAAGTGTGCGTGCTCCCACGAAACCCTCGGCTCGGCTCCTAGATGGACACGTGGCGACCGACGTACCCTGGGCACTACCCGAACGAGGATCTAATCTCTCGTCTTCGCGCGAACCATGAGTAGGAGAGTCCTCGTGACGTCTTGGACATAATTTCAATGTTGAGCGCGCGGCCACCCATGATCAAACTAACTCAATAATGATGCTATGAATTGACCGAGCAGGCTGCTGTAAACGCTCGGTTTAGGTCTGATCGTTAGATCTTTCGAGTGGTCGTCACTTAGAAAATCTCATGCTTATGTGTTTAAGCCGTCCACCCAGACGTTGATTCCCCCGATTGTGCTCTTACCCGAGTGGTTAATACTTAAAAGCCCCCGCTCTCAAGCATGTCACTCATGCACTCGCAAGGCCGAGCTAATCGATCATTTTCCCACTCAAGCCACTCGCGCCGCCAATCGCCTGTACCCCCAGCACTTAAACACAAAACGTATAAAAATAAGAAGGAAAAAAGGCTTGCATTCCAAGTAGTTTTGTTACAAAGACGTGGATTGGCCTCTACCAAAAAAGAAAGAGTAAAAATGGAGGCAACCTCCCTCAACGGCCGCTCAAGGTTAGGGGGCTTAACGCCTACGAGCGTACTGCTGAGATGTAGCATTAGCCCAAACCTCCTCCAGATCCCTCGGGGCCGTCTTCAGCTCCGACTCCCGGATGGCATATTGCCTCCTGAGCTGCGCAAGGTCTCTCGAGTGAGCGTTCAGCTCCACCTCCTTGACCATCATATTGACACGTAGTGCAGTGGCTGACTGGCACACCTCCAGGAACTCCGCAAGGTCTCTCGAGTGAGCGTTCAGCTCCACCTCCTTGACCATCATATTGACACGTAGTGCAGTGGCTGACTGGCACACCTCCAGGAACTCCGCCTTGACTTTGGCCAGCTCAGCCTGTGCCTGGTGTTCAAGGTCCCGGGCCTTGCATTCCGTATATTCTAGGCAGGAGATTTGGCGTCACGCCTGGATAACCACCTCATTGGCCGAGTTCAATTCCTCCAAGAGCTCCTCAAGGTGTGCATCCGCGTGGGCCGCACAAAGGGCCATGTTCTTAGTCCGCAGACTGTTCAGGCCCTCCCCGTTGGACCTTAGTTACGGATGGCGGAGCTGAGCCTCCAGTTTCACCATTCGAGATTCAGCCTATCACAAGGCCCGAGACTGACTTATAAAACAAACGGCCATGTCATAGACCGAGCCAAAGAGCTGCAGAAAGAAGGAAAACAAATCGTAAGCCTAAGGAAAAAATGTGAGAAAGAAGAAGCGCGAGCCATTAATAAAACATACTTGATTGGTCCCTGACATGAGGGCGTTAGCTCTGTCAATCGCCGGTAGTCAGACTCCCGAATGCCTTCTTGGTACAACTGGTCGCTAAGCGGACCATACAAGTGGACTACTCGAGCCAACTCGTGCGGTGCGGTGACAGGAGTCTCATAGGTCGTGTTAGGGTCCAGCCGAGACGGCAGGACTAGATGCAAGGGATGGGGGCTTATAGCTCCCTCAGGAAGAGGAGGGGGAGGCCTATGGATCCATGTGCCCGAAGAGCCAGCCTGGGTCGAAGGGGGCGCAGGAAGAGTGGCCCCTTGAGCAGAGGTTGCCAGAGCAGTAGGCGTAGACTCGGGCAAGACAGGAGCAACCGAAGCAAGGGAAGAATCACCGAAGGAGGCGCGACTTTGACCCTAAACCCTCTTCACGGAAAGGGGGCTGGTGGTAGTCCCAAATGGGGGCGAAGGGTCGGCCGACTGATCCCCTTCGGCGCTGGGTGATCAGCGGCTGGTCATCCTCGTCGATGATATCAGGATCGGAAGTCGGGCCTCTACAGTGCCCATCGAAGGCGCGCTAGTGGAAGGCGCCATAGGAGGAACGTGTTGAGGCAATCAGCCCTTAGATGATCTAGAGGATCATAGGGTTTTGATGTGTATGGGCAATATGGTTAAGTTAGGGTTTATTGTGTTCTCATATGTGTACATGAGTGTGCAGGTGTACAGGTACACATGGACCTGGTTGATGTCTTCAGATGAAGGATGGCATGGAGGCAAGCTGGAGGCTTGCGTGTGCATCCGATGGACCGGTGGATAGCAGGGACGACGAGCCGAGGGATGCGGACTTCGAGGCAAACGTGAAGGGTGGCATGGAGGCAAGCTGGAGGCTTGCGTGCGCATCCGAGGGACGAGAGCCGAAGATGAAGAGGGCGTGAAGGCAACAGTCGAGGCTGCTGGTGAAGAGTCAGCTGGGTTGTGAGGTCTTAGTATGAGTGTTTGTACTCAGGGGCTAAGCCGGGAGGGTTTGAGTGCGGAGAGACATGTACTCGGGAGTTTAACCCTAGGCTTGGGAGTGTACCATTCGACTGGCCATAGGGCAGTCGACTGGTGCCAACTGGAATAGCTGTCCAGGATTCGAATGTTGTACTGTAACGGTCGAATCTGAGTGGGACCTGTCGACTGCACCAGAGGTAGTCAACTGGTAGCGACTATTTTCATATTCGAGCCATATTTAAAAGGGCTCGTTTCAGACTACTATCTCTTGACGAAACTCTCTTGGGAAAAATGAGTTAGTAGTCTTTTGTGCCCAGATCTTGTCAAAGTAATTGTGGTGAGGTTTCTCCACCCACAAGGTGCGACGAGGGCTAGCCGGAGGTTATCCGGGGATTGATCCACCGACGGATTCTTGGATTAGTCACC
Organism: Boesenbergia rotunda; assembly: GCA_024364735.1. Lineage (NCBI taxonomy): Eukaryota > Viridiplantae > Streptophyta > Magnoliopsida > Zingiberales > Zingiberaceae > Boesenbergia > Boesenbergia rotunda. Next base: position 8,889 of record JAGFNQ010002679.1, read on the forward strand.
CGTCCGGGGTGGATACCAAGTAAAATTCTATTGTTAGCATTGTCCTTATTCTTTCGCATATTTTTGTTTCCGCTGCGCTAACAACCTTGTAGAGATTCAAGGAAAAAGTGCTATTCACCCCCCCTCTAGCACGCCACATCGATCCATCAGTTGGTATCAAAGCGAAGGACCGCTCTTGATCGCACTAACCGCCGAGGGAGCACCCGCTAGAGGAAGATGAACATGGAAGATAAGTTGGGGGAAGACATCAATACACCACCAGCCTACAATCATGGAGAATTCAGCCATTGGAAGGCAAGGATGGAAAATTGGCTAGGGATGGATTGGGAGTGTAGAATGACCATTGAAGACCCCTTTGAAATTCCAAGAGACAAGAACAGGAAGAGGCTTCATCCTAGACATTGGACATATGAACAACGAGAGCAATCTAGGGCAAATGAAAAGGTAATAAATATATTGATTGATATGTTGCCTAAAAACGTGTTGAGTTGTGTAGGAGAATATAAAAGTGCGTATGAGTTATGGAGCAAACTAGAAGAACTTCACAAAAACCCTACACAAGTTCAACTAGTAGAAGAATTTGAAGAAATAAGCTCAAGGGTCCAAGAAGAAGAAGAATGATCATCTCCTTGAGTGAAGAAGCATCCACCTCATCCGAAAGAAGAGAAGTATCAACATCAAGGGTTGAGTGGGAGAGATCTTCATCCCCACAAGAGCAAGAAAAGACTTCCACCTCCACCAAAGCTAAATCGAAGGAGCATATTATATGCTTTGGGTGCAACAAAAGGGGGCACTACAAGGATAAGTGCCCACTAGGTAAAAAGGAGGTAATTCCTAAACCCAACTCCATTTATTTAAATTCTAACATGGGGTGTAGGAATGAGAAGGCTAAAAAGGAGAAGAGAAGGAATATTCGATGCTTTACATGCGGGGAATTAGGGCATTACCATACAAAATGTCCAAGGAAAGGAGAGTTGAAAAAGATGGAGCATCTAAGGAAATGGGAGAAAGAGAAAAAGATGAGCTCACATCAAGGGGGAGCTACAAGAGTAAGGGAGGTAATCCCTAATTTCACTTATGTTCAAAACACTTCTATGAATGCTAGAAATATAAAAGATTGTTTGCCTAGATGTAATTTTGATTTCAAGTATCATGATAGAACCAAAAACAGTTTTGCATGCCAAAATATTCAAAATTCTATGTTTCATGATAAACCTAAGAATTTTAGGATTAAGGACCAAGGCATAAACCCTAGGGAAGGGAGAAATATGTCTAGAAAAATTGGTAAACCTAGAAATAATCAAATTAGGTCTAATGATTCTAAGGTTAGGAAATTAGAAAAGGAAAATCAAGCCTTGAGAGCAAAACTTGATAAATTAGAGAAAACCCTAAATAGAGTCATTAGAGGGTCAAAGGGGACAAGCATGATGCAAAAAGATCAATACCTTAGGAATGGTAGACCGAATTTAGGATGTCAGGATATCACCCTAAGAGGGCAAGTGTGAGTAAAATGCAATATTCAAGGGTGCCCTATAACTATGGTAGAGAGAAAGTCAAAAATGGCAAAGAAAAGCCATTTAAAGAAAAAGAAAAGGAATTGACCAAGCAAAAGGTCTATAAGGTTAAGAGAGTGAGAGTGGAAGGTCAAGAAGTGTAACGACCCGCAAAATCCTTTCAATATTTTCTTTAAAATATTGATAATGTCTAGATAGATTCTCGAGGAACGTAGAGATACTAGTATAAACCTTAGTGCAATTATCCATGGTTTTCCCATTTAAATTGAGAAGCTGAGTACTAAGGGGCCTTATAGGGGCTCCAAAAATGAGTTTTAATTAGGTGGAATTTAATATAAATATAAATGGAATTTAATTAGGAATATTAGTATGATTATGGGCGAGTCTTATGGAATTTTCGAAAATAAAATAAAAATAAGATAGAATAAAATAGGAAAAATAAAGTGCATGCACCAAGGATTGAACCTTGGACCTATGGTACTACCATGCATGTACTAACCAATTCACCTAGCAAGGGAGTGCTTGTAGAGAATGAAGTGGTATTTGGTTAAGGCTTAGGGAAAATGAAGAGTCAACAAGGGAAGAGACACTTTGACTCTTCACTTGCCCACTTCATGGTGAATAAAGGAGAGGAGTAGTAACTTACCAATTAAGATTTCTCTTCTTCTCATCCACCAAGCCTTCCCTCCTTCTTCTTCCCTCTCCTAGCCGAAACCCCCAAGCCTCCTTCTCCCTTGGGAAAAGTTCACATAAGCCTCCACTTTGAAGACCTAAGGCCCTCTACAAGGATACAAGGGCTAAGGAGAAGTTTAGAGACAAGGAGGTTCTCTTGTTATTTTTTCTATTCAAGTTTGTAAGCAAGATCAAGGAAGGTAAGACCCTTCTCACCTGTGGTATGATTGTTCTTGATGCTTAACAAGATTTAGATGTTGTTTAATATTTAAGTTGGAGAAAAGTACATGATGTAGAGCCTAGGGTTTCGGCCAAGGCTATTGCTTGGGCCTAGAGATGATGTAAATTCTCTTTTGTGCACTTAAATATTTCATGATGTTATGTAAGGCATAGATTATGATCTAGGGAAATTTTTGATGCCCTAAAACCCATCTAGGGTTTCGGCCACATCAAGTATAGGGCTAGGGATTAATTTTATTCCCTCAAGCATGATTGGTATGTTTTGCTATAATAGACTATGGATGATAATATGAATTTTCTAGGGGTTATTTCTCCCCTAGGCTTTCGGCCAAGCATGAATAAGGCCTTGGACTTCGGGGTTAAAACCAATTAAGGGTCCAAGTGGGTTCCTATGACATGATAAGTAAGGTATTGGAGGTTAACCATGGGTATGCAAAATTTTCTAAGGACCTATGACCGTCTAGGGTTTTCGGCCAAGTCCCTAATTTAGGGCTTGGTTTGGGTTAAGTTCTCAAGAATGACATGTATATATGCTATGTATCCTAACCATGCATGTTTTATGAATGTTAGGTATGTATGCCATGCTTTAGAAATGCCATGTATGTATGCTATGTACCCTAACCATGCATGTTTTATGAATGTTATGTATGTATGCCATGCTTTAGGAATGACATGTATGTATGCTATGTACCCTAACCATGCATGTATTATGAATGTTATGTATGTATGCCATGCATTAGGAATGACATGTATGTATGCTATGTTTTACGAACAATATGTATGTAAGTCATGTCTCATGAATGCTATGTATGTATGCCATGCTTTATGAATGATATATATGTATGCTATGTTAAGAATGAAGATGATGAACGAAAATGATAACCATGGCCTAAGACAAAATGATGTAAGCATGACATATCTTATGAATGAAAATGAAGAATGATGATGAATGTTCATGCCTTTAAGGCATCATGATGATAAGTATGAATGATGAAATGTTAAGTATGTCTATGTCATGCTAAGGGATGGACACCTTAAGAACGCCCCGGTTCTGGACTACCGACTATGCTGTCCACGGTTCTGGAACTACCGTAGCTGTTCCTATGATATGTCAAGTATGAATGATGAAGCATGCATAGTTATTTTATTTTATCAATGGGGCTTGTACCGGACCGAAGTAAGGGTCCAAGGGATGGGTACCTTAAGAACGCCCCGGTTCTTGACTACCGAAGCTGTCCACGGTTCTAGCACTACCGAAGCTGTGCAACAGGGATGGGCACCTTAAGAACGCCCCGGTTCTAGGACTACCAACTATGCTGTCCTTACCCTAGTAGGTTGAGGTTAGCTACCTCATATTTACTTAGGGATGCACGCTTATGATATATGTATGTGGTACAAGCCGGGGACCCCAATTATGTTATGTTTATGCTAAACACTTAAAAGTATGATTTTAAAACTAAGCATCCTTATGTAGTAAATGCATTTGACTCATGCATATATCCATGTTATGCATCGTGCCATGAAGAAGTATGTTTTATGTTCATGTATGCTAAGAATTATGCTATGATAAGTATGCCTTATGTTCATGTATGCTAAGAATTATGCCATGAAGAAGTATGTTTTATGTTCATGTATGCTAAGAATTATGCCATGAAGAAGTATGTTTTATGTTCATGTATGCTAAGAATTATGCTATGATAAGTATGCCTTATGTTCATGTATGCTAAGAATTATGCCATGAAGAAGTATGTTTTATGTTCATGTATGCTAAGAATTATGCTATGATAAGTATGCCTTATGTTCATGTATGCCCAGAATTATGCCATGTATAAGTATGTCTCATGTTCATGTATGTTAAGATTTATGTCATGCTAAGTATGTTGTAGATCTATGGTTATGTTAGGAATCATGCTATGTAGTTGTTCATATGCTTATGTTATGTTAAGAACCATGCAATGCTTATGTTATGTTAAGAACAATGCTATGTTAAGAACAATGCTATGCTCATGTTATGTCAAGAACCATGTTATATGCTTATGTTATGTTAAGAACCATGCCATGTTATCTGCTTATGTTATGTTAAAGAATGCCATGTTATATGGTTATGTTCATGTTAAGAATTATGCAATGATAATTATGTTATGCTATGTTTCATATGTTCATGTATGATATGACGTATGGTTTTTATGAGTAGGAAAGGATCTTACTAAGCCTATGTGCTTATAGTCTTATGTTCTTATACCGCAGATCAAGTATGAGGTCTTCAGCTAAGGGAAGCAGCAGGAGGGGCAAGTGTGTGTGTGTGGCAATGACTTGGCAGAAGAAAAGAAAAGATCCTATGTCTTTATCCCTTTATATGATGACCATGCAAACATGTTTAAGAATGATGCTACATGATTAAGAATGATGCTAAGTTTACCATGTCGCTATGTCTAAGAATGATAGCCAAGAAGGTGTCAACATGATTTAAGTTATAAGTGCATGGTCTAAACGCATGTGGATAATGTTTAAAAATTATTCCGCTGCATTAAGAAGTCCATATGCGTATATGTATGTTAGCGTAACGCCCTGAAAAAAAAAAGCGGGCGTTACAAGTTGGAATCAGAGCAGTTTGCTATCTCACTACACACACATCAAGCCTCCTTCCTGCAGCTTCCAAGTAAGTACCTCTATGTATACCTTATGTTCTTTTATGATATTCTTTTATGGTTCAAGAATATGTATGTATCGATGATATTTTAGGATTCTAGAAAATGCAAGTATGGATGATACCCTATGATTTTAGAATATGCAAGTATTGATGATACCTTATGATTCAAGAATATGTAAGTATGGATGATATTTTATGATTCTAGAAAATGCAAGTATGGATGATACCATATGATCTTAGAATATGCAAGTATGGATGATACCTTATGATCTTAGACTATGCAAGTATGGATGATACCTTATGATTCAAGAATATGTAAGTATGGATGATATTTTATGATTCTAGAATATGCAAGTATGAAAGATATATTTTAGGATAGCAAGTACTTTTAGGATATGTAAGGTGAACTCTACTTTATCTCATTTTTTAGGAAATTCAAATGCTTTGGAATTGGATATACGGGTAGGAATAACAAAACTTATATTTGCCTTACTGGTCTTTTATATGTGAGTGATAGTGAGCAAGAGTGATTCGTGGAGATTTAACTTAAGTAGCTGTAGTCATGTAGAATAAATATAGTAAATGATTGAGTGGTGGTGAAACAAATTAAATTGGAAAAGAAGAGCAAGTAGATGTGAGAGGAGGAATGGGTAAGTAATGAGGAGATTATCTGTATGAGTGTCATGACGGTCTGGAACTAAGAAGAGTTGTGAACCAAAGCAAGTTTGTACTTTTGATGAAAGACGTATATTAATATTTAGCGATGAGCCTAGAGTAAAGAGAGGATAGTGCTTTATTAATGGAAACTGATTAGCTATAGTATTAAGGGGGTAGAGTATTTAGTGCGGGTATACTAAGAGATTATAGTAGTTATGAAATGAAGACTTAGTGATGTATATCTATTAGGAACAGATTAAGGTGTTATGTTATTTGACTTTTAAACAGATATACATAGTAGTGGCAATAGAGTAATATTCTTGATATAAGAAAGAAAGAGTGATAGGGATCAGTGAATAGGACCTTAGCTACAACTCTGTATAAAGGAACTAGATGTTAATATTATCAAAGGCAAGAATGTAGTAAGAACTCTAGGTCAAGCAAATTTACCAGGTGAAACGATCTAATAAAACTATAGATTTGGGAAAAAGATTGATATAGGAATATTTTACAAATTCTGGTAAAAAAAAAAAGGGAGACGATAGTTAAAGTAGAATTGAGTAATGTTGTCAATTGTTAAACCTTGACTGCTTGAAAAAAAAAACTCTGAGTGGAAAGGAATGACTTGATAAATAAATAGGAATTACTGGGTGGTAAAAGAATTGTTAGCATGGATTGAGTTCGTAGAAGTAGAGATGTTGTCTTTGAGGTTGAGTTAGATTGTCTGGTGGATTAGATTGGATAAGAGTGAGATTTGATAGATAAAAGTAGTTAGTGAATGTAAGTCACTGGGTTAGAAATAGATGGAGTGAGAGGGCAGAGGCCTTGGAGAGTTATCCAAAATAAAATAGATGAGGTAGAGTAATATAGCGTTAAGTAGACCTAGAAACAAGATAAGTTTTTGTAGTAAGTAGGCGATGCTATAAGTACTAGTTGTATCGTTAAAAGTGATGGAACGAAGTGTTTTAAAAGTAGAGTGAAGGAGATAAAAGATGTATGTGAGAAGCAGAGACATTGAAATCAGTGCTAATTGAGGAGAGTAATTTGGAGTAATAAGTTGGTACATGGATGATAAACTCGTACATAGTAAGTGAAAGTTAAAATCTTGTTTGAAGTACCATATGAAATTAAGTAGGAATACGTTAGATCATATTCTTTCGTGTATAGCTTAATAGTAGAAATTTTTTTTTTGACAATAAGTGATAGAAACAGTGGTAAATAAGTAGAGCTAGAAAAAAAACAAATTCCAAGGGAATCCATGTAGAATGTTGTCAAGCCACTAAGATTTGCTATAACGCGTACGGAAAAAGATGGTCGAGATGAAATCATAGTTATGTAATAGAAGCACCTAAATGTAAAGATGTAGCAATGTCGATCTAAGAGGTGCATAACTAACGGACAAAACTAGAGAAAGGAGGTACCCTTAGTCAAGGATCTATGGCAAAGACAAAGGTTCGAGGAAGCTACCTGGGAACGCGAGGACGAGATGAGACGCAAGTACCCGGAGCTATTTTAAGTTCGAGGACGAACTTTCAAGAGGTATGGGAGATTGTAACGACCCGCAAAATCCTTTCAATATTTTCTTTAAAATATTGATAATGTCTAGATAGATTCTCGAGGAACGTAGAGATACTAGTATAAACCTTAGTGCAATTATCCATGGTTTTCCCATTTAAATTGAGAAACTAAGTACTAAGGGGCCTTATAGGGGCTCCAAAAATAGATTTTAATTAGGTGGAATTTAATATAAATATAAATAGAATTTAATTAGGAATATTAGCATGATTATGAGTGAGTCTTAGGGAATTTTCGAAAATAAAATAAAAATAAGATAGAATAAAATAGGAAAAATAAAGTGCATGCACCAAGGATTGAACCTTGGACCTATGGTACTACCATGCATGTACTAACCAATTCACCTAGCAAGGGAGTGCTAGTAGAGAATGAAGTGGTATTTGGTTAAGGCTTAGGGAAAATGAAGAGTCAACAAGGGAAGAGACACTATGACTCTTCACTTGCCCACTTCATGGTGAATAAAGGAGAGGAGTAGTAACTTACCAATTAAGATTTCTCTTCTTCTCATCCACCAAGCCTTCCCTCCTTCTTCTTCTCTCTCCTAGCCGAAACCCCCAAGCCTCCTTCTCCCTTGGGAAAAGTTCACATAAGCCTCCACTTTGAAGACCTAAGGCCCTCTGCAAGGATACAAGGGCTAAGGAGAAGTTTAGAGACAAGGAGGTTCTCTTGTTATTTTTCTATTCAAGTTTGTAAGCAAGATCAAGGAAGGTAAGACCCTTCTCACCTGTGGTATGATTTTTCTTGATGCTTAACAAGATTTAGATGTTGTTTAATATTTAAGTTGGAGAAAAGTACATGAAGTAGAGCCTAGGGTTTCGGCCAAGGCTATTGCTTGGGCCTAGGGATGATGTAAATTCTCTTTTGTGCTCTTAAATGTTTCATGATGTTATGTAAGGCATAGATTATGATCTAGGGAAATTTTTGATGCCCTAAAACCCATCTAGGGTTTCGGCCACATCAAGTATAGGGCTAGGGATTAATTTTAATCCCTCAAGCATGATTGGTATGTTTTGCTATGATAGACTATGGATGATAATATGAATTTTCTAGGGGTTATTTCTCCCCTAGGCTTTCGGCCAAGCATGAATAAGGCCTTGGACTTCGGGGTTAAAACCAATTAAGGGTCCAAGTGGATTCCTATGACATGATAAGTAAGGTATTGGAGGTTAACCATGGGTATGCAAATTTTTCTAAGGACCTATGGCCCTCTAGGGTTTTCGGCCAAGTCCCTAATTTAGGGCTTGGTTTGGGTTAAGTTCTCAAGAATGACATGTATGTATGCTATGTACCATAACCATGCATGTTTTATAAATGTTAGGTATGTATGTCATGCTTTAGGAATGACATGTATGTATGCTATGTACCCTAACCATGCATGTTTTATGAATGTTATGTATGTATGCCATGCTTTAGGAATGACATGTATGTATGCTATGTACCCTAACCATGCATGTATTATGAATGTTATGTATGTATGCCATGCATTAGGAATGACATGTATGTATGCTATGTTTTAAGAACAATATGTATGTAAGTCATGTCTCATGAATGCTATGTATGTATGCCATGCTTTATGAATGATATGTATGTATGCTATGTTAAGAATGAAGATGATGAACTAAAATGATAACCATGGCCTAAGACAAAATGATGTAAGCATGACATATCTTATGAATGAAAATGAAGAATGATGATGAATGTTCATGCCTTTAAGGCATCATGATGATAAGTGTAACGCCCGCTTTTTTTTTTCCTAAAGCGGCGTTACGCTAACATACTTAAGGCATGTAGCATCATACTGTAGCGGAATAACTTAAACGTTACATATACATGCCCCTACTACCATCCCTAATAAAATGACATGGAACTTCACATATGAACATCATGCTTAATCATCATATCATAACATGCTTAACATCATACCATAAGGTTCATATCATATCATACTGGACATCTTATCATAAAGTTCCATAAGTCACTATTCGAGCATATAGGTAGCAAAATAAAGTTCTTAGCATAAACGGTTAACACATTCGATTTCATGGGCCAAGTCACCAACACACACATACTTCAGGCCCTCCTGCTGCTTCCTCGTTATGCCCTTGCATGATCTGCGGTATAAGGAAAGAAGACTATAAGCACACAGGCTTAGTAAGACTCTTTCCTACTCACTAAAACATTCGTCATACATAAACTTTAACATACTTGGTGCTCTACTTAAAGCATAACATCTTAAATCACTTTAGCATGGCATGCACATAAACATGGTAAACATTCTAAGCATGGCATAATTCATGGCATACATCATAAACATAGTAGCATGGCATCTTTCATGGCATAAATCATAAACATAGTAGCATGGCATCTTTCGTGGCATAAATCATAAACATAGTAGCATGGCATCTTTCATGGCATAAATCATAAACATAGTAGCATGACATCTTTCGTGGCATAAATCATAAACATAGTAGCATGGCATCTTTCATGGCATAAATCATAAACATTGTAGCATGGCATCTTTTATGGCATAAATCATAAACATAGTAGCATGGCATCTTTCGTGGCATAAATCATAAACATAGTAGCATGGCATCTTTCGTGGCATAAATCATAAACATAGTAGCATGGCATCTTTCATGGCATAAATCATAAACATAGTAGCATGGCATATTTCATGGCATAAATCATTCATTCTCATGCATACTCTTAACATGAAACGTAAGCATAAAATCTTATCATCATAGCATAATGCATAACATGTATGAATGCGTGGGTGGAATGCATATACATATATGGATGCTTAGTTTAAAATCATACTTTTCATGAACATACTTTTTCATAAACATACTTTTTCCATAATGAATGTATGGGCAATGCATATATATCATAAGGATGCTTAATCTTTTAAAAACATACTTTTCATTTCTTAACATAATCATCATAACATCATTTGGGGTCCCCGGCTTGTACCACATACATACATCATAGCGCGCATCCCTAGTAAATCCAAGGTAGCTAGTCCCGACCTACTAGGGTAAGGACAGCATAATCGGTAGTCCCCGAACCGAGGCGCTTCTTAAGGAGCCCATCCCTGTTGCACAGCTCCGGTAGTGCCATAACCGTGGACAGCTGCGGTAGTCCATAACCGGGGCGTTCTTAAGGTGCCCATCCCTTGGACCCATACTTCGGTCCGGTACAAGCCCATACATAAAGTAAAAATACTTTTCATGCTTCATCATTCATAAGTCATTCATAGCATACTTATCATGACATCATTCTTATCATGAACATGATCATAACATACTTGTCGTAACATCATTCTTATCATGCATAACCATGGCATATCATTCATAAACATGGCATATCATTCGTAAACATGGCATATCATTCATAACATGGCATATCATGCATAAGCATAGCATATCATGTATAACCATGGCATATCATTCATAAACATGGCATATCATTCGTAAGCATGGCATATCATTCATAACATAGCATATCATTCATAAGCATAGCATATCATGTATAACCATGGCATATCATTCATAAACATGGCATATCATTCGTAAGCATGGCATATCATTCATAACATAGCATATCATTCATAAACATAAATCACATCTTACCATAGGGCCATTGGGACCCTTACTTGGAATAAATCTTAACTCTTATCCTATTAACCCTTATTGGCCGAAACTTATGGAGGTCCATGGCCATGTGAAAATTCACACAATCACCATCCATCATCCTTATATCATGGCAACACATAAACATAAGTTGAAGTTAAAGACTCAACCCTAACCCTTGGGTCCTTGGGGTTGGCCGAACCATATGAGGCCTATAGGGTACTCCAAAAATTCCTAAAATTTATACTTAACTTCTAAACATCATCAGGGAACATTAAATAACATTATCATGATTTTTAACATATTTATAGACATTTAAATCATGGTGTCCGAAACCCATAAACATAGGGACCTTGGTTTTGTCCCTTTCATGTTGGCCGAAACCCTAGAGTGCCCTAGGTTACTCCAAAAATTCCCAAAAATTAGAATTAACTTCTAAACATCATAAGGGAACATCGAATAACATTATCTTGATTTTTAACATAATTCTAGACATTTAAAACATGGTGGATGAAACCATTGAACTTAAGGTTCTGGGTTTTGCTTCTTTCATGTTGGCCGAGACCTAGGGTGTCCTAGGGTACTCCAAAAATCCCCCAAAAATTACACTTAACTTCTAAACATCATAAGGGAACATCAAATAACATTATCATGATTTTTAACATATTTCTAGACATTTAAAACATGGTGGCCAAAACCCTTGATCATAAGGTTCTGGGTTTTGCTTCTTTCATGTTGGCCGAGAACCTAGGGTGTCCTAGGGTACTCCAAAAATCCCCAAAAATTTCACTTAACTTCTAAACATCATAAGGGAACATTAAATAATATTATCATGATTTTTAACATATTTCTAGACATTTAAAACATGGTGGCCGAAACCCTTGAACTTAAGGTTCTGGGTTTTGCTTCTTTCATGTTGGCCGAGACCCTAGGGTGTCCTAGGTTACTACAAAAATCCCCAAAAATTACACTTAACTTCTAAACATCATAAGGGAACATCAAATAATATTATCATGATTTTTAGCATAATTATGGACCTTTAAAACATGCTGTCCGAAACCTTTGAACATAGGAACCTTGATTTTGTTTCCCTTCAACATTAAATCCGAAACTAACCCATATATCATTCCAAAAATCATGGAAATCATAGGTAACTATTATACCACAGGTGAGGGAGTCTTACGTTAGTTTTCTTGATTTTTCGAACCTTGAAAGTGGAGAAGGAAGAGGACTTGGTATCTCTTGACCACAACTAATCCTTGTCACCTTGTAGGAACTTGAGATCTTGAGAGATGAGACCTCTTGTGAAGTTTTCTCCAAGGCACTCCTCCCTTTGGTGCTCAGCAAGAATGGGGAATGAAGAGGAGAGGTAATGCACTTGATTGAGAGAATAAGTAACTCCCAAAACTCCTCTCATTATTACCCATCAAGGAGGCAAATGAAGAGCCTCTCCATGACTCTTCACCTCCTTTTACCTCTTAACTATCCTCCACTTCAATTACTCATAAGAATTCCTTGCTAGGTGAGTTGGTTAAGGGTTACATGGTTGTACAAGAGGTCTAAGGTTCAATCCTTGGCTAATGCACCTTTATTTTTTATTTAATTTTCATTTCATTTATTTTATTATTTTTATTTCTTAAATTCCGAAAAACCTCCTAAAATCACCCATAATTATGCCAATATTCATAAATAAAATTCTTTTATATTTATATTAATTTTACCAAATTTATATTAATTTTTTACCTAATTAATACCCATTTTTGGAGCCCTTTTAAAGCTCATTAGTACCTAGTTTTTCTCAATTTAAATGATGAAACATGGATTTCTAGGCCCAATTTTACATAATTATTTCTGGGCCCGTCGGAAAATTATCTAGACATGCTCAATATTTTAAGAAAAATATTAAAAGAATTTTTCGGGTCGTTACAATAAGTATGAATGATGAAATGTTAAGTATGTCTATGTCATGCTAAGGGATGGGCACCTTAAGAACGCCCCGGTTCTGGACTACCGACTAAGCTGTCCATAGTTCTGGAACTACCGTAGCTGTTCCTATGATATGTCAAGTATGAATGATGAAGCATGCATAGTTATTTTATTTTATGAATGGGGCTTGTACCGGACCGAAGTAAGGGTCCAAGGGATGGGTACCTTAAGAACGCCCCGGTTCTGGACTACCGAAGCTGTCCACGGTTCTGGCACTACCGAAGCTGTGCAACAGGGATGAGCACCTTAAGAACGCCCCGGTTCTAGGACTACCGACTATGCTGTCCTTACCCTAGTAGGTTAAGGTTAGCTACCTCATATTTACTTAGGGATGCACGCTTATGATGTATGTATGTGGTACAAGCCGGGGACCCCAATGATGTTATGTTTATGCTAAGCACTTAAAAGTATGATTTTAAAACTAAGCATCCTTATGTAGTAAATGCATTTGACTCATGCATACATCCATGTTATGCATCGTGCCATGAAGAAGTATATTTTATGTTCATGTATGCTAAGAATTATGCTATGATAAGTATGCCTTATGTTCATGTATGCTAAGAATTATGCCATGAGGAAGTATGTTTTATGTTCATGTATGCTAAGAATTATGCCATGAAGAAGTATGTTTTATGTTCATGTATGCTAAGAATTATGCTATGATAAGTATGCCTTATATTCATGTATGCAAAGAATTATGCCATGAAGAAGTATGTTTTATGTTCATGTATGCTAAGAATTATGCTATGATAAGTATGCCTTATGTTCATGTATGCCCAGAATTATGCCATGTATAAGTATGTCTCATGTTCATGTATGTTAAGATTTATGCCATGCTAAGTATGTTGTAGATATATGGTTATGTTAGGAATCATGCTATGTAGTTGTTCATATGCTTATGTTATGTTAAGAACCATGCAATGCTTATGTTATGTTAAGAACCATGCTATGCTCATGTTATGTCAAGAACCATGTTATATGCTTATGTTATGTTAAGAACCATGCCATGTTATATGCTTATGTTATGTTAAAGAATGTCATGTTATATGGTTACGTTCATGTTAAGAATTATGCAATGATAATTATGTTATGATATGTTTCATATGTTCATGTATGATATGACGTATGGTTTTTGTGAGTAGGAAAGGATCTTACTAAGCCTATGTGCTTATAGTCTTATGTTCTTATACCGCAGATCAAGTATGAGGTCTTCAGCTAAGGGAAGCAGCAGGAGGGGCAAGTGTGTGTGTGTGGCAATGACTTGGCAGAAGAAAAGAAAAGATCCTATGTCTTTGTCCCTTTATATGATGACCATGCAAACATGTTTAAGAATGATGCTACATGATTAAGAATGATGCTAAGTTTACCATGTCGCTATGTCTAAGAATGATAGCCAAGAAGGTGTCAACATGATTTAAGTTATAAGTGCATGGTCTAAACGCATGTGGATAATGTTTAAAAATTATTCCGCTGCATTAAGAAGTCCATATGCGTATATGAATGTTAACGAACGCCCTGAAAAAAAAACGGGCATTACAAGAAGCATTGGAGAAGCACTAGTGTGGGCTTGCCTTTGTAGATGAGTCTCCTAGGGAGGTAAATAGGGCTAGGAGCTTAAGGGAGAGTTCTAGAAGCCAAAATAAGATCCATGGTCAATGGATCTCAGGTGGTTTTCTTCTAGGAGATTAAATGGGTTATAAAGTGTGTCAATGGGTTGAAAGGCTAAGGTTAGCCTAACTCATAGAGAATTGGCACACTAAAGGGAGAATTATGGTGAAAAAGGAAGAAATTGGGATTTTAATTGAGAGAAAGTGGTTTTAATGTCTAAAACTATATAACTTGATGCTCTGAATGGATTTTGAATGAGTATGGGTAGAAGTATCAAGGTGAGGTCGAAATTAGAACTTTTGGGGAAAGTTTCATGATACAATTTAGAAAAAGGTGAAGTTTGTATCAGTTTTGGGATTTGTGATATTTTTTACTGAAATTATATTTTTTCCAGGTAGATATAAGATCCATAAATCTCCCCACGAAATTTCAGATTTTTTGGGGATTTGTGGAATTAATAGTGCATTACTGAATTTCGGGCTGAAACACTAAGTTTCAAATACCAGTCGACTGGCAGGAGGCCAGTTGACTGGGAAAGATCACAGAATGTATTTACATTCATAACTAGTCGACTGCCATGTTGCCAGTCGACTGGGATGCAGGTTTTATAAAAGGAAATGGGCACGCCGGGGGAGCCAAACCCTAGGGGTTTGGTGATCCACCCGGCAATTTTCTTCTCTCCCAAGCTCCTCCCTCATCCTCAAGCTCCACTAAGCCCTAAAATCCCTCTCTAAGTCCTCCTCTAACCTCGATCTACCCCTAGGGTTTGTTAAAACTCTCCTCTTCAAGTCAATCCTTCACAAATCAACATCTTGAAAAGAATGGCGAAAAGGTATAATGTTTTAAGTCTAGTTCTTCATTTAAGACCTTATTTTGGAACTAATGTGCATTTTGTGCATGTTTTCATGGCTATTTTTCTCTTTGGGGGGTTGGTATTGATATGCATGCATTGGGTACTCTAGGGTTGTGTCTAAGAGATCTAGGGGTGAAGGTTCATCACGTCCAGGTCCACAAGCCCCAGAAGAGTCCCGGTTTACGAGCTTAGAGTGTAAAAAGAGATTTGAAGAGAATGAGTTTGTCCTAATGCATTAACAAAGCCTATTTTCAAGAAAAAGGACCTTAGATTGGCACACGCCAATTGTCCTTGGCAGGTATTGAGTGTAGGCAGGGGATATTTGTTTGGAGGGAGCGTCCAGAGTCATCGAGTTCAGATGAGGAGCCTGGCAGGATGGTTACTCGTGCAGAGTTCACCCAGCTTCAATCCGATGTCCACAGACTTCAGGATGATGCTCACGTCATTCGTGAGGATATTCACGAGGTACGGCAGACTGAGCAGAGGATGGAGGCGGAAGTTGATAGGATTATCCGGCGCCAGGATGACATGTACGAGATGATGCGACAGTGGCACCTCGCTTTCCAGGGTCCTCCTCCTCCTTCACCTCTAGGCGGTGACAATCCTATGTTCTGACTAGATGATGCAGTTTTTGAGAGTTGTTCAGTGTTGAGAGCATTACTATTATCTGATGTATTTTTATACCTCTCAAACACTTTCCAATCTGATGATTGTAACTATTTGGATGACTTTAGGGCTTTGGCCCTAGCTACTATTTTGGATGTTTATTTCATGATTGCTTTTATGGTTTCATGTATGATACATTCTCTTCTATGTTATTGAAAATTGTGGCTTAATTTGATAAAGTTTTGAATACTGTTTGGAAGTTCTTTAAGTGCTAATAGATGAAATGCTGTGTTTTTAAAGTTATGATCCTTATATATGTTCATAATATGATTTGGAAATTCTATATTGTCATATTACCTAATACAATTTGGTTGAAAATCAAATAATGAAGTTTATATATAAAAGGGCATGTTCATTTAGATTTAAGAAAGAAATAGGGGGAGCTTTTGTCAATATAGAAATATCTATATTAAAAAGGAAAGTTTAGGGATCAAGCTATATGTCAAATGGAGGTGAATGAAATTGGCAAACATAGGAAATCATGATTGGATTTCAAGGTTGATACAAAGTTGACATTATTTGAGAATTTTTGGGTTTGTACCAAAAGTCAAGCACGGTTGATGTTTTTTATGAACCAATATTTTTCTAGGGTAGGGAATACTTTAACAAGCGTGCTTGCAAAATTTCATATTTTTCCAAATTTTTTGGAATTTTTTATGCGTTTCTGAATTTCGGCTGGAAATTCTGCCAACAGCGTATTAGTCGACTGGTAGGATACCAGTTGACTGGGAGAGTGGACAGATTGGTATTTTGTGATTTCTGAAAGTTTTTTTTTGGAAATCTGGTTGGTTCTTATTTGGCACCAGGGGTAGGGTTGCTTGGGGCAATCTTTTTGATAGTGACAAAGTGGGAGAACTTGAGTATTAGGTTAGGTTTAGGTTGAAACTTAATTTGGCATTGGCATTAAGAATTGAAAAATGGAAGAAAGCATAGGCTAAGGGGGAGGTTGCCTCTTGTTTGGTATGCTTTGTTTTTCAATTGATATTGCTATTGTTTATTTCTGTTGCTGCTATGTTTACCTAACTAACATATTACCACACATCAAAAAAGGAGAGATTGTTAAGGCATTCGGCCCTTACATGATCTGTAGGATCATAGGGTTTTGATGTGTATGGACAATATGGTCAAGTTAGGGTTTATTGTGTTCTCATATGTGTACATGAGTGTGCAAGTGTACAGGTACACATGGACCTGGTTGATGTCTTCAGGTGAAAGATGGCATGGAGGCAAGCAGGAGGCTTGCATGTGCATTCGAAGGGCCGGTGGATAGCAGGGACGATGAGCCGAGGGGCGCGGACTTCGACGCGTACGTGAAGGGTGGCATGGAGGCAAGCTGGAGGCTTGCGTGCGCATCCGAGGGACGAGGGCCGAAGATGAAGAGGGCGTGAAGGCAATAGTCGAGGTTGTTGGTGAAGAGTCAGCCGGGTTGTGAGGTCTGAGCATGAGTGTTTGTACTCAGGGGCTAAGCCGGGAGGGTTTGAGTGCGGAGAGACATGTACTCGGGAGTGTAACCCTAGGCTTGGGTGTGTACCAGTCGACTGGCCATGGGGCAGTCGACTGGTACCAACTGGATCAGCTGTCCAGGATTTGAACGTTGTACTGTATCAGTCGAATCTAAGTGGGACCAGTCGACTGCAACAGAAGCAGTCAACTGCACCAGAGGCAGTCGACTGGCAGCGACTATTTCAGATTCGAGCCCTATTTAAAGGGGCTCGTTTCAGACTACTATCTCTTGATGAAACTCTCTTGGGAAAAGTGAGTTAGTAGTCTTTTGTGCCCAGATCTTGTCAAAGTAATTGTGGTGAGGTTTCTCCACCCACATGGAGCGACGCGGGCTAGCCGGAGGTTATCCGGGGATTGATCCACCAACGGATTCTTGGATTAGTCACCTGTCTGGGGTAGATACCAAGTAAAATTCTGTTGTTAGCATTGTTCTTATTCTTTTGCATATTATTGTTTCCGCTGCGCTAACAACCTTGTAGAGATTCAACGAAAAAGTGTTATTCACCCCCTCTAGCACGTCACATCGATCTATCAGAACGGACTCCTGGGTTGCGAAGCTTCGCAGGCCTGAGCGACGAGTTCAGCGTCATCCATGAGAAAGCCCTCCGCTAAGGCAACAGCCAACATCCTTCCGATCGCGAAAAAGGGGGAGGGTTACTGGACAAGATGATCGGAGGATGGAATGTCCGCAAGCGTCACCGAAACCCTAGCAAAGCAGGCAGAGGCAGCAAAGGGGCACCAGAAGAGAAGACGTGATGGGGAGAGCCGCTGATTAAGTGCCTATATATATAGGGGCCAGCGGTCAATCCTCATCGTCCGATAAAGCCTAGGGAGAAGGCGAGATCGAATCGGGGCCCTCCGATTATATCCACGAAGAATCCCGAGGTTCGATGGGACATGCATACATTCCCAATGACAGACGCTTCGACTCTCGAGGCACCAGTAACCGGTTACAGACGCTTCGGCGCCCTAAGAACCACTCACCAACGGGCGCGTGTCTTCGATAATTAATGCAGTCATCATGAGGAAGGATACGAAGATGCTCGTATCATGGATGGGACAATTGAAAGGGCATTGGCCCGTCTGTCAGGCGACCGGTGGGGGAGGGGCTGGCCCGATACAAATCCCTGATGAATCTTGGTTGGGCATGCTCCTGCAAACACCTCGGCTTGGCTCCCAGTCGGACGCGTGACGGCCCATGCTCCCTGGGTCTGACCGACCGAGCGTCCCAGATTTTCACTCTCCCGAGTTATAAGTGGCCATGCTCCCACGAACCCCTTGGCTTTGCTCGGCTCCCAGTTGGATTTATGGCGGCCTACGTTCCCTAGGTCTGATCGATCGAGCGTCCCAGACTCTTGCTCTCGCAAGTTATAAGTGGGCATGCTCCCACGAACCCCTCGGCTCGGCTCCTAGTCGGACGTGTGGCGGCCCTCGCTCCCTACGTCTTACCCGACCGAGTGTCCAGTCTCTAGCTCTCGCGAGTTATAAGTGGACATGCTCCCACGCACCCCTCGACATGGCTCCCAGACGGGCGTGTGGCGGCCCACGCTCCCTGGAGTCAAACCGACCAAGCTGCCCGACTCCCGCCACCTTCTTTGCTTAACTCCTAGGATGTAGGTGCGGCGACTCGCGAGCAGACCAACCTAAGGGTCCTCTCCTGAACTCCCGAGCTAACGATTTGGCATACTCGAGTTAGGGTCGGTCATCAGATTCATTACAACTTCCCCCGAGCGACCAACACTTAGACACGCTCCAGTGTTTAACCTAGACACTCACGAAGCCGGGTTAGTTGGATATCCTCACACTCGACTCAATCTCATTAGCGGTTGCCCAAGTTGGAAACACATACAAGTAGAGACAGGCAGAAGAATGTAAACAACAAGAGACTTGTATTAAAGGGTAAAGCATTACAAAACTGGAGGCATGCCTCTATAAGAGGATAGACAAGAAAGGGAAAAAGCAAAACCCCGACCCTCACTTGAAGGGTCGGTGGATCTCTTTGGGCAGGTCCTCGGCTATGCTCACGAGCTTAACCATCGAGGTGTGTAGGTCAGGGGCAATGTACCCACCCTGCCTAAGTTGCTCAAAGGTATCAGACAGCTGGTGCCTCAACATGGCCCTGAGCCGCTCAGACACGTGTTGACTGAACTCTGCAGAATTGACATATTCAACTCTGCGGGTGTCCCACCTAGTGGCTCACTCACCTTATGCGCTCTTAGCTCCGCGAGCTCCACCTGAGCTGCCTACCACGCCCCCTGCTACTCGCACAACCGACCTATCTCCTCGGCCTGGGCACGCAGTTCCCCCTCTCGATCGGCCAGCTGGCTCATCCGCGAACCGACCTCCTACTCCTTTGCCGCCAGTTGTGCACGTAGAGGCTCGGCAGCCTGGTTCGCCTCATGGAGCTCGACCTGGGTCTTCTGGAGCTCCACTTGCAGCCGATCCTTGATCCTCCAAGCCCAGCATTTCGTATGCTCGGCCTGGGCGACCCGAAGTTGCGCTTGAGCCACCGCTGCATCGGTCGAGACAATCTGTGCCTTGGAGTCTCTAGCTGATCCTTTGCATGATCCAGTAGGTCTTGAAGGTTGTTCACTTCAGCCCTCAAGCCATTCAAGGAAGCATCATCAGAAGCCAGCTGAGTATGCCGATGTTGGACCTTCAGATACTCCACTCGCCTCTTGGCTCGGAACCGAGCCTTGGCGTGAGCCAGCATCGACATACACATGCTGTAGCAGGTGGACCAAAACTGCAATACATGAAGAAGGGCCCGTTAGTGCCTCAACTGAAGAAAGCATAAGACAAAAATAGAAACAACGCAGGTATACCTGGGTGGTTGTCGCCATGAAGTTGTCAGCCCGGTCGCTCAGACCACTAAAATCGCTTTCTCACAGACCATAAAGAAAATGGTCCGCTATCGAGCCATGCAGTTGAATGTCCTGCGTCTAGATAGGGGCCGTGCTGCTCGGCACCTTAATGCTCATCGACCGATCGCACAGGGAAGGCGGCAGAAGATGCTTCAGGCGCTCCTCGGTAGACTCCCCCGACCGAGTAGGGGATGGCTCCCCCGACTGAGGAGAAGCAGGATCCTCTGAAGATGCCCAAGGCGAAGAAGACGGTGGGGTAGAAGACTCGATTGCATGCTCTTTGCCCTTTCACCTTTTGCTTGGCCGGCTGATAGAAGCCTTTGCCAGATCGGGCGGTAAGGCCGTGGGCTCATCATTGCGAGCTCACCCCCGTCGAAGGATGAGGGGTTGGTTAGCCTTTGAGTCGGACCAGGAGACTACCTCGTCAGCTGGCACAGGCGCGGGAGATGCAGGGTGCGGTGCCTCAGCGGTCGGGAGATTCGCCTCCCGCTTGACTAGCCGCTCGGCCACACGAGCCTCCAACTCGACAGCATCCATACCGTAGCCCTCCTCTAGAGCTGCCGGTAGCATCATAATGGCTGCAAAATAAACAATGGTCAGTCGGCTATGAGAGGATAAAGAAAGAAACTAAGGGCTTACCGAAGGAAGTAGGTCGTCGAATCGACGCCTGGCTGAGCCCGATCACGGACAAAATGTCCTCGCGTAGCAGATGTCCCCCATGGAAATGTCGACCCCCGATCATGGAGAAGGCTGATAGGTACAGGTTGGAGGTTCGGAAGTTCTTGTGGAGGGGTGAGGGAAAAGGGAAGTTCACTAACCACCCGACTGGCCAGTGCGGGGGCAGGACGGGGCGAATATAGAAATATCGCTCCTTCCAACCCTTGTTAGAGGTCGGAAGTATTGATCGGAAAGAAGTGCTGGATCGGGCCTGGAAGAAGAAATCACCCATCTGTTGTCTCTTTGGGTAAAAGAAATAATAGAAAACGTCGGGGCGAAGGGGCATTTGATACAAGGAGAAAATGATGACCGACCCACAACGGTGTCGGATGGCGTTCGGAGCTAATTGAGATAAATTGATACGAAAGTAGCGACAGATGGAGATAATGAAGGGGTGGACAGGCAAGCGCAACCCAGCCTGCAGATGGTCCCGGGAGATGGTAATATAGTAAGGTGGAGGTTTGGCCGGTCGGTCGGAGGATGATGGCAATTTAAGAAGATGGTGAGGAGGAATGTGGTAGTCTGCTCGGATCACCTCAGTATCAGGGTGATCGAGCTCGGACAACATTACGGTGTACCATGGGGCCGAAGGAAGAGAGGAGGAGGCCATAGAGAATAACCGCGGGAAAGCTCGTTGGAGAAGTTGAACAGAGAGACACACCTCGCCGGAACCCTAGCAGAGGTCAGAGGGATGGCACTTCAATGTCGGGAGTAAAAAGCGATGGTAAATACCGCAGGGTGAATTCCTATTTATAGGGCCTCAAAAGTAGCATGGACCATCCGATGACAGGTCGATGGAAAGGCGGCAATGGATGCAAGTCGTCCGATCAGGCCCAGGAAAGCCCCTGAGGCGACATAGCCCACGTACGCTCCCATCATTCGCCCGAACAGACGGAGGACTCCTCGTTGCTTAGGGAAGCAATGATCGAAGGACACTTGGCCCAGCGGTTAAATGTGGTAATCAATGCGAGCGATACGAATCTACTCGAGCGTAATAGGGGCGAGAACTGAAAAGACAGGTGGCGTGACCGGTTCAGCCGATCGGGCTGCACGTACACTGGCGACCACCAAGGTCAGCAGGAAAGAGTCGGGCCACTCCGGTGCGCCAGGCTCGCATCAATAGGCAGCAATCCAGTCAATCGGACTCGACGCCTCCTTCGACTAGACTCGAGGGGGATAC
>JAGFNQ010002679.1:34882-78028 GCA_024364735.1 Boesenbergia rotunda
TCAAGCAAATTCATGGTATTGACTATGATGAAACTTTTTTTCCAGTCGCGATGTTCAAGTCCATTAGGATCTTGCTTGCTATTGCAGCATACCACGATTATGAGATCTGGCAGATGGACGTCAAAACTGCGTTTCTGAATGGAAACCTCCTCGAGGAAGTGTACATGACACAACTGAGGGTTTTGTAGATCCAAAGCATATTGGTAGAGTATGCAAGCTGCATAAGTCCCTTTATGGACTAAAGCAAGGCTTCTCGAAGCTGAATCTTCGATTCGATGATGCAATCAAACAGTTTGGTTTCATCAAGAATAAAGATGAACCTTGTGTCTACAAAAGGGTTAGTGGGAGCACAGTTGTCTTCCTTGTTTTGTATGTAGATGACATACTACTCATTGGGAATGACATTCCTTCACTATAGTCTCTGAAGACTTGGTTGGGGAATTCCTTCTCAATGAAAGACTTAGGTGAAGCAGCCTATATTCTAGGCATAAAGATCTATAGAGATAGATCTAAGAGATTGCTTGGCCTAAGTCAGAGTACATACATTGATACCGTTTTGCAACGGTTTGCCATGCAGAATTCCAAGAAGGGAAATCTGCCAATGTCACATGGCGTGAGTCTTTCGAAGACTCAAGGTCCCTCTTCTAGAGAGGAGAGAGACCGCATGAGCAAGATCCCTTATGCCTCAGCCATAGGATCTATCATGTACGCCATGTTATGTACTCGTCCTGATGTCTCGTATGCTTTGAGCATGACGAGCAGATACCAGTCAGATCCAGGTGAACGTCACTGGATAGCAGTCAAGAATATTCTTAAGTACTTGAGAAGGACTAAAGAATATTTCTTGATATTTGGAGGCGAAGAGGAGCTAACTGTAAAAGGTTACAGTGATGCAAGCTTCCAAACTGACCAGGATGACTACAGATCGCAGTCAGGGTTCGTGTTTTGCTTAAATGGTGGCGCTGTCAGCTGGAAGAGTTCAAAGCAGGATACAGTTGCTGATTCTACAACAGAAGCTGAGTACATTGCTGCATCTGAGGCAGCAAAGGAGGCAGTTTGGATCCGTAAGTTCATTACTGAGCTTGGAGTGGTTCCTAGCATAGCCGACCCAGTACAGCTCTATTGTGACAACAATGGAGCTATTGCGCAGGCTAAGGAACCTCGTTCACACCAGCGGACCAAACACATACTACGGCGTTTCCATCTCATTCGAGAGATCATCGATCGAGGAGATGTGAAGATATGCAGAGTACCCACAGAGGCTAACATTGCAGATCCCTTGACCAAGGCTTTGGCACAGACCAAGCATGATGGTCACACTAGGTCATTGGGTATTAGATACTACAGTGATTGACACTAGTTCTAGTGGGAGATTGTTAGTGAGAGCCCTAGAACCAATCACGTGATGGTTGTTGTATGGACTCATTGTATCATATTTCATATATATATATAAAGGCATTTGATTATGGTTATTATACTTACTTGTATTGGTGCCAAATAACTAAGTGTAATAACGTCCTTGATAGTAGGTTCATATCTATATCAATCGATTGGTTGAATCGATAGTGAGATGATATAGAGAACACTACTCTTAATTATTCCTAGTCAAGTATTAACATTCAGGGACAATGTTAATGCATAGAGACTAGCATGTAGGTCAACACGATGACTTGATCTCACAAGTCATGGATATGAGATATCAAGTTGACACATGAGTATGCATTGGAGAATGTATACTGAATGACCCACCATGAGAAAGTATCATGGATCGTTATATGAGTGTCATATACTTTCTCATGTGACTATTAGTATGACTATTAGTCCTTAGACCTGAAGTCACCATAGTTCCCTACATAAGGAGTTATGTACTTTGGTTTCGTCAAACGTCACCCGTAACTGGGTGGACTATAAAGGCGATTACTGAGTATGTAACAAATTATGCGGAGGGATGTGAGTGATGTAGATGGGATCTATCCCTCCTATATGACGGGAGAGATATCATAGTCTTGATAGAGTGAGATCACTAAGTGCATGACCATGCCCAAATAAGGCAATATGAGATATTGAGCTTATTTGATTATAGTGAGTCTACTTGGAGTTCAAGACACATAGATTGATTGGAGGATGACACGGTCTATGCTTCATAGAAGATCAATCTAGATATCGACGATAGAAGGACATTGTCACATATTATGAAAGTCATAATTAGTAGTCACATTGGTGATGTTGGATCTTAACATTCTTGTAACTTGGGTAGCAATGATGTGTTGCTAGATACCGCTCATTGCTTATGTTTCTAAGAGGTTAGAAGCATTGCCAACGTTACAAGAACCTATAGGGTCACACACAAAGAACAAATAGATGGAGAAAAAAAAAATGAAGTCAAGTTTGACTTGGCTAAATATGGAAAGTCCATAAAAGGCAAGTTTGACTTGACCCAAATCCAAATCAAGTTTGACTTGACTTGGTTCCACTTCAAGTTAGACTTGACATGGGAGAAGAAATGGAGTCAAGTTTGACTTGACTAAATATGGAAAGTCCATAAAAGGCAAGTTTGACTTGACCCAAATCCACCTCAAGTTAGACTTGACTTAATGCCACATCATGGTGATGAATTGGCATGGAGCCAACCATTGATGATGCTCCACATCATCAAGAGCATTAAGTGTGGATGCCACCTCATCAAGGAAGATTAATGGTCAAGTTTGACTTGACCAAAAGGCCACCTCACCTTGACTTGACCAAGTGATGACTTGGCTTGGTATTTGACCAATGATGATGCTCCACATCATCTCCAAAGGTTGTAACCCCCCATTTGAATTTGAATTCAAATTGAAAGGGGGTTATGGCCGGCCACTTAATGGCCATTAATGACCATTATGTGGCCGGCCATAATGAGAGAACTTGCCAAGTTTTGGTTCTATTTTTTCTCATGGTGTGTCTTCTCTTCTTCCTCCTCCAAGTGTTGGTGCTCTTCTTCTTCTTCTCCTCTTGGCCGAACCCTTGAAAGGTGCTAGCACACCTAAAGGGTTTCCTCCATCCACTTTGTTCGCGTGGATACTTCTAGAGGGACGGCACTTGACGTCCTAGAGATCCGACATCCAAAAGGAGCGAGCGGGATTAAGCGGGGCACGCACCAAAGGTAAAATGGTTTATCCCTCTTTAGATCTAGGAGTAGATCGAGTTTTGAGCATGAAATGAATACGTGATTTTTGTTTCGGAATTTTTCTTCGCACGAGATCCATGGCTTTGGGTTCTCGGGGTTTCCGCGACGCGAAAAGGCGGGTTTCGCGGCCCGAAAAACCCAACAGAAATCATGTGCTGCTTTAATGTCTTTGTCGGCTTTGTCACAACCCTTAGGGGAAGAAATTATGAATTACGGGATTGAAATCATATCAGGACAGTTATCCACCCTGATGATTGCGCCAACATTGTTCGGCGATATTCTGGAAAAGCAGAATCAGGATCCGAGTCTTCAGAGAATCAAGCAAGAGGTTCTCGAAGGCAAGGACGATGGATTTCGGATTTCAGACAGCGGAGTCTTATATCTGCGGGATCGATTATGTGTTCCCGACAACTCCGACTTACGGACAAGAATCCTTGAGGAAGCTCACGGGACACCTTATGCGATGCATCCTGAGTCTACCAAGATGTATCAAGATCTGAAGAGCAAATTCTGGTGGTCCGGTATGAAGCGGAATGTAGCTCACTATGTCAGTATGTGTTTGACCTGCCAGAGGGTCAAAGCAGAACACCAGAGGCCTGGAGGAGTTTTGCAACCCCTGTCTATTCCCGAGTGGAAATGGGAGGATATCTCCATGGATTTCATCTCTGGGCTGCCTAGAACGACGAATGGATATGATGGTATATGGGTTATAGTGGACAGGCTCACCAAGTCTGCCCATTTTCTGGCTATTAGAATGACCTACTCAGTGGAGCAGTTGGCTCAACTGTACGTCAAGGAAATTATCCGATTACACGGGGTTCCCAAGACCATCATCTCGGATCGAGATGGTCGATTTACTGTAGATTTTTAGGGACACGTGCAGAAGGCTCTTGGCACGAAACTGAAATTCAGTACTGCCTTTCATCCCCAGACTGACGGGCAGACTGAAAGAGTAAACCAAATATTAGAGGACATGTTGTGAGCTTGTGCCTTGGATTTCAAGGGAAGCTGGTGTCGATACCTGAGCCTGGCCGAGTTTGCTTATAACAACAGTTATCAGGCTACTATCGGGATGGCACCGTACGAAGCACTATACGGAAGGAAATGCAGATCTCCTATATGCTGGCTTGGGAGTGGTGAAAAGAAGGAGATGAGACTCCCGACGGATATTATAGACGAAACCACTCAGGCTATAAAGAATATTCGCCAGAGAATAGAGACTGCTCAGAGTCGGTAGAAAAGCTACGCTGACAAGCGACGCAGACCATTAGAGTTTGAGGTTGGGGATTCAGTATTCCTGAAAGTGGCCCCTATGAAAGGGGTGATGAGATTCGGAAAGAAAGGGAAGCTGAGTCCGAGATATGTGGGACCGTATCAGATTCTGAGACGGGTAGGCAAAGTGACCTATGAACTGGAGTTACCGCCAGAAATGTCGGCTATCCACAATGTTTTCCATGTATCAATGCTCAGGAAATGTACCTCTGATGTGAATCAGATGATAGAGCCCCAACCAGTACAAGATCAAGAGAACCTAAGTTCAGAACGCCGACCTATTCGGATCTTAGAACGGGAAGTCAAAAAGCTAAGGAACAAGGAAGTACCCTTAGTAAAGGTTCTGTGGCGGAACGAACAATTCGAAGAAGCCACGTGGGAACGAGAGGAGGCAATACGATTAAAGTATCCGGAATTATTTTAAAGTTCAGGACGAACTTTTTATAAGGTATGGAGGATTGTAACGCCCCAAAATTTCCCATATGAAATATTATGAATTCATGAAATATTATTATGGAATATTATGAAATATTATGAATTCATGAATATGAAATATTATGGAATTCATGAAATATTATCATGAAATATTATGAAACATTATGAATTCATGAATATGAAATATTATGGAATTCATGAAATATTATCATGAAATATTATGAAACATTATGAATTCATGAATATAAGCAAGCATGCTTAGCACTTAGTCCTTGCATTGTTTGTTTTAAATTTTATGCTAGAAGATAGAGGAAAAAAAATATATATGATTAATTGTTACGTAACCCCGCCTCGAGGGTAGATATAAGGGCGGGCGTTATAGGTTGGTATCAGAGCAGGTTTCCCCTCCACCACACACACATCAAGCTTCATCCTGCCGCTTCCAAGTAAGAGATCCTAACCTCGCTTTACTTTATTTCATGTACAGTAATAATATATATAGAGATGATTTATGCTTGCATCATATAGAGATGATTTATGCTTGCATAACAGGAAAAGTAGCATTAATTCTTATGTTAGTTTATTTATCACCTGTATGATCGATATGACTAGAGGACGTAGCAATCGGGGAAATGAGACAGCACCCCCACCTGATATGATGCAAGTGATCACAGATCTGCAGCGTCAGGTCACTGAACAACAGCAGATAATAAACACTCTGATTTCATACATCATATTCCACACATGTTCATACATACATCATATTCCACATGTTCCTTTTGTTACATGAGTAGACCCTTGGAACTTAGGGTATATGTATATGTGGTTTATTCAAAATGTTGTGAACAAAACCTAGGGTTATACCCGTGTAGGTTTCGGCCAACACCCAAGAGGAGACCTTGGTTACCCCTTGATGCATGTGAAGACCCCTTGGAACTTAGGGTATACCTATATGTTGTGTCCCTTCATTTTGTGATAACAAAAACTAGGGTTTAGAGCTTGGATGAGTTTCGGCCAAGGCCTAGAAAAAGGGTTAGTGAGAGTTGAATTATCCTAAAATATATCCATGTTTAATGTATTGTAAGATAGTGTATACAAGGTGTTTGTATGAATGTCTGTGTGAATATTTAGTTCAAACCCTAATTTTCCCCTACCCTTGAGTTTCGGCCAACCCTAGAAGGACTAGGGTCTAGGGTTGCATAATTATCTCATGATGTGCTTTATGTTTAATAAGTTGCATGAATAGTATGTGAAGGTTAAACTACCCTACGGGACATGATTATGTTTAGTAAGATAATATGTATATGCATGTATGAAATATGATGTATGTATGAACATGTATGAAATATGATGTATGTATGAACATGTATGAAATATGATGTATGTATGAACATGTGTGAAATATGATGTATGTTTGAACATGCATGAAATATGATGTATGTATGAACATGCCTTATAGCCCATGGGGCACACTTATGAAATTGCATGTGATATGTTAAAATGCTTAAACGGATACTCTACTAAGTATGGGATCAAGAGCACCCCTTATGTTGTGTGGTGTGTCCCTCCGGGATCATGAGCACCCTTGAAGAGTGGTGTGCCCTGTAAGAGTGATTTGGAGTACTCCTTAGCATATATGTAAAAGCCTGATAAGTATTTTACTTTTGAAGTTGTGTACCCGACTCGTAAGGGGGTCGTTAAACAAATTCGGGGTGCATGTTAACGTAAGGTCATGTCTCCGGTAGGACGGAAGGGTCCTGCTCTAATTAATTGGTGGCTCGCTATCCCAATTCATTAGGGAACGCGCAATAGTTCCGCGCGATATGTGGTACACAACAGGGCCCAATATGATATGGATGTATTTTTAAGTAATACCATTATGGAATTGTTTTGAAAACATTCATTGAAAGCATTTATTATATGTGAAGAGTATGCTTAAGGTACTTGATACTGCATGCTTAGAAACTTGGATGTTTAGTATGCTTTGATGAACTCATGCTTATGATTTATTATGTGTACATGTTATGTTCTTTCTTATGGATTTTGCGAGTAGGACAGGATCCTTACTAAGCATTTGTGCTTACTAGTTTATGTGTTGTCTTATGCTGCAGATAAGGGTAAGGAACACTTAAACTAAAGGAAGAGGCAGGAGGCTGAAGATGTGTGGGGTGGTGGCTCGGGAAGAAAGACTTCTATATCTACATATTTATGCTTATGTTATGCTCCTTGACAATGAATGATAGTATTAGGATCTATATTGCATGACGATTATAATACTTGGAGTTTTCATATACTTGATTTTATTGGATTATATTATGGTTTGAAATAAAATGTGAACCTCTCATGTTATGGAATAACTTTTGATTAAAATATTTCAAATGATGTTCTAGCAATTCAAGCATGACATTGTTTGACATGTATAGGCAAGCATGCTTAGCACTTAGTCCTTGCATTGTTTGTTTTAAATTTTATGCTAGAAGATAGAGGAAAAAATATATATATGATTAATTGTTACGTAACTCCGCCCCGAGGGTAGATATAAGGGCGGGCGTTACATATAGTACATTCATTATGAATGAAAGAAAAATGAAAGAATGCATGTATGTATTTTACTTTAAAGTATGGCTTGTACCGGATCTTGAAAAAGATCCACGGTTCTGGACTACCGAAGCTGTCCCTAGGTTGAAAGAAAGTAGGCCTAGTAACTCTAGTAGGTCGAGACTAGCTATCTCGCATCTATTTAGGGATGCGCGCAAAGAAAGAATGGGTACAAGCTGGGGACCCCAATAAAGATGATGTATGCTTATTTTAAAGTATTACTTATTATCTTTTCTAAAGAGCATCCTAAATGTTTTTGCAATGCATATGTTTTATGTTTGTATGCATTCATGTACCTTATTTGCCTTGTGAGTTTTATGCTATACATGAGATGTTATATGTCTTTCAAATATACGTGACATGTGGATTTAGTGAGTAGGAAAGAACTTACTAGGTTTCATACTTATAGTTAATTTCTCATGTTGCAGATCAACATAGAAATTTCTAAAGGAAGGAAGCTGCAGGAAGGGCTCGTGTGTGTGGTGGTGACTTGGCTGATCGATCCATTTTAGTGCCATTATAGACTTAACACTTATCTTTATAAGAAAGCATGTTTTACTACCTTATACTTGATACTTGTTAGCTTTTTTGGAATTTATTTAATGCATGGATGCTACTAGATACTATATGATCTTTATACCCCCTTCTTGTTGCATGTGTTATAGTTATGCTTTATTTCCGCTGCAATGCTTTAGATTTATATGCAATAATATGCGTAAGTTAAGTAGGAAAAGGTAACGCGCCGCCTTAACGGTAAGGGGTGGGTGTTACACACGACAAGCACATAAACTAAAAGCAATAAACAAGAAAAACTAATTTTTCCAACTATTATGGCTTTAGTCTTCAATATGCCTCCAATTGTGTCGCTACCTCGTCTGCTCCTCCCTATCCATGCGCAAGCCACCATGAAGGGATCTCCGAGCCGAGATAAAATGTTATTTAATTTACATCCATCGATCCTATACTCCATCAAGGAGTGCACATCAAATCTAGATCGAAAGTAAATCAAAAGCGCGGCTAAACAAGTACTATATTTAATTACAAAAATCAAAAACCAAATTTAGCTTCATCAATCCTGAGGATTCAAATAATATTATATACATGCACAACCAATCACATACACATATATTTTAGCCATAATAGTTGGAATCTCGTGCCTGCAACCAAAGAGTTAGCCTACGTACATCCTACTATTATCCGACAAAATAAAATATATGATAATGTGAAAAAATGTAACCGAATCCAAAACACACAAAATCGGAAACCATTGGCTTTGATACCAATTGTTGGTCGTGGATTCTGGGTCGTGCATGGGAAACCTCTCCATGTCCACAAATTAAAATTTTTCAATTCGATTGGAGACCTATTTCCCAAACGACTATCTCATCGTCGTACTAATTGATTCGAGTTACTACTTGACCAAACTTGTTGTTCAAGCCTTGTAACTCACCTAACCAATTAGTCGCAGAATAGACGATGCGTGGATCGCCGTATTTGTGTTTATTATCGGGGTCCATGACAATTAATTATCATAATTAAATAAACAATAATAATTAACATGATAATTAAACAAACAAATAATAAGATCAATGGAACCATGAGAAAAGTTATACCTTCCCTTTTACCTCGCGATCTTCTACTGTATGACCCATCCCTTCTTGGACGTCGTGTGGGCAACAAACTTCCAAGAACCAGAGTCACCAAGGCTACCAACACCTCCTTCTTCAACTCCACCAAAACCCTAGGTCTAGGGTTGCCGCCGGCCACTTCTTCCTCTCCTCCCTTGCGCCGCTGGCCACTCCTAATCCTCTCCAAGGTGCACCGGCCACAAGGTAGCCGAGAAGAAGATGGAAAGGATGATGAAGAAGTAGAAGAAGAAGAAAGAAGAGGTCTCTTCTTCTCTTTCTTCTTCTTCCAACACAAACCCGCCGGCTTCCTCTTCTTCCTCACCGCTGACGCCAACTTCTCCTAGCCGTTTCCGCTGGCTGTCCCTTCTTCTTCATCTCAAGATCGCACCGGCCAAGAGAAATGAAGTATTCTCTTCATCCTTGTGCTACCAACCAAGAGAGGAGAAGGGAGAAGAAAGAAGAGAATGAGTCTCTTCTTGCTTCTGGCCGCCAGCTGCCCTAGGAGAGAGAACGAGAGGGAGAGGAGAGAAAAACCTAGAGTTTTATGATCAATTGGATGCCTTGATCTCATGACTCCATGGGTATATATAGGGCTACAATAGGGACCATGAGGAGGAGTTGGGTCTTGGCCACCTAATGGATCAAGGCCCGATCCATTAATGAAGATCTATTCCTTTAAAGAATCCTCATTGAACTACCTCACCAACCCCCATATTTAAATATGGGCTCCACCTATTATGAGTACAAGTATCTCTCCATGTTTAAGATATCGAATGTCCATTAATTAATTAAATTACTGACAATTTAATTAATTAACATTTAACTCCTTGAGTAGTACCTAATGGACCAAGTCCCACCTGCAGGATTTAACATGATAAAACTTGTGAGCTCCTCAAGTGGACATCATCAACCCGACTCACCAGGGCATGGTTTCCTTGTATAATCAATGACACACCATGTAAATAATATTATTTCCCAACTTACCGGGTCTATCGATTTAACACATAAATCTCGCCCATTGATAAATCAAAGAAATAAATATTAAGTACATGTGCCCGTTATTAGATCGGGATTTAGAGCATGTATTCCCTAATAACTGAGGTCTGATTCAATTATAAAGTCAATATAAATTGAATCACCTCTGTGTCGGTCCTGCTCAATTCACACAAAGTGTACTAGTGTAATTCTATGGTCAAGATAAACTAACACCAAATTACATTACAAACATCCCGATGGTTTGTCCAAATCCATCTCGGTTGTGAGCTTCTACTTATACTTTACAAGGGACCGATAACATGATCTTCTATGTGACACCACACACCATTTTATCTACAATGTAAACTAATATAAATTTGCAAACAGTGATCTTGTGATTCTCTTTCAAAATGTAGATGTCTATATAAAAGCAAGGCTTTTAGTATACATCCTAACACGTGCCTCTTCTAGACACGACTGTGCCATAGCCGTGTTGCCCTTATTGCATACTAAAAGGAAAATAGTCATAAGTTTGTGCTTAGTTGGAGTTATGGATCATTATATCAAATTGAAGAGGACTTCAATATCTACAACATTGTTGAAGACATGAACATGACAAAATAACGTCTTGAGGTGCAAAAATGGGGACACAACCATACCTCTCCTAGGCATGGTTGTATCACAGGGCCATGTCAAAACACATGGCTATGTCACATGGGCACACAGTCACATAGCCGTGTCAAAACACACAATCATGCTAGTTTGGCCTTGTGGAGCACGACGGGGTCGTACCAAACCACATGGCTATTGGTGCAAAGAGCATCAGTGATGAATAGTCATCCTCTAGGGTTTCGATGTTTGACAATATACTAAGGTTTGTCAATGTGATCATGGGTTAAGCCAAACAGGACCTGATGTTTGGTAGGATAAACCCAGGTTTGATCAAGCTTGTTAAAGGGTTAGCCAAACAGGATCTGATATTTGACAGAACTATAAGTGACAATATACTTAAGTTTAGTCAAAGTGACCTTATGTTTAGTAGTGTAAACCCAGGTTTGATCAGTTTGACAAAGGGGTTAGCCAAACAGGATCTGATGTTTGGCAGAGTGAATAGAACCCAAGGTTGGTCAGTTTGACCAAGGGATTAAAACGAAATGGACTTGAGGTTTGGTATACTTACCTGAAGGTTGGAAGAAGTCTAGTCAGGATTTAGATTATTAGCAAAGAAGTGATTATGGTGAAAGAAATCCTAGTGCGTGTAGCTAGGTGGAAGAAATCCTAGTGAGTGAAGGTAGGTGGAGGAAATCCTGGTGAGTGAAGCTGGGTTCTAGTGAGTGAAGATAGGTGGAGGAAATCCTGGTGAGTGATGCTGGGTCGTATTGAGTGAAGCTAGGTCGACTAAGTCCTGGTGAATGAAGCTAGGCACGAAGTTATGGTCCGGGGGACTGAGCACTAAGTCTTGGTCGGGGATCGGCCAACAGAGTCTTAGCCGAGCAAGGACTATGTGTTGGGGCAATCGGCCCTGAGATGATCTGGAGGATCATGATATTTTGATGTGTGGGCAATATGGTTAAGTTAGGATGTGTTGTTAGACTAATATGTGTACATGAGTGTGCAGGTGTACAGGTACACATGGACTTAGTTGATGTCTTCAAGTGAAGGATGGCATGGAGTCAAGCTGAAGGCTTGCGTGCGCATCTGAGGGACCGTTGGATAGTAGGGATGATGAGCCAAGGGATGTGGACTTCGAGGCGTACGTGAAGGGTGGCATGGAGGCAAGCTGGAGGCTTGCGTGCGTATCCGAGGGACGAGGGCCGAAGATGAAGAAGGCGTGAAGGCAATAGTCAAGGCTGCTGATGAAGGGTCAACTAGGTTGTGAGGGTTCAGGTGTGAGTCATTGTACTCAGGGTCTAAGCCGAGAGGGTTTGAGTGCGGAGAGATTTGTACTCAGGAGTGAAACCCTAGGCTTAGGTGTGTACCAGTCGACTGGCCCATTGGCAGTCGACTGGTATAGGCTGAAACAGACTGGCAGATTCGAACATTGTGATGTAACGGTCGAATCTAAGTGGGACTAGTCGACTGCCCCAGGGGCAGTCGACTGGTAGTGACTGTTTCAGATTCGAGCCCTATTTAAAGGGGCTTGTTTCCTACTAGCTCGCTTAACAAAACTCGCTTGGAAAAAGTGGGTTAGTAGTCTATTGTGATCAGAGAGCGTCCGAAGTGTTGTGGTGAGGTTTCTCCACCCACAAGGAGCGACAGATCTAGCCGAAGGTTATCCGGGGGTTGATCCACCAAAGGATTCTTGGATTAGTCACCCGACCGGGGTGGATACCAAGTAAATCAGGTTGTTAGCATTGTTTGTTTCTTATTTACTTTGCATATTATTGTTTCCGCTGTGCTAACAAATTTGTAGAGATCCAATCCGGAAAAAGTGCTATTCACCCCCCCTCTAGCATGCCTAGACGAACCTTTAGTTGGTATCAGAGCTAGGACCGCTCTTGATTGGAATAACCGCCAAGGGAGCAAAGCAAAGCTAGAGGGAATGATGGAAGACAAACTTGGGGAGGATATAAACTCACCACCACCGTATGAGCATGAAGAATTTGATCATTCGAAGAAAAGGATGGAAAATTAGCTAGGGATGGATTGGGAATGTAGAATGACCATTGAGGATCCATTTGAAATCCCTAAGGATAAACATGGCAAGAGGCTTCGCCCCAGATATTGGACAAGTGAACAACAAGAACAAGCTAGGGCAAATAAAAAAGTGATCAATATGTTGATTAGTATCTTGCCTACTAATGTGATGAGTTGTATAGGAGATTACAAAAGCGCACATGATTTATGGAAGAAATTGGAAGAAGTTCACAAGAACTCTACACAAACTCAATTAGTGGAAGAGCATAATGAAATGAGTTCAATGGTCCAAAAGGACCGAAATGAAGAATTGTCCATGCCATCAAGTGAGGAACCATCCACCTCATCAAGAGAAGAAAAAGGAAGAATCAACATCAAGAATTGAGGGGGAGGAGAAACCCTCATCCTCACAAGAGCAAGAGAAGACTTCCAACTCCACCAAAGTCAAGTCAAAAGAGCATATCATATGTTTTGGGTGCAATAAAAAGGGGCACTACAAGGATAAGTGCCCACTAAGTAAAAAGGAGGTAATTCCTAAGCCCAAATCCATTCAATTTAAATCTAATATGGGTTGTAGGAATGAGGAAACTCAAAACAAAAGAAGGAGAATCCGATGCTTCACATGCGGGGAGCTCGGGCATTATCATACAAAATGTCCAAGAAGCGGAGAGCTCAAAAAGATAGAGCATCTTAGGAAATGAGAGAAAGAAGAAAGAAAGAGGAGCACTCATCAAGGGGGGAGCACCAAGGGTAAGGGAAGTAACCTCTAACTCTACTCATGCTTCAAATTCTTCCATGATTGCTCAAAATATTTATATGAGTGATAGAATTGATAACAATTGCTTACCCATGCATGTTTTTGGTTTTAAATATCATGATAGGAATAGAAATAATTTTATATGCCAAAACACCAAAAATTCTATGATGCATGATAAATCTAGGAACTCTAGGAATAAGGACCAAGGCATAAATTCTAAGAAAGGGAGAAATATGCCTAGAAAAATAGGAAGATCTAGAAATGATCAAATTAGATCTAGTGATCCTAGGATTAGGAAGTTAGGAAAGGAAAATCAAATTTTAAGAGCAAAACTTGATCAATTAGAAGGAAACTTGGGTAGAGTCATTCAAGGATCCGAGAGATTGAACATGATATTGTTGGTGCAGGAAGCACCATATCGAACCTTGTTTTGATATTGGCAAAGGATTCAAAGTTAAGTCTATTTGTGATTTAACGATGTTACTCAAGTGTGCAGGAAAAGTCCTAGTGAAGGGCTGCTAGGCACCTGGCGAAGGGCTGCCAGGATACAAAGTCCTAGCGAAGGACTGCTAGGCACTGAGGAAGGAATGCCAGGATAAAAAGCCTTAGCGAAGGACTGCTAGGCACTAGCGAAGGAATGCCAGGGTAAAAAGCCCTAGCGAAGGACTGCTAGGCACTAGCAAAGGAATGCCAGGGTAAAAAGCCCTAGCGAAGGAATGCTAGGCACTGGTGAAGGAATGCCAGGGTAAAAAGCCCTAGCGAAGGACTGCTAGGCGCTAGGCGAAGGACAGCTTGGGACTGAAGCCCTAGCGAAGGAATGCTAGGCACCGGGCGAAGGACAGCTCGGTATCCAAGACCTGGCAAAGGACCACCAGGCAAAAGTCCAACCAGAGGAGCGGTTGGCATCAGGTACATTCTCCCGAGAGGAGTAGGTGAGGACGCGTTCCCCGTCGAGAGGGAACAGTAGGCGTCGGTTCGACCTAGGGCTCCATTTTGGAGGCCCAAAGTCAGAACCAAGACAGCTAAGGCTGTATAAACTAACACATTATTATTTTATGTTGTTTTGGACTAACCCTGGATGCAGGACCAAAGGAACGAGTGTCTGCAGCTTAGAGAGTCTCAAAGGAGTGAGGCAGTGGCTGAGTAGGGCGCCTGGTGTGTCCCGGGCGCTCCCAAGGTGCATACAAAACAATGTAAGTAAGGAAGGCTTTGAACAGCTGGTGGGCGGGGCGCCCCCGTACTCCTGGGCGTCCCTGCTGCTCCCGGGCGCCCCTGCTGCTCCCGGGCGCCCCCAGCGTCCCGGGCGCCCCCAACGCCAACCACCGAAGCAGCTCCCCTCGAAGTTAACAGATGAAAGTTTGACCCGGTCAATACGGGCGCCCCGAGCGCTCCGGGCGCCCCGGTCAAAGCTGATCCCGAATGCAAAGGGATCAGAAGCTGACCGAGCAACTACCGGATCAACTGACACGTGGGGGGGGGGGGCGCCCCCGACGTTCCGGGCGCCCCCAGGGCTATATAAAGGTCCCTCGACCCCAGGCTTCAGAGCATCAATTCATTTTAACGCTTCAACGCTCTACTGCTCTCGCGCCTTGCTCCAAAAACCTCCCGACTCGAGACTCAAGCGCCGACGACGTCCTGCTGTTACGGAAAAAGTCAATCTACTCCGGACGTCGGTAAAGAAGAGTTGATTTTTAATTTACTGCACTTATTCTGTAATCAATCTTTGTAAACTGTTTTTGCGCCTCATATAGAATTGCCCAAAGTAAACGATCAACGATCGTGGGCCTTGGAGTAGGAGTCGACCTAGGCTCCGAACCAAGTAAAAATCACTGTGTTTGCGTGTTTGTTTTTTTATCTTCCGCTGTGTAATTTCTCTATCTCAAATCCGAACGCTTTCCGATATTCACCCCCCCTCTATCGGTTCTCTCGATCCAACAAGTGGTATTAGAGCGGGGAAGCTCAAATTTGGTGCAACCACCAATTTGGGAGTTTTTTGGATTTACGAAATTTTTTATTTTATTTCTTTTCTTTTTGTTAATCAACACCACTCGATCAGTCTCGCTTTTTATTTTCAAATAAATAATATCTGTAGGTGTATTTAAAATATTGAATTCTCATTTTCAATTTTGAATTCTCATTTTTTCACTATAAGTCAAAATTGATAAAACGAACAATTTTTGAAAATTTGTCATAAACTTTTTTTTATTTTAATATTTTCCTCGAAATTCGTGCTACCTTAATTCGAGCAAATTTTCTTTAACATTAAATTTTTAATTTTTCATCATTAATCAGAATTGACAAAATTAATATTTTCAAAAATTTGTCAAAAATTATTTTTATTATTTTATTATTATTCCGCCTCAAAATTTGTGCAACATTTATTTTGAGCTATTTTTCCCTTCTCCTGCACTACTAATCCAAGACCAAGTCTTGGTATATTTTTGTTACTTCTTTTCTGTACGAGGTTAAACTAAATGGCCAACCAAGAATGGAACAGTGCCCGTCCACCGCTATTCTCCGGCGAGAACTTCAATTCCTGGAAAAGTCTAATGGAGTTCCATCTGAAGGCCCATATGGACATATGGATGATCATTCAAACAGGGTTCTCCCTCCCCACAGAAGATGGATCATCAATCGCCTGGGACAAATTGGACGAACCAACTCTGAGGAAGATCGAGACTGATGCCAGGGCAACAACAATCTTACAATGCGGCCTGACCAAAGAAGAACTGAAGCGGGTCGGATCCTTCAACTGTGCCAAGGAGATGTGGGAAAAGCTAATCAATCTACACGAAGAGAGCTCCGATGTTGAGATCTTAGAAGCTCAAGAACAAGTAGCTGAGACAGACTCGACACCCGACGTCGAAATCAAACCAGAGTCAAACGATGAGTTTTCTGAGACAAAATCGGTAATTAATTTTGAATCGTTTTCTGAATTAAGATTAAATAATCAAGTTGATATTGCAATGGTCGAGGAAGGTATAGTTTTTATTGCAGGAAAAACTCCAAGAGAATTGCAAAAGAGGCCTCAACCAATACCTGAGTCCAACTCAGACTCAGAATTTGATGATGAAGAAGGGGATGATCAGAAGCTGGTCTGGATGACTCGCGACCACTACAAGATGCTAAAGACGACAAGTATCAAGAGGGAGATTCCCAACCGGGAATCAAAAGGTAAATTTACGATATTTGAAAATCTAATATTTACCTCAAAGAACGTAATTAATTCATACAAAATAGCTAAGGTTAATATGTCAGAAAATTTAATTCCCAACCTTGTTGATTTTAAAAAACCTGAGTATTATTTCGATTATGATGTAACTTAGAACATTTTTTTGTTTGCTTTAATTGTGTGTTGTTTGTTATTTTATTTTTATTTTTCTTTTGCTTAAAATTAGGATTGGTTAGTTTAAGGACTAACCTGATTAATTGAAACTTGAACAACCTAGTATTAGGACAAGGTTTGATGATAGTACGTTAAGAAAGCTTTACTAAGGAATCAAGTAGGGTAAGGAGTACCTTATTTGGACTTTTTAGTCCGGTGGAACTAGCCGAAGCTACCTCTCCGAATCTTAAGCTAGTTAGACCAGAGTGTCTCAAACAATGATTTGAAAATGATCTTTCTTTAAAAGGCTTTGTCTAGGAAAGGGTTGTTGATCCAATAAGGCTACGGCTAAAGAAGGCCTCTGTGCCTCGCCAAGACCTGGAAGCCAATTATCGAAACTCACTTTTAAATTATTATTTGTTAAACTCGAATCTAACACAAGCTTCAATTAAATCATAGTGTTAACATCAAAAGATAAAATTAATGCATCTCACAAAACAGTTAAGGATATCCTGTTTTGTCACTTAGAAATGGGTGAGATGCTTAGGACCTAAAAGTTGAGTCCAACCCAACCAATTAAATTCAATTAAATCTTAATTAAACCAATTAAATTCAATTAAATATTAATTAAATCAATTAATTTCAATTAAATCATAATTAAATCAATTAATTTGAATTAAATCTTAATTAAATCAATTAATTTCAATTAAATCTTAATTAAATCAATTAAATTCAATTAAATCTTAATTAAATCAATTAAATTCAATTAAATCAATTAAAATCAATTAAATCTTAATTAAATCAATTAAATTCAATTAAATCTTAATTAAATCAATTAAATTCAATTAAATCTTAAATCAATTAAATTCAATTAAAACTTAATTAAATCTTAATTAAGTCAATTAAATTCAATTAAATCTTAATTAAATCAATTAAATTCAATTAAATCTTAATTAAGTCAATTTAATCAAATTCAAAACAACTTAATTAATTATTCTCAAAATTCAATTTAATAATTGTCAATCATTTATTTTCAAAATTAAAATATTTGTCTCACACAACTCATAAGGTTAACATGCTTGACCACGTAGAACTGGGTGAGACATCTAGGACCTAAAAACATAATTCACTATCCTTTTAAATAAAAAAAAATATTTTCAAAAGTTATTCAAAATTATCTCTATTTTTCAAATTAATTCAGTTTATGGTACCCTACTCTTTCAATTCTAACGTTTTTTTATGAAATTTCATGTGAAATATCTCGATAGACTCGTTTTAAATATAATATAGGGGGTTGTTTAACTGAGTCAAAACAGTCAACCCTAGTCAACATAGTCAAACTTGCTCAACACTGAACCCCTTAAGCAACTTAGATAAAAGTCAGACTGTGTCGGATACAGGGGGAGTTTCTTTTAATACTTTTCAAAAAATTTAAATTAAAAAAAAAACCTTATGCTCTAAATCTTATTATCATCTCGATAAGGTTTTCAAAAATTGATTCAAAAACCTTCGTATTCTGTTATCTGTTTGAAAAATTATCATCATTTCAAACTATTTTTCGAAAACTGTGTTGTCATTTCAAGTTATGTTTTCAAAAATGTGTCTCCTTGAAAATTATCATACTCAGAAGGTTATTCAAAATTATTCTTTTGATT
The DNA here is from genome assembly GCA_024364735.1 of Boesenbergia rotunda. Lineage (NCBI taxonomy): Eukaryota > Viridiplantae > Streptophyta > Magnoliopsida > Zingiberales > Zingiberaceae > Boesenbergia > Boesenbergia rotunda. The sequence goes on from JAGFNQ010002679.1 coordinate 53,331, forward strand.
TTAATAAACCCTAAAGACACATAGGAAGGTCCACTTCATGATCTACAAGGACTCCTAGGATGTGTCAAATTTAGGGGGAGTTTGAGTCAAAAGAAGAATTTTTGAAATATTTTTGTTGGTAATTATTTGTTTTGAAGTTATTAGATAATTCTTATAATTTAAATCAAACCCTAAAACTCAGAGAAAGATCGCTTGTAGTCAACAAGCTTCCTAGGACTAGGACAAGTTTAGGGGGAGATCAAATTAAAAGAATTATTGAACATTTTCAAAATTATGTGTTTTCATGCACTGCAAGTTTAAAATCCTTTTGAAGACTTAAATAATTTTTCTTTCAAAATACTATTATTTTATTTTTCAAAATTCTTGTGGCTTATGAAGTTACTTTTTATATTTACTTGGGTTGAAAATTTTCCAGGACACTTAGGGAAATGTCCTTGTAGTTAACAAGGTTTCCTAGGATTGTGTCAGACTGGAAAAGAAACCTAGTCAAGTAAAATATTATGTTTTCAAAGTCTAATACTTTTCAAAAATTACTTTTTATAAAATTACTTATACTTTTCAACGTCTAATACTTTTCTAAAAGTACTTATGTGTTTCAAATCATACTTTATCTCAAAAGTACTTGAAAAATCTTTTCTAAATTTTTTAAGGAAAATTTTTTAAACACTTTCTTACAAATACAAAATATTTTTTTACTGCATAATACTCTTCAAAATGGATTTAATCTAGAAATTTAAGCTTTTTGCTATGCTTTCAAGAATTATACTAAGTATTTTTATGTTTTCAAAACTCATGAGCTCTGATACACAAATTTTAAAAATATATTTTTCAAGAGTTCTTTATTGATATATGGCTAAGGGGGAGAGTAGAAATTAAATTCTTCCTTAAACTTTTTTCGTTTTTAAAGAAACTTAATTGAAAATTTCGAGTTGCTCTCAACTTAGAATTTCCTGTGTGATACTCATAAGTTTTTCAAAATATTCATTTCAAAACTTAACTTAGAAATGATCTAAAACATAAGGAAAAGAATTTCACATTAAGGAGGAGAGAAAGGAAATTTTGTTTAATTTGTTTTTAAAAAAAAATTGCTTTCAAAAATTTCTAAGCATTTCTAAGTGTTTCAAAATTATTTTTAAGTGCATGTTTTTTCCTAAGTAAAATTCTTCTTAGTAAACAAAATTTGGTTGAGCAAAAACTGGTTAAAAATTTTGGCAAATATTTCTATGTAAATTTTTTTGGTGAAAAAAAAAACTTGTCCAGATCTTGTTTTCCAAAATGCACAAAGTGTTTCCAAATAAATATTTCTAAGTGTGCAAAAATTTTTTGGTAAAAAATTTTTTTGGGAAATTTGCCTTCAAAATTTGCCTAAGTAAAATTCTTTTTTGCAAAGCCTTGTAAGTAAAAGTTTTTTTTAACAAAATTTAGGTTTACAAAACTTCTGAAAATTTTACCCTGTTCACCCATGTTTTGTTTTTGATATATGTCAAAGGGGGAGGAAAGGTCAAAGTTAAGTGTTTTAACATAAGAATTCAGGGTTTTAGGGGGAGTATGAGAAATAAAGAATTTTTTTAAATCTATTCTGTTCATACTCCGTTCATACTTCATTGTGTTTTTATCTTCTGTTATTAACTGTTATATGATTTTACTTAACTTTGAATTGTGTTGCCATAAATCAAAAAGGGGGAGATTGTTGGTGCAGGAAGCGCCATATCGAACCTTGTTTTGATATTGGCAAAGGATTCAAAGTTAAGTCTATTTGTGATCTAACGATGTTACTCAAGTGTGCAGGAAAAGTCCTAGCGAAGGGCTGCTAGGCACCTGGCGAAGGGCTGCCAGGATACAAAGTCCTAGCGAAGGACTACTAGGCACTGGCGAAGGAATGTCAGGATAAAAAACCCTAGCGAAGGACTGCTAGGCACTGGGAAGGAATGTCAGGGTAAAAAGCCTTAGCGAAGGACTGCTAGGCACTGGCGAAGGAATGCCAGGGTAAAAAGCCCTAGCGAAGGACTGCTAGGCGTCAGGCGAAGGACAGCTTGGGACTGAAGCCCTAGCGAAGGAATGTTAGGCACCGGGCGAAGGACAGCTCGGTATCCAAGACCTGGCAAAGGATCGCCAGGCAAAAGTCCAACCAGAGGAGCAGTTGGCATCAGGTACATTCTCCCGAGAGGAGTAGGTGAGGACGCGTTCCCCGTCGAGAGGGAACAGTAGGCGTTGGTTCGACCTAGGGCTCCATTTTGGAGGCCCAAAGTCAGAACCAAGACAGCTAAGGCTGTATAAACTAACACATTATTATTTTATGTTGTTTTGGACTAACCCTGGATGCAGGACCAAAGGAACGAGTGTCTGCAGCTCAGAGAGCCTCAAAGGAGTGAGGCAGTGGCTGAGTAGGGCGCCCGGAGTGTCCCGGGGCGCCCCCAAGGTGCATACAAAACAATGTAAGTAAGGAAGGCTTCGAACAGCTGGTGGGCGGGGCGCCCCCGTGCTCCCGGGCACCCCCGCTGCTCCCGGTCGTCCCCAGCGTTCCGGGCGCCCCCAGCGCCAACTACCGAAGCTGCTCCCCTCGAAGCCAATAGATGAAAGTTTGACCCGGTCAATATGGGCGCCCCGAGCGCTCCGGGCGCCCCGGTCAAAGCTGATCCCGAATGCAAAGGGATCAGAAGCTGACCGAGCAACTACCAGATCAACTGACACGTGGGGGGGGGGCGCCCATGACTTTCCGGGCGCCCCCAGGGCCATATAAAGGGCCCTCGACCCCAGGCTTCAGAGCATCAATTCATTTTAACGCTTCAACGCTCTTCTGCTCTCGCGCCTTGCTCCGAAAACCTCCTGACTCGAGACTCAAGCGCCGACGACGTCCTGCTGCTCCGGAAAAAGTCAATCTACTCCGGACGTCGGTAAAGAAGAGTTGATTTTTAATTTACTGCACTTATTCTGTAATCAATCTTTGTAAACTACTTTTGCGCCTCATATAGAATTGCCCAAAGTAAACGATCAACGATCGTGGGTCTTGGAGTAGGAGTCGACCTAGGCTCCGAACCAAGTAAAAATCACTGTGTTTGCGTGTTTATTTTTTTATCTTCCACTGTGCAATTTCTCTATCTCAAATCCGAACGCTTTCCGATATTCACCCCCCCTCTATCGGTTCTCTCGATCCAACAGATATCAATTGACCAAAATCATAGGAATGGTAGGTCGGATTTAGGATACCATCCTAGGAGGGCTAATGTTGAGAAAATATCATATTCAAGGATGCCCTATAACTATGGTAGAGAAGAAGTCAAAAATGGCAAAGAAAATCCATTTGAAGGAAAAGAAAAGAAATTGGCCATGAGAAAGGTCTATAGGGTTAAGAGAATAATAGTGGAAGGTCAAGAAGCACCGGAGGAGCACCGGTGTGGGCTTGCTTTTGTAGAAAAGCTACCTAGGGAGATAACTAGGAATAGGAGCTCAAGTGAGAGCTCAAGAAGCCAAAGTGGGTTCGATGGTCAATGGATCTAGTGGTTTCCTTCTAGGAAATTGAAAAGAACTATAGGGTGTGTCAAGAGGTTTAAAAGACTAAGGTTAGTCTTAATCTTAGAAAATTGGCACACTAAAGGGAGGATTATAGAGAAAAAGGTGAAATTGGATTTTTAATGGAGCTAAATCGGTTTTAATGTCTAAATACCATATAACTTGATGCCATGAATGGATAATTATTGAGTATGGGAAGAAGCATCAAGGTGAGGTCCAAATTAGAACTTTTGGGAAAGGGTTCATGATACATTTTAGAGAAACTCGAAGTTTGTACCAAACTTGGGATTCGGGATGACTTTGACTGAAATTATATTTTTTCCAAGTAAATATAGGATCCACAAATGTCCCACAAGAATTCAGAATTTTTGGAAATTTGTGGAATTAGTTAGGAATTTCTGAAGTGCGGATTGGAAAGCTAAAAATCAGGTACCAGTCGACTGCCCTCTGGCAGTCGACTGCGAAAACCCACAGAATGTAATTACACTCTGGCCCAGTCGACTGCCAAATCCCAGTCGACTGGTACGCGGGTTTTATAAAGGGAAAGGGCGTGCTGGGAAAGCCAAACCTAGGGTTTTGGCTGATCACTCCCGGCGATTTTCTCCTCCTCTCAACTCTCCTTGCGTCCTAAGCTCCTCCTAAGCCCTAAAAGTCTTCTCTAAGGCCTTCTCTACTTCGGATCTACTTCTAGGGTTTGCTAAAACCTCATCTTTTCAAGCCACATTCTTAAACTCAAGTCAACATGAGAAGGATGAAAAGGTATTGCGTTTTAAGGTTCATTTTTCTCGATTAAACCATGTTTTGACACTAATATGACATTTTTGTGTGTATTCCTTGATGTTTTTCCTTTTTGGGGGTTGTCTTGGCATGCATGGGTATGTATGGGGTTTAGAATGACTTCTAAGAGGTCTAGGGGTGAAGGGTCATCCCGACAGAGTCAGGAAGGGTCCAGGTTTAGGTCCTTGGAGTGTAAGCAGTGTTTTGAAGAGAATGAATTCGTGGTAATGAGTTGTAGATACCTGAACAAAACTTTCTTTCAAGAAAAGTCACCCCAGTTGGCTGAAATGATCACTCATTTTCAGCTAGATCAGCTAGTTTACTGCCAGCAGGACATAGACATTGACTTGTGTTCAGAGTTTTATGCAAATTTGACCTGTATTGACTCTGATAACAATTTGTATGAGTCCCGCGTTGCTGGTGTTCCTATCCCCTTCTCTATCATGGGTTTAGCCGGGTTCCTCCAGTGTAGGGCATCCAACAATGCATCTGTGTATTTTCCTACTGTTGTTGAACCTTTAGAGTTTCCTGGAGTCACTATTGATCATATTCACATGCATTATTTCCGAAGACATAGGAATGACTCGGAGCGTCTTTTTGATGCTAAACTCATGCGACCATTTAGTCATGTCTTGTATAAGGTCGTCGTCGAGTGCATCCTGCCTATTGTCACCAAGGGGAGGTCTAAGGTTAGACTCCCACATTTGGTGATGATGTATGCTTTAGAGAGGAGGTTGGACATTGATGTCTTCCTCCAGGTTTTTAGAGCTATCTGTCATTCTTCCCATAGTGTCAATGGGAAGATATATAAGCCCTTTTGCCACATCCTTACAGCGTTTTTCCACCTACATTTTGGCATCTGGGTGTGTAGTGGTCAGGTGAGGCACCTGTCAAAGGACTATGATCAGATTGGCATGCGCCAATTGTCCTTGGCAGGTATTGAGTGTAGACAGAGAGCATTTGTTTGGAGGGAGTGCCCAGAGGCTGCAGACGTAGATGAAGAGCCCACTGAGCTGGTCACACGTGTAGAGATTACCCAGCTCCAGGCGGATGTTCATGGGCTCCGGGAGGATGTTCACGTCATCCGCGAGGACATTCACGGATGCCAGTAGACGGAGCAGAGGCTTGAAGCAAAAGTTGATAGGATGGCCAGTCGCCAAGATGAGATGTACGAGATGATGCAGCAGTGGCATCTTGCTTATCAGGCTCCTCCTCCTCCTCCTCCCTCTGGCAGTGACGATCACATGTACTTCTGACCAGTGGGTACAGCTTTTGCGAGTGGTTCTAGTGTTGAGAGTATTATGTCTTGATGTTTTATTATACCTCTCAATCACTTGATATTCTGGTGATTGTATTTATGTGGAGGATTTCAGGGCCTTGGCACTAGATACTATCTTAGGTCCTATGTCATCTATATATTACTTTATCCTGTAGTTTTTATGACATATGACTTGCTTCACTATGTTTCTATTGAGTTATTGAAGTGTTGTCATGACTAGATGCTATTTTGAAATTTCCTTGAAAGACTCTAAGTGCTAATAGATGTTTCTATTATGTCTTTTATGTATGTGATCATGATATGATTTTGAAATTTTATATTATATATCATCTAACATGGTTTGATTGGAAATCAAATAATGGTGTTATGTATAAAAAGGATGATCATCTAGACTTAAAAGACAAAGAGGGGGAGATCTTGTCAAAATGGAAGTGTCTATATGAAAAAGGGGAGTCTGGGAATCATTTTAAATGTCAAGTGAAAGTGATAAAAGGTGGCAAACATTGGATACCATGATTAGGAGTCAAACTTGATACAAAATGGCCACAAATTGAGAAGTTTAGAATTTGTACCAAAAGTCAAGTACGGTTGATGTTTTTCATAAAGCAAATTTTTCTAGGGTAGGGAATACCTTAACAATCGTGCTTGCAAAGTTTCACATTTTTCCAGAATTTTTGGAATTTTTTATTCGTTTATGAATTTCGGCTAAAATTCTGAAAAACTGCGTATCAGTCGACTGCCAGGATCGCAGTCGACTGGTAGTGAGGGCATTATGTATTTTTCTGGTTTCTGAGGTTTTTTTTCAGAAACATGGGTCAGTTATATTTGGCACCAGGAGTAGGGTTGCTTGGGGCAATCTTTTGATGGTGTCAAAGGGGGAGAATTTGAGTATTAAGTTAGGGTTGGGTTTGAAACTTAACTTAGGATGGATTGTGACTTTGGAGTTAAGTTGGGAGAACTTAACTTGGGATTAGCAATAAGGATTGAAATTTGGGAGAAAGCATAGGTTAAGGGGGAGGTTGCCTCTTGTGTGTTATGCTTTAATTTCAATTGCTTTTGCTATTATTGTTGCTATATGTTTGCCTAACTTAACATATTGCCATACATCAAAAAGGAGGAGATTGTTGGGGCAATCGACCCTGAGATGATCTGGAGGATCATGATATTTTGATGTGTGGGCAATATGGTTAAGTTAGGATGTGTTGTTGGACTAATATGTGTACATGAGTGTGCAGGTGTACAGGTACACATGGACTTAGTTGATATCTTCAGGTGAAGTATGACATGGAAGCAAGCTGGAGGCTTGCGTACGCATCTGAGGGACCGTTGGATAGCAGGGATGATGAGCCAAGGGACGCGGACTTCGAGGCGTACGTGAAGGGTGGCATGGAGGCAAGCTGAAGGCTTGTGTGCGCATCCGAGGGACGAGGGCCGAAGATGAAGAAGGTGTGAAGGCAACAGTCAAGGCTACTGATGAAGAGTCAACTGGGTTGTGAGGGTCCAGGTGTGAGTCGTTGTACTCAGGGTCTAAGCTGAGAGGGTTTGAGTGCGGAGAGATTTGTACTCAGGAGTGAAACCCTAGGCTTAGGTGTGTACCAGTCGACTGGCCCATTGGCAGTCGACTGGTATAGGCTGAAACAGACTGGCAGATTCGAACATTGTGATGTAACGGCCGAATCTGAGTGGGACCAGTCGACTGCCCCAGGGGCAGTCGACTGGTAGTGACTGTTTTAGATTCGAGCCCTATTTAAAGGGGCACGTTTCCTACTAACTCGCTTGACGAAACTCACTTGGAAAAAGTGGGTTAGTAGTCTATTTTGATCAAAGAGCGTCCGAAGTGTTGTGGCAAGGTTTCTCCACCCACAAGGAGCGACAGATCTAGCCGGAGGTTATCCGGGGGTTGATCCACCGAAGGATTCTTGGATTAGTCACCCAACCGGGGGGGATACCAAGTAATCAGGTTGTTAGCATTGTTTGTTTCTTATTTACTTTGCATATTATTGTTTCCGCTGCGCTAACAAATTTGTAGAGATCCAATCCAGAAAAAGTGCTATTCACCCCCCTCTAGCATGCCTAGACGATCCTTCACTATGGACAGAAGTAAAGACAGGTCGAGGTCGGACGTCTCGAGATCTGGTAGTCTCAGAGGCCGAGCACAAGTCCTAGTCGAGGATCGAGCAAAAGACATAGCTGAGCGGGGATCGCAGACAGAAGTAGAGACGGGTCGAGGTCGGACGTCTCGAGATTCGGGTTCTCGGAGGCTGAGCAAAAGTCCAACTGGAGGTCCCGGTTGGCAAAGGTAACTTCTCCAGGGTGGAGTAGTTGAGGACGTGTTCCCCAGGAAATGGAACATTAGGCATCGATTTGACCTAGGATTTCGGGTGAAATCCAAAGTATGGACCAATTAACTAAGGCTTATGATTATTTGCTTTGTTTGTGTGTTTTGTTGTCTTACAGGTACCTGGAGTTGGAGCCAAGAGCAGAATAGAAGACAAAACAATCAAGCCTGGGAAAAGGGGTTCTTAGGCACCTGAATGAAGTCAGACACATAGTAACCCAGGCGCCTTATATTTATCAGCTGCCTGGGAAGACCTACAACGGATCACAACAATAGGTCATGTTTTGACCACGTGGCAGGCACCTAAGGCTTAACAGGCACCTGGGAAGGGATGTTTATCCCTACGCCGAGTTCGTAGCTGCGGATCAAGTTTGACTGCAACGTGACAGGCGCCCCAGAACTTGCTATATAAATGGTTCGACCTCTCACTTCAGAACAACAATTTCTACATCCACTAAAGCAATCTGTGTGAAGAAAAAACGCTCAAATCGAAGCTTTGTGACCAAGGAGGCTCGAGGAGGAAGTGCGTTGCACTTCGAACTTCCGGATTGGCCGGATCTTCATTTTCCGTTGGGTTGCTTTTTAGTTTACAAATCTGTACTTATTTATTATCATTATATTTGTTTGTACTTAAACTGTAAGACGGGTTTTTCTGCCTCCGGAAAGTCCGGAAAGGAGACTACTAGTGGACTCACGCTGAGTACTTAGGCCTTGGATCTACAGACCTTGGGAGTTGGGAACCAAGTAAATCCCACGAGTCTTTCTGCTGTCTTTCTTTTTATTTTATTTTATATTTTCGCTGTGTACTAACTCTGATAGAATGACGAATGAACAACGAAGTTTTCCGAAAAAAGTTCGAGTCGATATTCAACCTGTTGGATCGGAGTAAATCGATAGATGGGGGGGGGTGAATATCAATCGAAAATTTTCGGACAATAAAGAGAAATACGCAACGAAAATAGTAAAGCAAAGTCGCTAACATGATTTGTTTTACTTGGTTCGGAGTCGTAGTCGGCTCCTACTCAAAGGCCCACGGTCGTTGACCATTTATGTTGGGCAATTCTACATTCGTAAAAATAATTACAGTTTCGAGTACAGAAATAGAATCGGAAAAAGTAGTTACAACACTTAAGAAAATTGACAGTTTTACCGACGACCGAAGTGGATGGAATCTTGGAGCAGCGGGTCGTCGTCGGCGCTTGAATCTCGAATGCAGAGCGTGCCGGAATGTAGCGCTTGAACGAAAGTGTTGAAAGTGAATTGAGCGAGTTGTTCTGAAGCCTTGGGGGTGAACCCCCTTTTATAGTCGACTCCTGGGCGCATGTGTTGAAGGGGGCGCCTGACACGTGACCTCTCCTTCGCGAACATTGATCCGCAGGCTCGGTCAATGCTTATCCCCTTCAATGAGGCACCTTAGCTGTCTGGGACGCCTAGCTTGACTTGGTCCATAGGCTTTCGTGGCAGTTTGCTTCGATGGTCTCGGTTTGGCCTTGCACTGGGGCACCTGTATCCTTACAGGCACCTAGCCCAGTGAGGCGCCTCCTTCCAATGAGGCGCTTGAGTTGCAAAAACACAGTCCCTTCGTTTCCGGCAACCAGAGTTAGTTCCAAAATACAAGAAGCAAATATACAATATATGTTAGTCATTATTTACAGCCTAAGCTGTCTTGGTTCTGACTTTAGGTTTCCCAAATGGAATCCTAGGTCGAACCGACGCCTAATGTTCCCTCCACGGGGAACGCATCCTCACCTACTCCTCTTGGAAGAATTTTCCTTTTTGCCAACCGGCTCCTCCGGTTAGACTTTTGCCCAGCTTCACTCACCAAGTATTCGTGCCCAATCCACGATCAGGTCTTCATGCCTAACTTCACTCACCAGGTCTTCGGTGCTCAGTCTTCGACCAGGTCTTAGTGCCCAACTTCACTCACCAGGTCTTCGGTGCCCTGTCCTTGACCAGGTCTTAGTTCCCAGCTTCACTCACCATGTCTTATTGCCCAACTTTAGGTCATGACTTAGTTGCCCAGCCCGCGGGCAGGACTTAGTGTCCAGTTCAAATGAACCAGGACTTAGTGCCTAGTGTACCTAGGACTTTTTTGCACACTTAATCAACTTGTTAGTGTAAACGCCCGCCCCTCCTATCCTTATAAAAAGGGAAAGGCGGCACCACGCGAACATATATATATATATATATATATATATACCTTAACGCAATGGAACAATTTAAAACATGTAAACGCATCTTACATCATGGGAGCATGCTTGGTATTCATGCGCACAACTTGGCTCAAACATTTAACTCAAGAAGTACATTATGCAATCATGTGAACTTACGGTATATAAGACTCTAGATAGGGAATGAGCTACTAAGCAAACATGGCATTATATGAGAGGAATCCTAGACTCACTACAACCTACGGCCTAACCCGTGGCATGTGAGTACGAACACCCCATAAAAGCAGGTGAGCATTAACATAGGTTTTAGAGTTTACACATGGAATTTAAATGTATGAATCGAACTATGTAGGCATCAAACTCCAACACCCTAGAGCATGTTACATAATCCATATTGAGTCTTTAAACAAGCAAGCTCTAAACATGAATTCCATGACAAGTGCTAGTTGTGGAAATATCGTATTTTAGAAATGAACACAAAACATAGCACAACATGTTGTACTGTACGACCAAACATAAAACATAGTATGACATATTAGTATGATAATCTAGCATCAACAAGTGTAACAATGCGGAAGCTTATGACATGGATAAATTCTTGATTCATAAGCAAGCATAAGTAACAGGATCTCTTCCACCATGCTACTGCCACACACATCTTTGCCCTCCTTCTGCTCCCTTTAGTTTAGCATGCCCTTACCGTTTCTGCAGTATAAGAATGACACTAAACTATAAGCATATAGGCTTACTAAGATCCTTTCCTACTCACAAAAACCATGCGTCATGAATTGGACATAGAGAAAGTTAAACAACAACATATGGAAAGAAGATTCATATCACAAGAGTACTTCAACTTCAAGTATGGTTATTCAAGTAGGCACATAATATGAGATAAAAACCTTTATGCTTGAGGGATGTTTCTTTGAAAACATATATGTATAAGTACTCGAACATAACTCTCAACATAAGGGCCCGGCATTGTACCACATTCATAATTTGCGTGCATCCCTTAAGTAGATACAAGGTAGCTAATCCCGATCTACTAGAGAACTAGGGACAACGTAGGAGCCCATCCCAAGGACCTTTTTAGATTCCGGTACAAGCCCATACAAAAGTAAAATAGCTTATCATATTTCCATTCTTTTCATAAAGAATGCTCTTAGCATCTTTTAGGCATTCAATCATTCATAAGTCATGCATAACATAGGTATGCCCTAAAGGGCCTAAACATAATCATGATACATGAAGCATAACATAAAGCATACATGAATAAGGCCTAACATAATCATAAAGTAACATAGATGCATGCCAACATTATTATGTCATTTGATGAATCATGAAATATGTTCTTGATCTCTTAAGCCAATAGGAAGCATACTTAGGGTATTTAGCCTCCTCCTAAGCCTAAAACTAGGACTTGGCCGATACCTTCAAACAACCATATGTGACATAAAAATCATATAACATTCATATAACTCATATCATATCATAGGAAATCATTAACAAGCATAGTTGGGGGTTTAACTTGATCCTAATTATAGTTTTAGGGCGTGGCCGAAACCTTCAAGGGGCCTACTATATGATTTAAGCAACATAACACCCAAAACAATTACACTACAGGTGAGGAGAGACTTACCTCTTTTGCTTGGTTACCACCAATCTATATACCCTTAAATTGAGAGCGATGAAGACCTCCTTGTTCTTAGGATCTCCTTTGTTCTTCTCGCCTTATAAGGGGTCTTAAGTCTTCAAGAGATCTCCCTTGTGAAGCTTTCTAGGGGAGAGACCCTAGATGAGATTTTTGGAAATGGGAGAGGGAGAGGGAGATTCGGTGGTGGTGGAAGAAGGAGGAAGAAGAGGACAATTTATAATGCCTTTTGTCTCTTCACAAGTGCCTCTTCACCTTCTTCACATGGTGCCTCTTCACATCCTCTACCCTTAACCACAATTTTCCTCTCCTCTCTAATAGCACACCTCTGCTGGGGCTATTGGTTATCACATGCATCATAAGGCTTTGCTACCACCTAAGGTCCAAGTTTCAAACCTTGGCAAATTCTATTTTTTTGGTTCTTTCCCCTTTTATTTATTTATTTTTTTTTTGAAAAGCCCACATAAGCCTATTAAGAATTATACTAGAATTCCACCTACAATCCATTAAGAATTATACTAATATTCATATTAGTGTTCATGAAAAATTGAGAGGATTTTACGGGCGTTACAATCCCTCATACCTTATAAAGAGTTCGTCCTCGAACATAGAATAGTTCAGGGTACTTTTGTTTCATATCGTCCTCGCGTTCCCAGGTGACCTCTTCAAACCGTTGACTTCGCCATAGGGCCTTTACTAAGGGCACCTCCTTGTTCCTTAGCCTTTTGACTTCTCGATCTATAACGCCCGTTTTTTTTCCTAAAGCGGCGTTACGCTGATATACTTAAGGCATGTAACATCATACTGCAGCGGAATAACTTAAACCTTACATATACATGCCCCTACTACCATCTCTAATATAATGACATGGAACTTAACATATGAACGTCATGCTTAACATCATATCATAACATGCTTAACATCATACCATCAGGTTCATATCATATCATACTTGACATCTTATTATAAAGTTCCATAAGTCACTATCCGAGCATATAGGTAGCAAAAAATAAAGTTGTTAGCATAAACGGTTAACACATTCGATTTCATGGGCCAAGTCACCATCACACACATATTTCAGGCCCTCCTGCTGCTTCCTCGTTATCCCCTTGCATGATCTGCAGTATAAGGAAAGAAGACTATAAGCACACAGGCTTAGTAAGACTCTTTCCTACTCAATAAAACATTCGTTATTCCATAATAAGCACATAAAACATTATCATATTTACCATACCCTTGACATGGCATGATCATAAACATAAATGAACATTCGTAGCATAGCATGAGACCTGGCATGAACATAATCATACTAATCTTTCCTAGCATGGCATAAGACATGGTATAAGCTTAAACGTAGTAGCATGGCATAATACATGGCATAGCATAACGTAACAAAACTCAACCTATATGGCATAAACATAGGCATATCTTCTATCATATCATATGAACACCTTCTTAACATAATCCTGACATAGATCATTCATGCATATCTTTTATCTTAAAGCATAAGTATAAGACATCATTATCTTAACATGATGCATATCATGTATGAATGCATGGGTGGAATGCATTTACATAAGGATGCTTAACTTTTAAAACATACTTTGAAAAATGCTTAAACATCATCATCATAACATTTGGGGTCCCCGGCTTGTACCACATACATACATCATAGCGCACATCCCTAGTAAATCCGAGGTAGCTAGCCCCGACCTACTAGGGTAAGGACAGCATAATCGGTAGTCCCCGAACCGAGGCGCTTCTTAAGGAGCCCATCCCTGTTGCACAGCTTCGGTAGTGCCAGAACCGTGGACAGCTACGGTAGTTCAAAACCGGGGCGTTCTTAAGGTGCCCATCCCTTGGACCCATACTTCGGTCCGGTACAAGCCCATACATAAAGTAAAATACTTTTCATGCTTCATCATTCATATGGCATTCACGACATCTTTAACATAGCATAACTTGTTACGGCTCGGCCCGTCTACCGGCCCATTTACCGGTCCTCACGACCGTCGTACCATCGACCATCGACCGTGCCGTCTTAGCATATTTATGCCTTAAAGGCATAAGCATCATCTTTCATTCATCATACTTGCCATTCATCATCTTCATTCTTAGACATGGTGTTTGTACACATCATTCATAGAGCATGGTATACATTCGTATACATGACATATCATTCATAACATGGCATATCATTCATAACCATGACATATCATTCATAAACATGACATAACATTCGTAAACATGGCATATCATTCATAACATGGCATATCATTCATAAACATGGCATATCATTCATAACCATGGCATATCATTCATAAACATAGTATATCATTCATAACCATGGCATATCATTCATAAACATGACATAACATTCATAAACATGACATATCATTCATAACATGACATATCATTCATAAACATGGCATATCATTCATAACCATGGCATATCATTCATAAACATGACATAACATTCGTAAACATGGCATATCATTCATAAACATGGCATATCATTCATAAGCATGGCATATCATGCATACCCATATGTTGAAGTTAAAGACTCAACCCCAATCCTTGGGTCCTTGGGGTTGGCCGAGCCATATGGGGCCTCTAGGGTACCCCAAATATTCTCAAAATTTATACTTAACCTCTACACATCATGAGGGAACATTAAATGACATTATCCTGATTTTTAGCATAATTATAGCCCTTTGGAACATGATGGCCGAATCTCTTGAACTTAAGGTTCTGGGTTTTGCTTCTTTCAAGTTGGCCGAAACCCTAGGGTGTCCTAGGGTATTCCAAAAATCCCAAAAATTATACTTAACTTCTAAACATCATAAGGGAACATTAAATAACATTATCATGATTTTTAACATATTTTTAGACATTTAAAACATGGTAGCCGGAACCCTTGAACTTAAGGTTCTGGGTTTTGCTTCTTTCATGTTGGCCGAAACTCTAGGGTGTCCTAGAGTACTCCAAAAATTCCCAAAAATTATAATTAACTTCTAAACATCATAAGGGAACATTAAATGACATTGTCATGATTTTTAACATATTTTTAGACATTTAAAACATGGTGGCCAAACCCTTGAAGTTAAGGTTCTGGGTTTTGCTTCTTTCATGTTGGCCGAAACTCTAGGGTGTCCTAGAGTACTCCAAAAATTCCCAAAAATTATACTTAACTTCTAAACATCATAAGGGAACATTAAATGACATTGTCATGATTTTTAACATATTTTTAGACATTTAAAACATGGTGGCCGAAACCCTTGAAGTTAAGGTTCTGGGTTTTGCTTCTTTCATGTTGGCCGAAACTCTAGGGTGTCCTAGAGTACTCCAAAAATTCCCAAAAATTACACTTAACTTCTAAAAATCATAAGGGAACATTAAATAACATTATCATGATTTTTAACATATTTTTAGACATTTAAAACATGGTGTCCGAAACCCTTGAACTTAAGGTTCTGGGTTTTGCTTCTTTCATGTTGGCCGAAACTCTAGGGTGTCCTAGAGTACTCCAAAAATTCCCAAAAATTACACTTAACTTCTAAACATCATAAGGGAACACTAAATAACATTATCATGATTTTTAGCATATTTATGGACCTTTAAAACATGCTGGCCGAAACCTTTGAACATAGGAACCTTGATTTTGTTTCCCTTCAACATTAAATCCGAAAACTAACCCATATATCATGCCAAAAATCATGGAAATCATAGGTAACTATCATACCACAGGTGAGGGAGTCTTACCTTAGATTTCTTGATTTTTCAAACCTTGAAAGAGGAGAAGGAAGAGGACTTGGTATCTCTTAACCCCAACTAGTCTTTGTCACCTTGTAGGAACTTTAGATCTTGAGGGATGAAACCTCTTGTGAAGTTTTCCCCAAGGACTCCTCCCTTTGGTGCTCGGCAAGAATGGGAATGAAGAGAAGAGGTAATGCTATTGATTGAGAGAATAAGTAACTCCCAAAACTCCTCTCATTATAACCCATCAAGAAGGCAATTAATGAGCCTCTCCATGACCCTTCACCTCCTTTTACCTCTTAACCAACCTCCACTTCAATTACTCATAGCATTCCTTGCTAGGTGAGTTGGTTAAAGCATTCTTGGTTGTTACAAGGGGTCCAAGGTTCAATCCTTGGCTCTGTACATTTATTTTTATTTTGATTTTTATTTCATTTATTTTATTATTTTTTTATAATTCCGAAAATCCCCCCTAAAATCACCCATAATTATGCTAATATTCTTAAATAAAATTCTTTTATATTTATATTAATTTTACCTAATTTATATTAATTTTTACCTAATTAATACCTATTTTTGGAGCCCATTTAAAGCTCATTTGCACTTAGTTTTCTCAATTTAAATGAGAAAACATGGATTTCTAGGCCCAATTTTACATAATTACTTCTGGGCCCCTCGAAAAATTATCTAGACATGCTCAATATTTTAAGAAAATATTAATAGAATTTTCTGGGTCGTTACACGATCTATTATCTGGATAGGTCGACTTTCATAACTTAGGTCCTCTTGAACTTGCACTGTCTGTGGCTCAATCACTTGGTCTGCGTTGGGAACACATTTCTTGAGCATCAAAACATGGAATACGTTGTGAATGGTTGACATCTCTTGGGGCAGCTCTAGCTCATAAGCCACCTTGCCAACTCTTTTCAGGATCTGGTAAGGTCCCACATAACGCGGACTTAACTTTTCCTTCTTCCCGAACCTCATTACTCCTTTCATAGTAGCCACTCGGAGGAATACTGAATCCCCAACATGGAATTCCAAGGCCTACGTCACATATTCGCATAGTTCTTCTGTCGGCTCTGAGCGGTTTCTATTCTTTGGCGGATGTTTTGTATAGCTCGGGTGGTGTCGTCGATGAAATCTGTCTTGAGTCCCATTTCTTCCTTTTCACCGCTTTCATACCAACAGATTGGAGACCTACATCTCCTCCTGTACAAAGCATCATAAGGCGCCATTCCAATAGTAGCTTGATAGCTATTATTGTAAGCGAATTCCGCTAAGCATAAATATCGGCACCAGCTCCCTTTGAAATCCAGGGCACAAGCTCGTAACATATCCTCCAGTACTTGGTTCACCCGTTCCATTTGCCCGTCGATCTGAGGATGAAAGACAGTACTGAATCGTAGCATAGTGCCAAGAGCCTTCTGAACACATTCCCAGAAATGTGAAGTAAAACTACCATCCTTATCCGAAATGATGGTCTTAGGGATTCCATGTAATCTGATGATTTCCTTAGCATATCATTGAGCTAGCTGCTCAATCGAATAGGTCATCCTAATTGCTAGAAAGTGAGAAGACTTTGTCAATCTGTCCACGATTACCCATATTGCATCATACCCGTTCGTAGTCTTGGGCAGCCCTGAAATGAAATCCATAGAGATATCTTCCCATTTCCATTCTAGAATCTGAATTGGCTGCAGAACTCCTCCGGGTCTCTGGTGTTCTGCTTTAACTCTCTGGCAGGTCAGGCAGGTACTGACATGCTGAGCCACATCTCTTTTCATACCGAACTACCAGAATTTCTCTTTCAGGTCTTGATACATCTTGGTGGATCCCAGATGCATCGAATAGGGGGTTCCGTGAGGTTCCTCCAATATCTTCTTTCGTAGTTCTGGATCGTTGGGAATGCATAGACGATCCCTAAAGTATAGTACCCCACAATCGATGATACGAAATCCATCATCCTTCCCTTCTAGGATCTCTTGCTTGATCCTCTATATGCTTGGATCACCCTCTTGCTTTTCTAGTATATCGTCAAACAGTGTCGGTGCTATCATTATGGTAGAAAGCTGTCCGGAAATGATCTCAACCCCGTAGCACATAATTTCTCTTGCTAGTGGTCGGGATAATACTAATAAAGACATCAAGGTGGCACAGGACTTCCTGCTGAGTGCATCGACCACTTTGTTTGCTTTTCTAGGATGGTAGAAGATCTTGCAGTCATAGTCCTTGACTAGCTTGAGCCATCTGCGCTGTCTCATATTTAGGTTTTTCTGAGTGAAGAAATATCTCAGACTCTGATGATCTGTATAAATCTTACATTGAGCTCCATATAAATAATGCCTCCATATTTTGAGAGAGAAGACCACGGCTGCTAGTTCTAGATCGTGAGTGGGATAGTTCTTTTCATGTTCTTTGAGTTGCCTAGAGGCATAGGCGACAACATTGCCACTCTGCATAAGTACAGCTCCGAGTCCCAATTCGAAGGCATCGCTATACATATCGAAGCTTTTGTTACTTTCCAGAAGAGTAAGGATTGGAGCACTTGTCAGTCTCCTTTTCAACTCTATGAAACTCTTTTCATAGTCCTTTGCCCATTCATACTTTCTGTTCTTTCTGGTAAGAACTGACATAGGGGTTGTGATTCTTGAGAAGTCCTCTACAAATTTTCTGTAATAGCCTGCTAGCCCAAGAAAACTTCTGATTTCACTAGCATTCTTTGGCCTGTTCCAGTTACTCACAGCTTCAATCTTTATTGGGTCTACCATCATTCCATCCTTGGAGATAACATGACCCAAAAAGGATATTTGGTCGAGCCAGAATTCGTATTTGGAGAACTTTGCATACAATTGCTTTTCCCGAAGAATCTGTAATACTATCTTCAGGTGTTCGGCATGCTCTTCTTGATTTTTGGAATAGATGAGGATATCGTCGATGAAGACGATCACAACTTTGTCGAGGAATGCCGAGAATACCCGATTCATCAGGTCCATAAACATAATAGGAGCATTCGTCACTCCGAATGGCATAACGACGAACTCATAATGTCCGTATCTTGTTCGGAAAGTCGTCTTCGGTATATCATCCTGTTTCACTTTTACTTGATGATAGCCAGACCTCAGATCAATCTTAGAGAAGACAGTGGCTCTCTTCAACTGGTCGAACAGGTCATCTATCCTCGGGAGGGGGTACCTGTTCTTGATCGTCACTTTATTTAGCGCTCAGTAATCTATGCACACTCGCATAGACCCATCTTTCTTCTTCACAAACAGTACTGGAGCTCCCCATGGAGAGTGACTAGGGCGAATAAGTCCCTTGTCGAGTAACTCCTATAGCTGTCCCTGAAGCTCTTTTAATTCAGCCGGCGCCATACTGTAAGGTGCTTTAGAGATCGGGTTAGTACCCGAAAACAGTTCGATCTCAAATTCAATCTCCCTATCAGGGGCTAACCTGGTAATTCATCGGGGAATACCTCTGGGTAGTTGCATACAACTCTAACCTCTTCTAGCTTCTGGTCCTTTGCTTGACTTGTGTTGATCACATGTGCTAGATACCCAATTCATCCCTTGTCTAACATCTTTTGTGCTCTTAGAGCTGATAAGAATTTCTTGGTTCTTTTTCTTGGCTCTCCAATAAATTCAATTTATTGGATCGTTTAGTACTTAAGCCTAAGTCATGGAATGGACGTCCCTATAAGGTCAAGTGGAATCAGCTCCATTTCCATCAGATTCGAAGTCCGTCCATTTCATTTGGTTCACTTGTCTTTTGGCCTTGACCCTTTCCCACCATATTCTGGCATCTCCAGAAAGCCAAAATGATGCACACTTAATCTCTTCATGTTCAGGCCAGTCTAGCAGCTCCACTATACTTTCATCGTCTTGAACCAGGCTTGGGCATCCCACGGTTCACAAGCACCTGAGAAATTCTCCGGCTTCAGCCTCTGCCACTGAATTAGATAAGCTTCTTGTCGTACTACAGTGGCAGGGCTACCGGTGGTGCTGGTGTAACTGTAGGCGTGACCTGTATCACAGTCTGGTTCACTGGTGGAGTGGTAGGGTTCCCTTGCTGATTCATTAAGGTGTTAATGGTCTGTTGTTGCTCAGTAACCTGACGCTGGAGTTCAGTCACTAGATGCATCAGGTCAGGCGGTGGTACGGTCTCACTGGTTCTGTTACTACCTCTTCTAGCCATGCTTTTCTTCATAAAACGACAAGTAAGGCTAGTATATGATCATTGTCATTCCTTCTTACATTCATGCATATTCAATCTAGAAGCATTCTTTATCATAAAAAAAGTAAGGTATGCATAGAGTTTCTTACTTGGAGGTGGCAGGAGGAAGGCTTGATGTGTGTGTAGTAGAAGGGCAAACATTGCTCTGATACCAACCTGTAAACGTCCGCCCCTCCTATCCTTATAAAAAGGGAAAGGCGGCGCCACACGAACATACATACATACATATATATAAATATATATATACCTTAACGCAATGGAACAATTTAAAACATGTAAACACATCTTACATCATGGAAGCATGCTTGGTATTCATGCGCACAACTTGGCTCAATCATTTAACACAAGAAGTACATTATGCAATCATGTGAACTTACAGTATATAAGACTCTAGATGGGGAATGAGCTACTATGCAAGCATGCTATTATATGAGAGGAATCCTAGACTCACTACAACCTACGGCCTAACCCGTGGCATGTGAGTACGAACACCCCATAAAAGCAGGTGAGCATTAACATAGGTTTTAGAGTTTACACATGGAATTTAAAGGTATGAATCGAACTGTGTAGGCATCAAACTCCAACACCCTAGAGCATGTTACATAATCCATATTGAGTCTTTAAACAAGCAAGCTCTAAACATGAATTCCATGACAAGTGCTAGTTGTGGAAATATCGTATTTTAGAAATGAACACAAAACATAGCATAGCATGTTGTACTGTACGACCAAACATAAAATATAGTATGACATATTAATATGATAATCTAGCATCAACAAGTGTAACAATGTGGAAACTTAAGACATGGGTAAATTCTTGATTCATAAGCAAGTATAAGTAACAGGATCTCTTCTACCATGCCACTGCCACACACATCTTTGCCCTCCTTCTGCTCCCTTTAGTTTAGCATGCCCTTACCCTTTTCTGCAGTATAAGGAAAACACTAAACTATAAGCATATAGGCTTAGTAAGATCCTTTTCTACTCACAAAAACCATGCGTCATGAATTGGATATAGAGAAAGTTAAACAACAACATATGGAAAGAAGATTCATATCACAAGAGTACTTCAACTTCAAGTATGATAATTCAAGTAGGCACATAATATGAGATAAATGTCTTTATACATGAGGGATGTTTCTTTGAAAACATATATGTATAAGTACATGAACATAACTCTCAACATAAGGGACCGACATTGTACAACATTCATAATTTGCGCGCATCCCGTAAGTAGATACGAGATAGCTAATCCTGACCTACTAGAGAACTAGGCCACCTTCGGCCTAGGGGCAATGTAGGAGCCTATCCCAAGGACCTTTTTAAGGTCCGGTACAAGCCCATACAAAAGTAAAATAGCTTATCATGTTTCCTTTCTTTTCATAAAGAATGCTCTTACCATCTTTTAGACATTCCATTATTCATAAGTCATGCATAACATAGGTATGCCCTAAAGGGCCCAAATATAATCATGATACATGAAGCATAACATAAAGCATATATGAATAAGGCCTAACATAATCATAAAGTAGCATAGAAGCATGCCAACATTATTATGTCATTTGATGAATCATGGAATATGTTCTTGATCTCTTAAGCCAATAGGAAGCATACTTAGGGTTTTTAGCCTCCTCCTAAACCTAAAACTAGGACTTGGCTGAAACCTTCAAGCAACCATATGTGACATAAAAATCATATAACATTCATATAACACATATCATATCATAGGAAATCATTAACAAGCATAGTTGGGGGTTTAACTTGATCCTAATCATAGTTTTAGGGCTTGGCCGAAAACTTCAAGGGGCCTACTCTATGATTTAAGCAACATAACACCCGAAACAATTATACTACAGGTGAGGGGAGACTTACATCTTTTGCTTGGTTACCACCAATCTATATACCCTTAAATTGAGAGCGATGAAGACCTCCTTGCTCTTAGGATCTCCGTAGTTCTTCTCGCATTATAAGGGGTCTTAAGTCTTCAAGAGATCTCCCTTGTGAAGCTTTCTAGGGGAGAGACCCTAGATGAGATTTTTGGAAATGGGAGAGGGAGAGGGAGATTCGGTGGAGGTGGAAGAAGGAGGAAGAAGAGGACAATTTATAATGCCTTTTGTCTCTTCACAAGTTCCTCTTCACCTTCTTCACATGGTGCCTCTTCACATCCCCTACCCTTAACCACAATTTTCCTCTATTCTCTAACAGCACACCCCTGCTGAGGCTATTGGTTATCACATCTATCATAAGGCTTTGCTACCACTCAAGGTCCAAGGTTCAAACCTTGGCAAATGCTATTTTTTTGGTTCTTTCCCCTTTTATTTATTTATTTTTTTTGAAAAGCCCACATAAGCCCATTAAGAATTATACTAGAATTCCACCTACAATCCATTAAGAATTATACTAATATTCATATTAGTGTTCATGTAAAAATTGAGAGGATTTTACGGGCGTTACAGTTAGATAGAAAAGCACTGTATGGGTTGAAACAAGCACCTAGGGCTTGGTATGAACGCTTATCAACTTATCTAATTTCTAAGGAATTTAACCAAGGTCAAATTGACTCCACCCTTTTTGTTAAAACCTTAGAAAATGATATTTTATTGCCCAAATTTATGTCAATGATATAATTTTTGGATCCACCAACTCTAACTTTCTAAAAGAGTTTGTAAAAATAATCGAAAGTGAATTCGAAATGAGCTTGGTAGGTGAGCTCAACTTCTTCTTAGGATTACAAATTAAACAGACTAGAGACGGTAATTATGTTCACCAATCCAAGTATGCTAAAGAATTAATAAAGAAATTTAAAATGGATAACTCCAAAAGCATAAGTACCCCTATGGCCACAAATGATAAAATTGATAGTGACCCAGAAGGTAAGCCTGTTGATCTTAAACTATACCGAAGTATGATTGGGAGTCTACTTTACTTAACAGCTAGCAGTCCTGATATCCTATTTTCTGTAGGAATGTGTGCTAGGTACCAAACTTGTGCTAAGGAATCCCACTTAGCAGCTATAAAACGAGAACTTAGGTACATTAAGGGTACCCTAAATGTAGGGATTTGTATCCTAGGACTTCCTCTTTTGAATTGTCAGGATATTCTGACTTTGACTATGCTGGGTGCAAATTAGATAGAAAAAGTACAAGTGGAAGTTGTCAACTATTAGGACATAGCCTAGACAGCTGGTGTAGCAGAAAGCAACACTACGTAGCACTGTCCACAACAGAAGCAGAATATGTTGCTCTAGGAGAATTTGTAGCACAACTTTTGTGGATGATGCACACTCTTATAGGACTTCCAGCTTGACTAACTCAAACCCAAGTCTATATTGACAACATTAATTCAATAAACTTGATAAAAACCCAATTCAACATTCTCGAACAAAACATTTAGAAGTAAAACATCATTTTGTAAGGGATCATGTAGCAGGGGTGAAATAGTACTTAAACATGTGGACTCAAAATCCAACTTAGCTAATATCTTTACCAAACCATTACCTGAGTCTGAGTTTAGCTCACTAAGAAGGCAGTTAGGGTTGTGCTTAGTAGAGTAGAATTGATCTATATTGTCTTCCAAAAACTTTTCCTATTTTTTAATTTTCTTTGAAAATTTTACAAATTTATCATCTTATTTATCAAGTTTTTGAAATTTAAAATGATTTTTTGACTTAGTGTTATTTCAAAAACTACCCCTTCAAAACTAGGGCTTTTTCGCAAATAGACTTAGCTTAGGCCCTAAGCCTAGAACTGCATGCACCTATAGATCTAGAAATCAGCATCTCACAAGCACCTTAGGTACTTTTGATTGATAACTTAGATTTGGTCGAGATGCTTAGGTCTATGCCTTGATTCAAGATTCATTAAGTCAGTGCATCTGCAGTAATTGGGGCAATAAATACACGTTGAACAACAATCAGGTTAAGTGTCAAGCGTAGAAAATCTGACTTGATCAAATCACTTAACTTGACTAACCCTAGCGAATGCTACTGTTTATGACAGTTAGTAAATAGCTAACATGGTTAGACAGGATCCGAACAAGATTGGTTTCATTTGGTTTGGTCCAGTTTTTTTCATTAGAGTTGGTTCAATACAGAATTTCAATTTCTTGCTTGCTCTAATTTATTTGTTGTAATTAGTATCAATTTTTTTTATATATGGCAAAGGGGGAGAGAACAAAAGAAAGAGGGAAAATTTTTCAAAATTTTCTATCTCTTTTTCAAAAAGTAAAGTAGAAAGTTCTAAGTGCTAAGTTTTCAAGTACTTTTCAGTGTTTAAATACTTCAAAGTTCTTTAAGTACTTAAAGAATGTTTTTAAACTATTTTGAGTATTTCAAATTTCTAGTAATTTTTTTAAGAACTTAAAAAGATTTCTAAAATTTTTTCTAAGTATTTGTCAGTACATCAAACTTTTAAAGTAATCCTAAGTGCTCTTAAAATACTTCGAAAAGGCTTCAAAATTTCTAAGTGTATTTTGAAAAACAATTCTAAAGAAGTTCTTCTTGGTAAACAAATTTGCCTGTGCTAAACTATTTTTCAAAAATTTGTTGGCAAATGTGCTAAGTATTCTTTTTAGTAAACAAATTCCGTTTTGTGAAAATGTTTTTAAGCAAATTTCTATAAGTTGGAAATTTTTTTCAAAATCTCAAAATGAAAACTTGGCAAGGAAAATCAGTTTTCAAAACTTGTTTTGTCTAAGTAAATTTCAAAATATTAAAACAAAAATTAGGCTTACATAACCTTTTAAAAAATTGCCTAAGTGTCTTGAGTACAATTGCCTTATTTTCGAAAGACACTTAGTCAAAAACTTAAGTTTTTTGCCAAAAAACTTGAAAAACACTTAGCACTTAGAAAGTTTACAAAACCCACATGATATTGAAAACTTCATGGGGAGAATGTGAAATTCAGGGGGAGTTAAAATTCTGTTGTTAGATTACTGTAATATGTCTTTAACTTAACTTTTTGAACCGTGTTGCCATAAATCAAAAAGG
>JAGFNQ010002679.1:89532-153423 GCA_024364735.1 Boesenbergia rotunda
GAGATTGTTACCGTAACCCGAGGATCTTGATCCTGACTGTGCCCGAGCTAGGGAAGTTTATGCCTTGGAAAGGACGCAGACGATACAACATGTGCTCTTCTCTGAGAAGGGAGAGGTTGCTATCGTAGCCTGAGGATCTCAACCCAACTTTGCCCAAGCAAGGGGAGTTTAGACCCTGAAAAGGACGCAAACGATACCACATGTGCTCGTCCCTGAGAAGGGAGAGATTTCTACCGTAGCCCGAGGATCTTGACCTCGACTAAGTCAGAGTAGTGAAAAGGACGCAGACGATACGACATGTGCTAGTCCCTAATAAGGGAGAGCTTGCTACCGTGATAATTAACAACTTGAGGGATAATTTTCATGCCATTAGTGGGGGAATTTGAGCTCTAGGTGTGTATTTGTTTATTAAATGATGCATAATTGTTAATAGGGTGCATTTTCATTGGTTAATTGATTCTCCTACATTTTTACACTCATATTTCATTCTATTTGATTTTTTGGATAGCTTGTGCATCAAAGGATCAAAAGGGCACATCCAGGGCTAAGATGGATCCATAAAGAACGATATCAGACTCTAATATCATTCTGTTGGTGACCTGATCAGTCTCCAATCCAATCAGGGAAAATCTGATCGGTCCCGTGACCGAGACCGATCAGAAGAGGTTGGCACAGAAGAACTCTAGATTTCAGCTACTGATCAGATCCTGATTGGTCCTCAGATTGATCAGGGAGGTGCCTGATTGGTCCTCAGATCGATCAGGGATCACTCAGACCGATCAGTAACTGTCCAGAGCGATCAGAAGAGCTTGTACATCACAACCCTCCACTTGGATCTAGCACTAAAATTGATGGAAATTTCTGCAAGCGATCTTAGCCACTCATCAAAGGAAATCAAGGGTGGAGAGAAGAGGTAGGGAAAGAAAAAGAAGCTACTGTTCGATTGGAAAACCTATCACGCAGACACATGCAAGAACACAACCGAGGAGAAGAAGAGGAGCTTTTGGTCATGCAACCATGGGAGAAGGGTTTCCTCTCTGATCAGTAGCTTGGAGAAGCCTTGTTCTTCGACTCCACAACCCACTTCATCTTCCAAACCGGCTGGGAAGGGATCAGCTTCATCAGAGCAGAGATTTCCTCCACCGGACGATAATTTTCAGCCTTCTTTTGCTTGTTTCTTTCCTGTTCACTTGCTGTAGATGCAACTTGCCTTTTCCTTTCACTAGATTCTGAATTTTGATTAATTTCCAGCTTAGAACTGTAATTTCCAGCTTAGAATCAAATTTTCCAGCTTAATACCAAAGTTTCCAGCTTAGTTTTCTAGATTTATAGCTTACCTTTTTGCGGAATTTTTCCATGTTTTCAACTTCTTATTACTTGAATGCAAGGTGTTTGTTTAATTGCTCCTATCAAACATGTACTTGAGTATGAAATTGATTGCCTTCTAGTTAGGAGTTTTAGATGAATCCTTGCTGAAATTTCATGGTTGTGAGTGTTCTTTTGCTGTCCTCTACCTTTAGTTAGCTTAATACTTCAAATCCGAGTAGTTTAGGCTATTAGGTGGAAGTAGTAGCTAAATTTAGTTGTCTTGTTATCCTCAAACCCCAAGAAAACATGTTTGTTTTAGTTAGCTTTTAGTTTTCTGCAATTTACTATTTTCTATAGAGCAAAAAGTGCATGCATCATATTGGGTCCTTGAGAGACGATTCAGGTTCAACTATTACTACATAATTGCTTGAACTAGAAAATTAATTGAAACCGTAACGCGACTTAAAATGGTTATCATACCGCAGCTCGATCTGACTGTGCCCTAGTCGAGGAATTTTGGGCCCTGAAAAAGAAGCAGACGATACAACATGTGCTCATCCTTGAGAAGGGAGAGGTTGCTATCGTAGCCCGAGGATCTCGACCTTGACTGTGCCCGAGATGGGGTAGTTTAGGCTATGAAAAGGACACAAATGATACGACATGGTCTTGCCCTAGGGAGGGCGAGTTTGCTACCATAACTCAAGGATCTTGATCCCAACTGTGCCCGAGCCAGGTGAGTTTGGGCTCTGAAAAGGATGGCGGCGATATGACATATGCTCACCCTAGGGAGGGTGAGGTTGCTATCATAGCCGAAGGATCTCGACCCCGATTGTGCCCGAGCCGGGGCAGTTTGGGCGCTGAAAAGGATGCAGGCGATACGATACATGCTCGTCCCTAAGATGAGAGAGGTTGCTACTGCAGCCCAAGGATCTTGACCTTGACTGTGTCTAAGTCGGGGGAGTTCGACCCTTAAAAGTATGTAGGCGATATGACATATGCTTACCCAGGGAGGGCGAGGTTGCTACCACAGCCCGAAGATCTCAACCTCGACTGTGCCGGAGCCAAGGGAGTTTAGGCCCTGAAAAGGACTTAGGTGATACGATATGTCCTCGTCCTTGAGAAGGGAGAGGTTGCTACTATAGTTCGTGGATCTCAACCCCGACTTTGCCCTAGCTGAGGGAGTTTGGGCCCTGAAAAGGACGCAGATGATATGACATGTGCTCATCTTCGAGAAGAGATATGCTACTACCACAACCCCAGGATCTTGATCACGATTATGCTTGAGCTGAGGGAGTTTGGGCCTTGAAAAGTATGCAGGCGATACAACATGTGCTCGTCTCTGAGTAGAGAGAGGTTGTTTCCACAGTCCGAGGATCTCAACCCCAACTGTACATGAGCTGAGGGTGTTTGGGCTCCGAAAAGGACGTAGGCGATACGACAAGTGCTCGTCCTTGTGAAAGGAGAGGTTGCTATCATAGCCTAAGGATCTCGACCTCGGCTATACCAGAGCCGAGGGATTTTGAGCCCTAAAAAGGACGCAGATGATACAATATGTGCTCATCCCTAAACCCTGAGAAGGAAGATGTTGCTACCATGACCCAAGGATCTCGACCATGACTGTGCCTGAGTCGGGCAAGTTTAGACCTTGAAAAGGATGTAGGTGACATGACATGTTCTCATCCCTGAGAAGGGATAGGTTGCTACCGCAACCCGAGAATCTCAACCTCGTTTGTGCCCAAGCTGGGGGAGTTTGGGCCCTAAAAAGGACGTAGACGATATAACATGTGCTCGCCACAGGGAGAGCGAGGTTGCTACCGTAGCCCAAGGATCTCGATCCCGACTGTGCACGAGCTGTGGGAGTTTAGGCCCTAAAAATGACGTAGATGATATAGCATATGCTCACCCTGGGGAGGTCGAGGTTGCTACTGCAACCCAAGGATTTTAACCCCGATTGTGCCCTAGCGGGGGAGTTTGTGCCCTGAAAATGACGCAGGCGATACAACATATGATAGTCCCTGAGATGGGAGAGGTTGCTACTGCAACCCAAGGAATTAAAAGAATTATTGAATATTTCAAGGTAATATGTTTTCATGCATGGTATTTTCAAATCCTTCTGAAAACATAAGTAATTTCCTTTCAAATGCTATCATGTTAATAAGTTTTCTTTAAAAATATTGTTCTCAAAAATTTATTTTTAATCAATTTGAAATAATATTTTTTATGAGTTTGGAAATTTTTCCAGGACACTTAGGAAAACGTCCTTGTAGCTAACAAAGTTTCCTAGGATTGTGTCAGACTGGAAGATAAACCAAGTCAAGTAAAATATTATGCCTTCAAAAGTTCATTTTTCAAAATATACTTGCATATATTTTCAAAGTACTATCATTTTTTTTTGGCTTATCAAAATTCTATTTGGAAATAGTACTTACTTAAATTTGGAGAATTTTTCAGGACACTTAGGAAAATATCCTTGTAGTCAACAAGGTTTCCTAGGATTATGTCAGACTGGAAAAGATACCAGGTCAAGTAAAGTATTATGTTAGTTTTCTAAGTACTTATACTTTTCAAAAATTCTAATATTTTTCTAAGTACTTATACTTTTCAAAAATTCTAATATTTTTCTAAGTACTTATACTTTTCAAAAATTCTAATATTTTTCAAAAGTACTAGCAAAACTTTCAAAATATTTTTCAAAATGTTTCCAAAAAGGCACCAATGTCCAAATATTCTTATAAGTGCAAATTGTTTTGAAATTTTTTTTCTTCTATGTCAAGAGTTTTCTAAATGCAAAAATGTGCTCCTGCAAATACATAATATTTTTCCAAGTTAAGTTTTATGCTATGCTTTCAAAATTTATACTAAGTATTTTCACAAAGAATCAAATGTTTCCATTGTTGGTGCAAGTATTTTTGGTTTTTTGATGTATGACAAAGGGGGAGAGATGCGTCTTAAGTTAGAAATAATTTTTTTTCTCTTTCCAAAGGATCAAAAAATCAAAATGTTTTTCAAAAAAGGGGGGAGAGTGAAAGTTAGAAATTTTTTTCCTATTTTTCCCCAGAGGATCAAAAATGGATTTTCAAAACTTAGATCATTTCTTTCATTTGATCCCAAGAGTAAATTTAGCCCTTTCAACCAATCTAACTTAAAATATTGTCAAACATCAAAAAGGGGGAGATTATTGGTGCAAGATGCATCAGTGATGTCCTCCTGTAAGTGTTTTAATGTTTGACAATATATTTAAGTCAGTGATATATTGAACAAAGGAAGGGGAGTTAAGAGAGGAGTAACAAAATGAACCAAAGTCCTAGTAAACCTAGGCAATAAGTCCTGGTTCGAAGAATTGGACACAAAGTCCTGATCATGGATTGGGCACTAAGTCCTGGCAAAGGGCTGGGCACCGAAGACCTGCTCGGAAGGTGGGCACGAAGTCCTGGTCTAGGATTGGGCAAGAAGTCCTGGCCAAGGGTTGGGCACCGAAGACTTGGCGAGCAAAGCTGGGCAATAAGTCCTGGTGAGTGAAGCTGGGCAAAAGTCCTGATGAGTGAAGTTAGGCACCGAAGTCCTGGACTTAGGGTTTGAGCACGAAGTCTTGGTCCGAGGGACTGAGGAACTTAGCTGAGCGATGACTAAGGACAGGAGTAGAGACGGGTCGGGGTTCGGACGTCTCGAGATCCGAGAGTGTCGGAAGCTAAGCAAAAGTCCACCCGAATGACTGGGTGGCAACCGTCTCCTGAAAGGAGTAGGTGAAAGGCGCGTTCTCGGGGGTGGGAACTTGCATCGGTTCGACCTAGGGTTTCATGGAAATATGAAGTCAGAACCAAGTCCTTAAGGCTAATATTGTGTGTATATTTGCTTTGTATTTTTGTATCTTGCAGGTACCTAGAATGGAAGACAAAGCAGGCAAAAAACACACAATGGGCTGGAACCTAAAGAGGCCAGGCGCCCCTATTGATGGGGGCACCCAACAGCATTCAGGCGCCCCATCCATAGGGGCGCCCAAGCCAAAGAACAAAAACCTGTTAACGTGAAGGAAGGAAGAATAGGTTTCCATTCAGGCGCCCGGGATGATACAGGTGCCCAAGTTGAAAGTTGTATTTGTTGTTTCGATTTCGAAACAGAAATAAGCTTTCATTCAGGTGCCCGGGAGGTCCGGGGCGCCCTAGTCAAAGGTTTTATCAGTTGCAATGAGTTCGGCACGGGGATAAGGTTTGACCGAGTCTATAGGGGCGCCCCCATCATCACAGGCGCCCGTATGAAGCCTATAAAAGGGGCCTCAACCCCTCAGCTTCAAACATAACTTTCTGGAACAATTCTGAGCATTCTGACCGATGACAAAGCGCTAAAGATGAGGCACTACGACCAGGAGGTTTCAGGAGGAAGTGCGCGATACTTCGGAGCTCCAGATCGGCCGAACTTCAAACCTTGTTCTGTTCGGTTTGGTTTTTATTATTCTGCATTTAATTTTCTATATTTGTGTTTGTAATTATCAACTGTAAGACGGGTTTTCTCCACCTCCGAAAATTCCAGAAAGGAGACCAATAGTGGACTCACGCCGAGTATATAGGCCTTGGAAGTACTGACCCTGGGGGGTCGGGAACCATGTAAATAAATCACGCGTGTCCGTTGTATTGCCTTTATTCTTTCTGTTTATTTTCCGCTGCACTAACGCTCTGAGTCTAGAACGAAGATTCGAAAAGTTTACCATTTCTGCAAGAAAGATTTACGGTCAATATTCACCCCTCCTCTATCGACGGCATTGGTCCTACAAGTGGTATCATAGCTAGGCCACTCTTCACCTGACTAACCGCCGACGGAGCAACGACGCCAGGAGTTGAGGGGGAGCCCAGGGGTGAATCAGGTATAATTTAATTTTAAAATGTCAAATTTTAAATTCCATATTATATGCTTCACGTGCAGGGAGAGAGGCACTATAAAAATCAGTGCCCTACTCGTAAGAATCGTTCCTCACCGGCGGCAAAGGAGGCACCAGCGCCAGAAGTCCGGAGGAACAAGAACCACATCAGATGCTTCAAATGTGAGAAATACGAACACTACAAAAATAAGTGTCCGGCAAAGGTACGTAAAATTTATGTTGTGAAAATTTTTAAATCTCCTGCACTTTCTTATGTAAATTATTTAGATAATTTTTCTGAAAAATTAAATTGTGTAAATAGGCAAATTAATGTCTTACATGATCAACTAGATAATGTAGACAGTAATAAACTATCAAAAGTTAACTCTTTAATCATCAATATCAACAAATTAATCTGTAAAATTAATTCTAAAATTAATCCTAAATTTAAGTCTGAAAATTTTAATAATTTTAATTCTGAATTCAAATTTGAAAATCCTTTAGATAATTATGAATTCAAATTTGAAAATCTTTTGTATAAATCTGAACTCAAATTTGAAAATCCTTTTTATAAATCTGAACTCAAATTTGAAAATCCTTTAGATAATTATGAGTTCAAATTTGAAAATTCTTTGAATAAATCTGAATTTAAATTTATAAATCCTATAGATAATTATGAATTCGAATTTGAAAATCCTTTGGATAAATTTGAACTCAAATTTGAAAATCTTAAGGATAATTCTGAATATAAATTTGAAAATCTTAAAGATAACCCTGAAATTATTGAAATTACTTCTGAGGATAAAGTTGATTTTTCTAAAAATATTTCTGAGGATAATGAAAATATTTCTGAGGATAGTGGAGATAATGTCTCTTTAGATTATAATTTAATTATTCCCTTAGATAATCCTGAAAAATGAACTAGTGGCCCATTTTACTCCACCTACTTTGAGGATATTGAAAGATCTAATTTTAAGGAGGAGATGGAATTTTCTAAGATTAAGGTCATAGTCAATAAAAATCACAAAGATTCAAATAAACCAGAATTATTGGAAAATCTTGAAAAGATAAATAAGGAAGAAATAGTAGATGAGTCAGAAATTTTCGAAATAATGAAAATTATGAACTTAAACCCACAACTATTAATTAATCATTTCAACCTTAATTATTCAAATCTTAATTAATTCAAATTCAAATTCTAATTCTAATTAATTCATTTAAATCTTAATTAATTCAAATTTAAATTAAATCTTAATTAATTTAATTAAATCTTAACTCAAATTAATTCAAATTCAAATTCAAATTAATTCAAATTAATTCTTAATTAATTCAATTAAATCTTAACTCAAATTAATTCAAATAAATCTTAACTCAAATTAATTCAAATTCAAATTAATTCTAATTAAACCTTAACTAATTCAAATTCAAATTAATTCTTAATTAATTCAATTAAATCTTAATTAATTCAAATTCAAATTAAATCTTAATTAATTCAATTAAATCTTAACTCAAATTAATTCAAATAAATCATAACTCAAATTAATTCAAATTCGAATTAATTCAAATTAATTAAATTAAATCTTAATTAATTAAAATTCAAATTAGTTCAAATTAACTCAATTAAACCCTAATTAATTCAAATTCAAATTAATTCAATTAAGTCTTAACTCAAATTAATTCAAATTAATTCAAGTAATTCTTAATTAATTCAAATTCTAATTAATTCTTAAGTGACTTAAACTCGAACTAAAATAAAATCTTACCCAAACCGTAACAATTAATTTAATAAAATTAAATATTTCAAATTGGGTTGACATATTCGCGGGTTCACACGACATATATCAAATCGGGAATTTGATACATTTTTAGAAACTTAATTAAAATGTCTTTTGACTTGTTTGACTCATGCATAATTGTCATGCCATGCATTTGCTATTTCTTTTAAATATATGAAATATCATTCATATTTAATTCTTATGCATAAGTAAAAAACGGCTATAGGAAAAAGAATAATTGAAACATGATTAACCTAGTATTGGGAGGAGGTGAGATGATAGTACGTTAGGGAAATCTTTATGGTGGAACTAGCCAAAGCTACCGATCCAAGACCCAAACTAGTTAGACCAAAATCTTTCAAGAAGTAGCTTGAAGATGAATTTTCTATAAAAGGCTTAGTCAAGGAAAGGGTTGATGATCTAATAAGGCTACGACCAAAGAAGGCCCAGTGCCTCGCCAAGACCTGAAGCCAATTACTGAAAATCAAATTTACTTTACTATTGTCAGATTTGAATCTAACACAAGTTTCAATTAAATCTTAGATTTAATAATAAATTAATGAAAATGATTCAAGCATCTCACAATACACCATAAGGCAACCATGTTTGCTGTATTGAGATATCTAGAATGGGTGAGATGTAAAGGACTAATAAATTCAAAAATATTTTTCAAAATTGTTTTCAAAATTCTTAGAATATTTTTCTAAAAATATATTTTCAAAATAGTGCTTCAACATAATAATGTTTTTATAGAATTCATGCATGTCTGATTGATTATATATTATATGTTTTCAAAAATAATATCTTTTTAAAAATTATTTGACTCACGCAATTAGACACAAGCCTTTTAGGACAACACTAAAGTTCCTTAAGACACTTAGATAGAGTCAAACGGTGTCGGGTACAGGGGGAATATTTTCATTCTTTTGAAATGTTTTTTAACTATATTTTAAACATTACTATCATTTGAAAATGTTGTTTGAAAACTCTGCTTTAAATTACTATCATTTGTGTTTCCGAGAAAGACTTATGCTTTAAAAAAAATTATATTTTCAAAATTATCTGTTTCTTTGACTTTGATAAACCCTAAAGACACAGAGGAAGGTCCACTTCATGATCTACAAGGACTCCTAGGATGTGTCAAATTTAGGGGGAGTCTGACTCCTATCATTTGTGTTTTCCTTTCTATGACCAATAAGCATGATAGTGTTTAGTTCACTATGCTTAATTAGACATTGAAATGAGTCAAACTCAACTCTATATCCCAAGTCACATAGTTGACTAACACTTAGTAGATCGAAAGTCATACCTTTCACTAATAGAGCATTCCTAATTATAAATTGTTCAGAAATTTTAATATCACCTATTCCAATAACTTTCAATTCACCACTATTACCAAAGGAAACTGTACCTTTCTTTTTATTTTTGAGTGATGAAAATTTTGATGAGTCTCCCGTCATGTGCCTAGAGCATCCACTATCAATAAACCATGTTATTGGATGCTCCCTCTCGACGCATGCCTGTTCAAATGCGATGAACTTAATGATTTGGTACCCAAATGTTGGGTCCAATAGCAACTATAACAAATTGCTTGGGTACCCAAGCTTGAGCAGTTTTAACTTTTGAAACATGATTTCTACTAACAAGAAACATGAAGTTAACTTCCTTATCCTTTGATTTATATCCTAATCCTGCCTTGTTATAAACTGTCCGTTGACTTCCTAATATCATGTCTAAATATTTAGAGCTTGAGGTAAATTTTTCCAAAACACTTCTAAGACCCTCTACTTGCAATTTCAATGATGCATTTTCCTTTTTAAGTTCATCACCTCTAGAATTAGCAACTTCATTATGTGTACATGCTTTACATGGCATAGTATCATTATCGAGTAATTTCATCTTATTTTGTAGTTCATTAACTTTAACTTTTGATCTAGATAAAGTATTTGTCAAGCATGCAATAGTAGCATAGAGTTTATCTAATTTAGGAGAAGTTACCTCATCCTCACTAGATGATGACTCGCTTGAAGACTCAACATCATCTTCACTACTTTCAATATCATTCAAGGACATGAGAGCCACATGTCTTGAAGTCTTTCTCCCAATTTCTTCATCTGATGAACTAGATGAAGAATCATCCCATGTAGCTTTCAAGACCTTCTTTTTCTTTGTCTTATCATCCATTCTTTTTAGCTCAGGGCAATCAGCTTTGATGTGGCCCTTTTTACTGCACTCAAAACAAATTGCATCAGTCTTTGTTTTTGATCTAGCTTGAGACTTACCCTTTTTCTTGTCATCAAGGAACATTTTCTTGACATCCTTCTTGTTGAACTTCCTAGATCGTCTCATCATTTTCCAGACAAAGTTTGTCATCTCACTTGATGATAGCTCCTCATCGCTATTACTATCACTATCTTGCTCGGATTCGGATGAGGAGGATTCTTCCTTCTTCTCCTTCTTTTTCTATTTATTTTTCTTCTTGCTTCTTTCACCTGCAACCAAAGCTATACCTTTCTCCTTATGACTTATATTAGCTTGTTCATGCAGTTTTATTTCACAAAATAGTTCATCTAATTTAACAATTGATAAATCCCTTGAAACCTTATAAGCATCAACCATTGATGACCATAAGGAGTTTCTTGGGAAGGATTTTAGTGCATACCTGATGAG
The DNA here is from genome assembly GCA_024364735.1 of Boesenbergia rotunda. Lineage (NCBI taxonomy): Eukaryota > Viridiplantae > Streptophyta > Magnoliopsida > Zingiberales > Zingiberaceae > Boesenbergia > Boesenbergia rotunda. Next base: position 100,138 of record JAGFNQ010002679.1, read on the forward strand.
GTCCCAGTTTTTCACACTTTCTCCAACCGAATGAAGACCATTTAAAAGCTCCTTGAATCTTCCATGTAATTGACTCACAGTTTCTCTTTCCTTCATTACAAAGTTTTGCAGTTGATTTATAAGAAACCCCCTTTTGGCAATTCTTGAATCTTTTGTGCCTTCGTTTAGCTCAATGAGCTTATCCCACAACTCTTTTGCACTCTAGAATGAACCGACCTTGTTTAGTGTAACGCCCGCCCCTCCTATCCTTATAAAAAGGGAAAGGTGGCGCTACGCGAACATACATACATATATATATATATATACCTTAATGCAATGGAACAATTTAAAACATGTAAACACATCTTACATCATGGGAGCATGCTTGGTATACATATGCACAACTTGGCTCAAACTTTTAACTCATGAAGTACATTATGCAATCATGTGAACTTATGGTATATAAGACTCTAGATGGGGAATGAGCTACTAATCAAGCATGACATTATATGAGAGGAATCCTAGACTCACTACAACCTACGGCCTAACCCGTGGCATGTGAGTACGAACACCATAAAAGCATGTGAGCATTAACATAGGTTTTAGAGTTTACACATGGAATTTAAAGGTATGAATCAAACTGTGTAGGCATCAAACTCCAACACCCTAGAGCATGTTACATAATCCATATTGTGTCTTTAAACAAGCAAGCTCTAAACATGAATTCCATGACAAGTGTTAGTTGTGGAAATATCGTATTTTAGAAATGAACACAAAACATAACATAGCATATTGTACTGTACGACCAAACATAAAACATAGTATGGCATATTAGTATGATAATCTAGCATCAACAAGTGTAACAATGTGGAAACATAAGACATGGGTAAATTCTTGATTCATAAGCAAGCATAAGTAACAGGATCTCTTCCACCATGCCACTGCCACACACATCTTTGCCCTCCTTCTGCTCCCTTTAGTTTAGCATGTCATTACCCTTTTCTGTAGTATAAGGAAAACACTAAACTATAAGCATATAGGCTTAGTAAGATCCTTTCCTACTCACAAAAACCATGCGTCATGAATTGGACATAGAGAAAGTTAAACAACAACATATGGAATGAAGATTCATATCACAAGAGTACTTCAACTTCAAGTAAGGTAATTCAAGTAGGCACATAATATGAGATAAATATCTTTATGCATAAGGGATGTTTCTTTTAAAACATATATGTATAAGTACTTGAACATAACTCTCAACATAAGGGCGCGACATTGTACCACATTCATAATTTGCGCGCATCCTTTAAGTAGATACGAGGTAGTTAATCCCGACCTACTAGAAAACTAGACAGCCTTCGGCCTAGGGGCAACGTAGGAGCCCATCCCAAGGACCTTTTTAGGGTCTGGTACTGTAACGACCAGGCCCATTTGGCGGCCCATTTGGCGGTCTCGACCGTCGACCGTGTCGTTACCTTACTACTGGTCTTCCCGCCCCTGGCCAGCGGGTTTTTGCCTTCCTCAGGATTCGAACTCTAGACCTCCAGGCTAAAGTACTAGAGTTTATGAATCCTGATACCAATTGAGCTGCAGCTCAATTGGTATCAGGATTCATAAACTCTAGTACTTTAGCCTGGAGGTCTAGAGTTCGAATCCTGAGGAAGGCAAAAACCCGCTGGCCAGGGGCGGGAAGACCAGTAGTAAGGTAACGACACGGTCGACGGTCGACGGTCGAGACCGCCAAATGGGCCGCCAAATGGGCCGGGTCGTTACAATAAAAAGGCGCCTTTTTATTGTAACGACCCGGCCCATTTGGCGGCCCATTTGGCGGTCTCGACCGTCGACCGTCGACCGTGCCGTTACTCTACTACTGGTCTTCCCGCCCCTGGCCAGCGGGTTTTTGCCTTCCTCAGGATTCGAACTCTAGACCTCCAGGCTAAAGTACTAGAGTTTATGAATCCTGATACCAATTGAGCTGATACCAACTTGTAACGCCCGCCCTTATATCTACTCTCGGGGCGGGGTTACGTACATTCAATCATATAGTAATATATATATTTTTTTCTTCTATTTCTATCTTCTAGCATGACATTAAAACAACAATGCAAGGACTCAAGGAAACTAGGTACTAAGCATGCTTGCAAAATTTATCCAGTGTCATTCTATAACATGATAACATTACTAGTAATGTAACTCACAACATAATCAAGTATAAGAGACCTCCAAGGTAAACACTATCATGCCATGTCAATCCTAATCACTAATGCTTATTGTCAAGGACTATAACATAAGCATAACTATGTAGATATAGAAATCTTTCTTCCCGAGCCACCACCCCACACATCTTCAGCCTCCTGCCTCTTCCTTCCATTTAAGTGTTATCTGCAGCATAAGACAACACATAAACTAGTAAGCAAAATGCTTAGTAAGGATCCTATCCTACTCGCAAAATCCGTGCGAAAGAATATAACATGTACACATAATCAATCATGAGTATAAGTTCATCAAAGCATATTAAACATCTAAGTTTCTAAGCATACAGTATCAAGTACCATAAGCATACTCTTCACATATAACAAATGCTTTCAATGAATGTTTTCAAAACAATTCCATAATGGTATTACTTAAAAATACATCCATATCATATTGGGCCCTGTTGTGTACCAACTATTGCGCGAAACTATTGCGCGTTCCCTAATGAATTGGGGTAGCGAGCCACCAAGTCATTAGAGCAGGACCCTTCCGTCCTACCGGAGCCACGTTAACATGCACCCCGGATTTGTTTAACGACCCCCTTCCGAGTCGGGTACACAACTTAAAAGTAAAATACTTATCATGCTGTTACATATATGCTAAGGAATACTCCATATTTACTCTTATGGGACACATCACTCTTCAAGGGTGCTCTTGATCCCCTAGGGACACACCACACATTCGGGTGCTCTTGATCCCATACTATTTGAGTATCCCTTCAAGCATTTTAACATATCACATGCAATTTCATAAGTGTGCCCCATGGGCTATAAGGCATGCTCATACATACATCATATTTCATGCATGTCCATACATACATCATATTTCATACTTGTTCATACATGCATCATATTTCATACATGTTTATACATACATCATATTTCATACTTGTTCATACATATATCATATTCCATACATGTTCATACATACTTCATCATGCATCATATTTCAACCACTTAACCTACCTTAGACCTGACAAGCATTGGTCACATAGGTCATACTCATATCGTAGGAAGTGGTAGCATGCTATCAATTAAGATTTCAATCAGACATCTCATTTAAACACCTCATACATAAACATATCAAAGCATGCTAACAATTAAGGTTTCCTTTTCAACCATTCCATTTAACACCACATACATACACATATGATCATCCCCAACCATAAACATATATCATAGGGTAGTTTGACCTTTACAAACCCTAGTCCTAGTGGGTTGGCCGAAACATCAAGAGTAGGGAAATATCAGGGCTTTTGCATTAATCATTCACACATACATTTATTCAAACACCTCATACATAAACATATCATAGCATGCTAACAATTTAAGGTTTACATATCAACCCTTCCATTTAACACCACATACATATACATGTGATCATCCCCAACCATAAACATATATCATAGGATAATTAATTTTCACAAACCCTAAAGTCTATGCCTTGGCCGAAAGTCCTATGATAGGGCAAGTTCAATTTTTTGGCAATGAAATATTCACACAACCATCTATACAACACCTTGTATACACTATCATACAATATACTAAGCATAGATACATTATGTGATAATTCAATCCTCACTAACCCTAATTCCTAGGTCTTGGCCGAAACCCATCTAAACCCTAACCCTAGTTTCATAGGGTAGGAGTATCAAATATTCATACAAACATATATTCAAACACTTGATCTACATTCCTAAGCATGAATCCATTATAGAAAATCATAAAATCCCCAAACCCTAATTTCTATCATGCATAGCCGAAACTTATAAGGGTGCAAATCCTAATTTTTGGTATTACAACATGAAGATAAACAACATATAAGCATACCCTAATTTTCAAGGAATCTTTCCATGTAATAAAAAGTGTCCAAGGCCTCCCTTCAAGAGGGGGCCGAAACTTTCAAAGGTGAAAACCCCTAAATTTTGTACAAGAAAAATAACAAGGATCACACATAACCATTATACTGCAGGCGAGGGGATACTTACATCCTTTCGCTTGGATTTCTCTTTCTCTTACTCCGTAGGGTACCCTAGATTTGTAGGGCAAGTGAAAATCCTTTCCGAATCTTCTCTAGGGCTCCTTAGACTTAGTAGTGGCAAGAACCTTCAAAGGTCTTCTTCCTTCCAACTTTTCTAGGGCTAGAACCCTAGACTTGATTTTCGAAAATGAGAAGGAGAGGGGAGAGGGTCTCGGTGGGGAAGAGTGAAGAGGAAGAAGAAGAGAAGAGAAGGAAGTTACTCCAACTTCCCCTTATTTATACTTTTCTCATGAAAAGATATGTCTCTTCACTCTTACACACTTAACAAGCATGTTTCTTATTCTCTCAACAAGAAACAATGCTTGGTGTAGTGGTTAAGGCATGGAGAGTGCAACTAGGAGGTTCAAGGTTCAAATCCTTGCTTCCTCCCTTCTATATTTTCTTTTTATCACATTTTGCACTAATCCAAGCCCATTAAGCCAAGCCTATCATGAAATTACATAATATTAATTATATTCCATGAATTCATATATTTCATAATATTTCATGATACTATTTCATGAATTCCATAATATTTCATATTTATGAATTCATAATATTTCATGATACTATTTCATGAATTCCATAATATTTTATATTTATGAATTCATAATATTTCATAATATTTCATGATACCATTTCATGAATTCCATAATATTTCATATTTATGAATTCATAATATTTCATAATATTTCATGATACTATTTCATGAATTCCATAATATTTTATATTTATGAATTCATAATATTTCATAATATTTCATGATACTATTTCATGAATTTTACCATATTTCATATTCATGAATTTATATATTTCCTAATATTCCATATGGGAAATTTCGGGGCGTTACAATCCTCCCTACCTTATAAAAAGTTCGTCCCGAACTTTAAAATAATTCCGGATGCTTTAATCGCGTTGCCTCCTCTCGTTCCCACGTGGCTTCTTCGAATCGTTCGTTCCGCCACAGAACCTTTACTAAGGGTACTTCCTTGTTCCTTAGCTTTTTAACTTCCCGGTCTAAGATCTGAACAGGTCATCTATCCGGGGTAGAGGGTACCTGTTCTGGATAGTCACATTATTCAGTGCCCGATAGTCGATACACATTCGCATCGACCCATCCTTCTTTTCTTTTACCAACAGTACGGGAGCTCCCCAGGGAAATGACTAGGGCGGATGAATCCCTTGTCAAGTAGCTCCTGTAACTGTCCTTGCAACTCCTTTAATTATGTCGGCGCCATACGGTATGGTGCCTTAGAAATAGGGTTGGTACCAGGAACCAACTCAATTGCAAATTCTATATCTCTTTCAGGTGCTAACCCTGGTAAGTCATCGGGAAATACCTCTGGGTAATTGCATACAACCTTGACGTCTTCTAGCTTTGGCCCCTCTGTAGGACTGGTATCAACCACATGAGCTAGAAATCTAGAGCATCCTTTTTCTAACATCTTTCTTGCTTTCAGAGCCGACAAGAATTTACTTGTCCTCTCCTTCGGCTCTCCGATAAACTCGAACAGAATTTCCGCCTCAGGTCGGAAGATAACTCTTCGTTTCCAGCACTCAATGGAGGCGTCATATTTGTTCAAGAAATCCATTCCCAATATCACATCATAATCTGACATATCAAGCACTATCAGATCGCAGTAGAGTTCCCTATCTGCGATTCTGATTGGTGCGGCACATAGTATTTGGGTAGAGGGCATCACCTCACCCGAGGGAAGTGCTGTCAGAAATTTGCAGTCCAAATCTTGCAGTGACATATTATTTCTTTTGGCATATTGCATAAAGATAAACGAATGCGTTGCCCCAGTGGTGTGTGATGAAGCTCAATTGGTATCAGGATTCATAAACTCTAGTACTTTAGCCTGGAGGTCTAGAGTTCGAATCCTGAGGAAGGCAAAAACCCGCTGGCCAGGGGCGGGAAGACCAGTAGTAAGGTAACGACACGGTCGACGGTCGACGGTCGAGAATGCTCTTAGCATCTTTTAGGCATTCCATCATTTATAAGTCATGCATAATATAGGTATGCCCTAAAGGGCCTAAACATAATCATGATACATGAAACATAACATAAAGCATACATGAATAAGGCCTAACATAATCATCAAGTAACATAGAAGCATGCCAACATTATTATGTCATTTGATGAATCATGGAAATACGTTCTTGATCTCTTAAGCCAATAGGAAGCATACTTAGGGTTTTTAGCCTCCTCCTAAGCCTAAAACAAGGACTTGGCCGAAACCTTCAAGCAACCATATGTGACATAAAAATCATATAACCTTCATATAATACATATCATATCATAGGAAATCATTAGCAAGCATAGTTGGGGGTTTAACTTAATCCTAATCATAGTTTAGGGCTTGGCCGAAACCTTCAAGCGGTCTACTCTAAGATTTAAGCAACATAACACCCAAAGCAATTATACTACAGGTGAGGGGAGACTTACCTCTTTTGCTTGGTTACCACCAATCTATATACCCTTAAATTAAGAGCGATGAAGACCTCCTTGCTCTTAGGATCTCCTTTGTTCTTCTCACCTTATAAGGTGTCTTAAGTCTTCAAGAGATCTCTTTTGTGACGCTTTCTAGGGGAGAGACCCTAGATGAGATTTTTGGAAATGGGAGAGGGAGAGGGATATTCGGTGGGGGTGGAAGAAGGAGGAAGAAGAGGATAATTTATAATGCCTTTTGTCTCTTCACAAGTGCCACTTCACATTCTTCACATGATGCCTCTTCACATCCCCTACCCTTAACCATAATTTTCCTCTCTTCTTTAATAGCACACCCCTGCTGGGGTTATTGGTTATCACATGCATCATAAGGCTTTGCTACCACCTAAGGTCCAAGATTCAAACCTTGTCAAATATTATTTTTTTGGTTCTTTCCCCTTTTATTTATTTATTTTTTTTTGAAAAGCCCACATAAAGCCCATTAAGAATTATACTAGAATTCTACCTACAATCCATTAAGAATTATACTAATATTCATATTAGTGTTCATGTAAAAATTGAGAGGATTTAACGGGCATTACAATCCCCCATACCTTATAAAGAGTTCGTCCTCGAACTTAGAATAGTTCTGGGTACTTTTGTTTCATATCATCCTCACGTTCCCAGGTGGCCTCTTCAAACCGTTGACTTCGTCATAGGACCTTTACTAACGGCACCTCCTTGTTCCTTAGCCTTGTGACTTCTCGATCTATTATATGGATAGGTCAACTTTCATAACTTAGGTCCTCTTGAACTTGCACTGTCTGCGGCTCAATCACTTGGTCTGCATTGGGAACACATTTCTTGAGCATTGAAACATGGAATACGTTGTGAATGGCTGACATCTCTTGGGCCAGCTCTAGCTCATAAGTCACCTTGCCAACTCTTTTCAGGATCTGGTATGGTCCCACATAACGAGGACTTAACTTTCCCTTCTTCCCGAATCTCATTACTCCTTTTATAGGAGCCACTCGGAGGAATACTGAATCCCCAACATGGAATTCCAAGGGCCTACGTCGCATATCCATATAGTTCTTCTACCGAATCTGAGCGGTTTCTATTCTTTGGCAGATGTTCTGTATAGCTCGGGTGGTGTCGTCGATGAAATCTGTCTTGAGTCCCATTTCTTCCTTTTCACCGCTTTCATACTAACAAATTGGAGACCTACATCTCCTCCCGTACAAAGCTTCATAAGGCGCCATTCCAATAGTAGCTTGATAGCTATTATTGGAAGCGAATTCCGCTAAGTATAAATATCGGCACCAGCTCCCTTTAAAATCCAGGGCACAAGCTCATAACATATCCTCCAATACTTGGTTCACCTGTTCTGTTTGCCCGTCGGTCTGAGGATGAAAGGCAGTAATGAATCGTAACTTAGTGCCAAGAGCCTTCTGAACGCATTCCCAGAAATGTGAAGTAAAATGACCAACCCTATCCGAAATGATGGTCTTAGGGATTCCATGTAATCTGATTATTTCCTTAGCATATAGTTGAGCTAGCTGCTCAATCGAATAGGTCATCTTGATTGCTAGGAAGTGAGCAGACTTCGTCAATCTGTTCACGATTATCCATATCACATCATATCCATTCGTAGTCTTGGGCAGCCCTGAAATGAAATCCATAGAGATATCTTCCCATTTCCATTCTGGAATCTGAATTGGCTGCAGAACTCCTCCGGGTCTCTGGTGTTCTGCTTTAACTCTCTGGCAGGTCAGGCAGGTACTGACATGCGGAGCCACATCTCTATTCATACCGAACCACCAGAATTTCTCTTTCAGGTCTTGATACATCTTGGTGGATCTCGGATGCATCGAATAGGGGGTTCCGTGAGCTTCCTCTAATATCTTCTTTCGTAGTTTTAGATCGTTGGGAATGCATAGACGATCCCTAAGGTATAGTACCCCACTGACGTCGATACGAAATCCATCATCCTTCCCTTCTAGGATCTCTTGCTTGATCCTTTATATGCTTGGATCACCATCTTTCTTTTCTAATATATCGTCAAATAGTGTCGGTGCTATCGTCATGGTAGAAAGCTGTCCGGAAATGATCTCAACCTCGTAGCTCATAATTTATCTTTCTAGTGGTCGGGATAATACTGATAAAGACATCAAGGTGACACAGGACTTCCTGCTGAGTGCATCAGCCACTTTGTTTGCCTTTCCAGGATGGTAGAAGATCTCGTAGTCATAGTCCTTGATGAGCTCGAGCCATCTGCACTGTCTCATATTTAGGTCTTTCTGCGTGAAGAAATATCTCAGACTCTGGTGATCTGTATAAATCTTTCACTGAGCTTCATATAAATAATGCCTCCATATTTTGAGAGTGATGACCATTACTGCTAGTTCTAAATCGTGAGTGGGATAGTTCTTTTCATGTTCTTTGAGTTGCCTAGAGGCATAGGCGATGACTTTGCCACTCTGCATAAGTACAGCTCTGAGTCCCAATTTGGAGGCATCGCTGTACATATCGAAGCTTTTGTTACTTTTCGGAAGAGTAAGGATTGGGGCACTTGTCAGTCTCCTTTTCAACTCTATGAACTCATTTCACAGTCCTCTGTCCATTTGTACTTTCTGTTCTTTCTGGTAAGAACTATCATAGGGGTTGCGATTCTTGAGAAGTCCTCTACAAATTTTCTATAATAGCCTGCTAGCCCGAGAAAACTTCTAATTTCACTGGCATTCTTTGGCCTGTTCCAATTACTCACAGCTTCAATCTTTATTGGGTCTACCATCACTTCATCCTTGGAGATAACATGACCCAAAAAGGATACTTGATCGAGCCAGAATTCGCATTTGGAGAATTTTGCATACAATTGCTTTTCCCGAAGAATCTGTAATACTATCTTCAGGTGTTCGGCATGCTCTTCTTGATTTCTCGAATAGATGAGGATATCGTCGATGAAGACGATCACAAATTTGTCGAGGCATGCCGAGAACACCCGATTCATCAGGTCTATAAACATAGCATGAGCATTCATCACTCCGAAGGGCATAACGACGAACTCATAATGTTCGTATCTTGTTCGGAAAGCCATCTTTGGTATATCATCCTGTTTCACTTTTACTTGATGATAGCCAGACCTCAGATCAATCTTAGAGAAGATGGTGGCTCCCTTCAACAGGTTGAACAGGTCATCTATCCTCGGGAGGGGGTACCTGTTCTTGATCGTCACATTATTTAGCGCTCGGTAATCTATGCACATTCGCATAGACCCATCTTTCTTCTTCACAAACAGTACTGGAGCTCCCCATGGAGAATGACTAGGGCGAATAAGTCCCTTGTCAAGTTACTCCTGTAGCTGTCCCTGAAGCTCTTTCAATTCAGCCGGGGCCATACGGTAAGGTGCTTTAGAGATCGGGTTAGTACCAGGAATTAGTTCGATCTCAAATTTAATCTCCCTATCAGGGGCTAACCCTGGTAATTCATCGAGGAATACCTCTGGGTAGTTGCATACAACTCTGACCTCTTCTAGCTTCTGGTCCTTTGCTTGACTTGTGTTGACCACATGTGCTAGATACCCAATGCATCCCATGTCTAACATCTTTTGTGCTCTTAGAGCTGATAAGAATTTCTTGGTTCTTTTTCTTGGCTCTCCAATAAATTCAATTTATTGGATCGTTTAGTACTTAAGCCTAAGTCATGGAATGAGCGTCCCTATAAGGTCAAGTGGAATCAACTCCATTTCTATCAGATTCGAAGTCCGTCCATTTCATTTGGTTCACTTGTCTTTTGACCTTGACCCTTTCCCACCACATTCTGACATCTCTAGAAAGGCAGAATGATGCACACTTAATCTTTTCATGTTTAGGCCAGTCTAGCAGCTCCACTATACATTCCACCGTTTTGAACCAGGCTTGGGCATCCCACGGTTCACAAGCACCTGAGAAATTCTCCGGCATCAGCCTCTGCCACTGAATTAGATAAGCTTCTTGTCGTACTACAATGGCAAGGCCTACCGGTGGTGCTGGTGTAACCGTAGGCGTGACTGGTATCACAGTCAGGTTCACTGGTGGAGTGGTAGGGTTCCCTTGCTGATTCATTAAGGTGTTAATGGTCTGCTGCTGCTCAGTAACCTGACGCTGGAGTTCAGTCACTAGAAGCATCAGGTCAGGCGGTGGTACGGTCTCACTGGTTCTGTTACTACCTCTTCTAGCCATGCTTTTCTTCATAAAACGACAAGTAAGGCTAGTATAAGATTATTGTCATTCCTTCTTACATTCATGCATATTCAATCTAAAAGTATTATTTATCATAAAAAAAAGAAAGTAAGGTATGCATAGAGTTTCTTACTTGGAAGCGGCAAGAGAAAGGCTTGATGTGTGTGTAGTGGAAGGGCAAATTTTGCTCTGATACCAACTTGTAACGCTCGCCCCTCCTATCCTTATAAAAAGGGAAAGGTGGCGCTACGCGAACATATATATATATATATATATATATATATATATACCTTAATGCAATGGAACAATTTAAAACATGTAAACACATCTTACATCATGGGAGCATGCTTGGTATTCATGTGTACAACTTGGCTCAAACTTTTAACTCATGAAGTACATTATGCAATCATGTGAACTTACGGTATATAAGACTCTAGATGGGGAATGAGCTACTAAGCAAGCATGACATTATATGAGAGGAATCCTAGACTCACTACAACCTACGGCCTAACCCGTGGCATGTGAGTACGAACATCCCATAAAAGCAGGTGAGCATTAACATAGGTTTTAGAGTTTACATATGGAATCTAAAGGTATGAATCGAACTGTGTAGGCATCAAACTCCAACACCCTAGAGCATGTTACATAATCCATATTGTGTCTTTAAACAAGCAAGCTCTAAACATGAATTCCATGACAAGTGTTAGTTGTGGAAATATTGTATTTTAGAAATGAACACAAAACATAGCATGACATATTGTACTGACCAAACATAAAACATAGTATGGTATATTAGTATGATAATCTAGCATCAACAAGTGTATCAATGCGGAAACTTAAGACATGGGTAAATTCTTGATTCATAAGCAAACATAAGTAATAGGATATCTTCCACCATGCCACTGCCACACACATCTTTGCCCTCCTTCTGCTCCCTTTAGTTTAGCATGCCCTTACCCTTTTCTGTAGTATAAGGAAAACACTAAACTATAAGCATATAGGCTTAGTAAGATCCTTTCCTACTCACAAAAATCATGCGTCATGAATTGGACATAGAGAAAGTTAAACAACAACATATGGAATGAAGATTCATATCACAAGAGTACTTCAACTTCAAGTAAGGTAATTCAAGTAGGCACATAATATGAGATAAATGTCTTTATGCATGAGGGATGTTTCTTTGAAAACATATATGTATAAGTACTTGAACATAACTTTCAACATATGGGTCCGGCATTACACCACATTCATAATTTGCGCGCATCCCTTAAGTAGATACGAGGTAGTTAATCCTGACCTACTAGAGAACTAGGCAACCTTCGGCCTAGGGGCAACGTAGGAGCCCATCCCAAGGACCTTTTTAGGGTTCGGTACAAGCCCATACAAAAGTAAAATAGCTTATCATGTTTCCTTTCTTTTAATAAAGAATGCTCTTAGCATCTTTTAGGCATTCCATTATTCATAAGTCATGCATAACATAGGTATGCCCTAAAGGGCCTAAACATAATCATGATACATGAAGCATAACATAAAGCATACATGAATAAGGCCTAACATAATCATCAAGTAACATAGAAACATGCTAACATTATTATGTCATTTGATGAATCATGGAAATATGTTCTTGATCTCTTAAACCAATAGGAAGCATACATAGGGTTTTTAGCCTCCTCCTAAGCCTAAAACAAGGACTTGGCCGAAACCTTCAAGCAACCATATGTGATATAAAAATCATATAACCTTCATATAACACATATCATATCATAGGAAATCATTAGCAAGCATAGTTGGGGGTTTAACTTGATCCTAATCATAATTTTAAGGCTTGGCCGAAACCTTCAAGGGGCCTACTCTAAGATTTAAGCAACATAACACCCAAAGCAATTATACTACAGGTGAGGGGTGATAAGTACCATTTTGTTGATTATTTTAATTGCTAAAATCCAGGTTTGACCCATGTTTTACTTGTTTAATTGTAATTTTACCCTAGGTTTTAGAACTTACTCTTGTTTTGGACATAATTGTAAATTTGCACATTTTTGGATTATTTAGCCACTAAATTCTTGATTTATTTTTGTAGGTATAAAAGGTTCATGGACCTAGGGCATATTGGGTCAAACTTGAGTAAGAAGTGAACCGGATTGAATTATCAAGCTTACGATTAATCCGGGCCGTCCGATTCAAAAGCGGCGAGATCTGAGCCATCCGGGACCATCTAAAGCAATCTGAGTTAGGGTTAGGGTTGATCAAGCATTATGATCAAGATATGAAAGTTTGGCTCAAATCAGAGCAAGATCAGCCGTTGGATTTTCTCAATTAAATTTGAGTCGTCCATTCTTATGTATTTAATCAGAAATTCCCTGCCTTCAGCCGTTGTCGCGTCTCTGCCGCACAGTAGCTTCTTCATCATTCTTCTTCGTTTCTTTTGGAATTTTCTTAGTTTTGAAGGTGCGACCCCTCAATTTCTCCATTTGATCATCATCTGAATCCTTGGAAGAAGTTTCGATCGAAATTTCAGCTCCTGCTTCCTCCTGACAGAGCTTGTTTGAGGGTTTCGCCATCCTTTGTGGTCCGAGCGTTGGAATCTCAGCACAACCCATTTCCGACGACCTGAGCCACTTGTAGGGGTTCTCAGGTGAGCTCAGGTCTTCTCCAAATCATCATCGCAGCTCGACAAACTGAGATCGAAGCGTTTGGATTGGAAATCTCCCAGCTGGCGCAGTTTTAGCAGAGTTCACCTATCCAATATGTTTTCCTCTGAGTTGCTGTGCTTAGGGGTTCGAGGCCAGCTCTTGCTTGACGACCAAGAAGATTTTGAGCTTAGGGAGGATTGAGGATTAGTTTATTTGGTTAATTTTCATTGTTTGTAGCTATAATTTCATTTCTGCATCTCATTTCTGTTTTTAATTTTTATTCAGCTGCTGTAATTTTCGTTTGGAATGGTTTTTGCAGTAGTTAAGTCTCAATTTGGCAAGTAAATTAGCTAGTGAGTTAGTTTAGTGCACAATAGTTTCAAATTACAGCCTATTTTCTGTCTACTTGTTGCGTGCCAGTTCTTGTTGCTGCGTATCAATGTTTCCTTGATGCGTATCAGTTTTCTTTCCTTTGAATGTATTTCTGAATTTTTGTATCAAGTTAGTTTAGTTTTCATAGCTGAATTTACTTTGAAACTTGTCTCATTTACAAGGCTTTCGGAATTAATTTCTACATTTGGATCCCACTGATTCCTGTCAATCTTGTGTCCAGCAAAGTTAAACCCATTCACATTATTCAGTTTTTCTGCTACAAGTCTGATTAAGCTCTGAATTGGTGATTATTTCTGAAGTCTAATTTGATCCTTGTTTTATATCAAGTCGGTCTCTGAAATTTCGCATCTCATCCATTCATTCGTTCAAGTTTGCACTTCAGTTCAATGTTTGAAGTTCTGGCTCACGTTCGAACATCATTTCTACAATTCCTGCATTCAGTATCTACATTTCTGCAAATCAGATTCCTAAATTCTGCATTCATCCTTGCATTGAGCTTGTTTCTGAATCGATTCTGAATTCTGATTTTCTTCTGAGCATTACATAGCAACTTGTTCCATTCAATCCATTTCCGTTTCTGCATTACTGCATTACTCCACTTCCAATTCTGCAATTGGTTCCAACTGATTTGTAGCAGTGTATTTCTGTAGAGTTCAGCTAAATTTCTGCACGTTAGACTCCAATTCTGAAGTTTTCAGTTATCCTTTCTGAAGTTAAGAGTGCCGGATGAATTCAGAATCATCACAGCCATTGTCTTCTGAATTTCCTGCACTCGATTACAGCCATTGCCTTCTATTTTCAGTTTCAATCTCTGCGCATCCCTTGTCTCTGAAACACAGCTTCATGTCCTGCAGTTCAAGTTGTTCCATCTGCATTTGATCCATTTCTAAATTCGCATCAGTTTTTGTATAGCAGCCCTTGTTTTCAGTTCCAAATCTTTGTATCAACTGATTTCTGAAATTCCAATTTTGCAGCTAAGTCTCCATGCCTGCAATTCAATTTTAATTCTGCAACTCAAGTTATTTTTGCAGTTTGTAGTTGTAGTTGCTTAAGTTTGTATCAAGCTTAAAGTTCGAATTCCATTGCATTTGAAATTAGTTGCTTGTTAATCTTGCATCCAAGTTGAGTTAAATTGCCATTCCATACATTAGCTGGATTTAGTCTTGCACGTGTTACTTCTGTATTGGATTTGTGTCTCATTCATTTACTCAACATCAATTGTTTCACATCAACTATTTGTTTGATTTTGCTTTAAACCAGAATTGTTTCCCAAAGTTGGTTACTTAGATTTTTTCCATGGATTGAGTTGTTAATTACCATCACTTGTTTAGCTTCTTAGCTAAGTTTCCTTTCCTTTCCTTGAGATTACATTTCATGCTTTCACCACAAACCCAAATCACATTTGAAACTCAAAAATTCACAAATGACACATAAACCAAGCAAGAATCAAATTATACCAACTAGCTCCGAGAAAAATACGACCTGAGGCCCCTTTGCTACATTTTCAAATTTTGATTGTAAAAAGGGTTTCCAGCATTCATTTATAAATTCTAAATTTGAGACCCACATTCGTGACAGTCCATTTGGGTCCGTCAAGGGGAGACTTACCTCTTTTTCTTGGTTACTGCCAATCTATATACCCTTAAATTGAGAGCGATGAAGACCTCCTTGCTCTTAGAATCTCCTTTGTTCTTCTCGCTTTATAAGGGGTCTTAAGTCTTCAAGAGATCTCCCTTGTCAAGCTTTCTAGGGGAGAGACCCTAGATGAGATTTTTGGAAATGAGAGAGGGAGAGGGATATTCGGTGGGGGTGGAAGAAGGAGGAAGAAGAGGACAATTTATAATGCCTTTTGTCTCTTCACAAGTGTCTCTTCACCTTCTTCACATGGTGCCTCTTCAGACCCCTACCCTTAACCACAATTTTGCTCTCCTCTCTAATAGCACACCCTTACTGGGGCTATTGTTATCACATGCATCATAAGACTTTGCTACCACCTAAGGTCCAAGGTTCAAACCTTGTCAAATACTATTTTTTTAGTTCTTTCTCCTTTTATTTATTTATTTTTTTTGAAAAGCCCACATAAAGCCCATTATGAATTATACTAGAATTCCACCTACAATCCATTAAGAATTATACTAATATTCATATTAGTGTTCATGTAAAAATTGAGAGGATTTTACGGGCGTTACATTTAGTTGTTCTGAGCTCAATCCACATTGAAGAGTTACAGTGGCTTTAGTATTTGCTTGCGCCTTCATCTTTTGCTCAACCGTCCATTTCGATGATTCTAGAATTTTTCCATCTTGTGTTGGCACAACAAAACCCTCAGTAGCAGAAAATCAATTGTCAATTTCAGTCATTAGATAATTCTCCATGCGACTCATCCAATATGCGAAGTTGTTCCCTTCATAGTAGGGTGGTGGTGTAGTGCTGTGACCCTCTTTCAAAGACATCCTCGCAGCTCAACCGCTTGCTTCTTTGGGTGTGAGTCCTCCGAAGCAACCTCGCTCTGATACCACTTGTTGAGGACCGATAGGGCTAGAGGGGGGGTGAATAGCTCGCTTAAGTTAATTTTTCTTCTTCACAGCAGAAACTAGAAGTCCAACACCTCCAAATCCAATGTTAACACTTTGGTTTACTTGGTCTCCACTTCCTTGAGGTGACCAATCCAAGGGTCCACACCAACGATCACATATTTCACTATGAAACCTCCTTCTAGGAATTTAAATGGCACGCTAAAATTCCACAGTATTCTAGGTCCTTGGTCACGCTAATACTATTCCTATTCTATTTATTCACAAAGTTTTTCAAATTGAGTTATGTTTCCTGAGAAAGAATTTAGAGGCTGGAAGGTGGAGACTCGACATGCATCCTTAGTCCGGAAAACTCCGCAAGGCTAGTAAGTGCGTTAGACGGTAAGCTAAAAGGCCTCGATTAAAGATATTCTCAGATATAACTTGTTGAAGTAACATGATTAAAACCCATGGCTCTATCCTGTAATAAGGCGACCAAGTTGATTAACTGATTGCAAAAGACTACAGTACTTGTAAGACTCTGAAAAGAGCAATAGTCAGTCAGGTGAGCATGAAAGTTTTATTGATTCCTAAGTCGTAAGCAGGAGAATAGTTGGGCTTAATTCATCAGTGAACGATTCGAGCAGAACATTAGGGAATGGTATAGTAGGTCCCGAACCACAAACCTTGAATACCTTGATCTAGCTAAAACTAGTACACCAAAACCTTCAGAAATTGCTAACAATATAGGCGTTGTTTATGACCGACTCACTTTGCTCTCTAAAGTAACCTTAAAACATTTTTATACTATAAAAGAAGAACAAAAGGAGTTAAGGCGAGAAATTACGAAGCTTTAAAAGGCTATTGTTAGCCAAAAACCCTTAACAAAGGCAGAAGTTAGAGACCTAGTCCGAGAGGTCTCTCGGCAACCTAAGCTTGTTGAAGAAGAAGCCCTCAAGCTGACTGAGGAGCTAAAGAATAGTGTTCAAAAAATTGAACACTTAATTGTAGAAGTTAAAAATCTTATTGGTGGTGGATGAACCTGGAAGAGCAGTGAGAAAATATTGACTACAGAAAGGCCTTAAGGAACACAGAAGCAATTGAAACACCTACTGCCAGATTTATATCAACTACTGAACTCAAAACTAATTTTGATCTTCTAAAGGTTGTTGTTAATCAAAATAATACTTTGATTTCCTTGGTTATTAATTTAACTGAGCAGGTCCAAGAATTACAAAGTTTGGTGAAGAAAGTCTCTACTTCCATAAGAACACCAACATCTTCATCTAAAGAACTTGAAGACTCCATAGCAGATTTAACAAAAAGGATTGGAGGACTGAATTTTGGAAGTGATCCCGTTATCCCGAAGAAGAAAGGCTCTATATTTGTTTAAAAGGACCACGCAAAAATACAGGAAAGTGAGAAAAGAAAATGAATACTTCATCCAGAACGAGTACTTCCACAAGGCCACCAGCAGTATTGGCAACCACAACAACAATTCTAAATTCGGAAGACCATATTCGTGATTATCGTCAAAATCAACGACGAATGTACAATCTACAATGAAGATTAATGCCAAGTCAAAGGAGGTTTAGAAGGACTATTGAAACACAGATAAGTCCTGAAGCTCAACTGGAGATCTCGAGATCACAAAGAGCTGGCATGGTTCCAGCAGAGGTCCTTTATTCTACTGGGTATAGACCAACTCAGCATAGAGTTTATCAGCACTACTCGGAGGAAGATATCCTTTGCGTAGAAAATGCCTAAGTAGACTTACCACTGGTTACTGAACAAAACCAACAAGCCCTGAGGGAAGCAGGCTTTCGGCATATTCATATTGATCTTATTATGGTAAGACTTTATGCTCTTCATCGACATGATATAGGAGTCATGGCCTTAGCAGTCCTAAGAGACACCAGATGGAGAGATGATAGATCTATTATTGCAACAATGGAAATAGACTTGACAAGCAGAACACAGATGGTCTATGTAATTCCAGACATAATGATGAGCATCGAAGACTTTGCCAACCATATAGAAATATCCTTTCAAACACACGGATATATAGAGTGGCAGGGCGGTGCAACCTACTTCTCACCCGCATGATGATAGGAAGTTAACAACACAAGTTTTACTAATTTTGCTTATAATGTCAAAATGTTGCAGATATTTACCAGTAGAGGGTAGCATGCTCTCCGGCACATCGCTTTACTACGGAACAATTGCAGCAACAGAGATGGATATTAAGGCCTTCCATCAGAAGAAATCCGTCTCACCCACCCAGGTAAATACTAGAACATTAATGGATGGAAGCATAAGCTTACAGTTTCAGGGATACACCCAGTAGCTGAACACCGGTGGGCCAATATGAAGACATGGATTCACCAGAGCAAGAAATCTTGGCTTTCTTAGAAGATGAAGAAGAAGAAACCCCAGTATTAAAAGTCAAGAGGCTTCATCCAGATGCTATTATTCCACAACGACAGACCATGGGAGCAGCCGGGTATGACTTAAAGATTGTTGATAATTATGAAATAAGCCCCGAGATAGGGCCTTGCTCTCTACAGGTATAGCAATACAAATACCAGAAGGACACTA
This sequence comes from Boesenbergia rotunda, assembly GCA_024364735.1. Classification (NCBI taxonomy): domain Eukaryota; kingdom Viridiplantae; phylum Streptophyta; class Magnoliopsida; order Zingiberales; family Zingiberaceae; genus Boesenbergia; species Boesenbergia rotunda. Next base: position 119,177 of record JAGFNQ010002679.1, read on the forward strand.
TGGAAGAATAGCCACCAGATCTGGAGTAGCCTGGAAGCAAGGGCTCCATGTAGGAGCTGGTGTCATTGATCAAGATTATAGAGGAGAGGTAAAAATTCTGGTATTTAATCTCAATTATGAAAATATTATGATTTTCAAAGGGGAAGCAGTGGCCCAACTAATTATTGAGAGAATTATCTTCCTGAAGTAATTGAAGTTGATGAATTCCCAAGTTCTCAAAGGGATATCCAAGGGTTTGGATCAACGAACCGGCAAATTCCAGAGCACTCAACACCAGAAGTGCCACCTCCAGAAAGGCTGCAAAAGGGCAAGCAAGTTATTCATGCTGTACCATATGAATATATTATTCCTGATAAGGAATATTGGCTAGTCACTCTTCACAAGGACAACCCTTCCGTTTCCAGAACCAAAAATTATCATGAAGATTCTTTTAGAAGACTACTGGATGGACGGATCTCAGTAGAAGAATACTGTGAGGAACAACAACAAATTGAGCAACAAAGGCAATGGTGGCAATAGGAGCATTTATATACACTTTCTGATAATGAATGGATCAATCCATTCGCGGAAGGTGATGGGATACTCATTCTTCTTCGTCATTTCCTAATAACCATTTTCAATATACAGCCTCTAAGGACCCCAGATGGGATACATTGGGAGAGCCAAGCGGAAAATATGATTATTATGTGTCATATGCAATCCCACAAAAGCCAGACTACTACTACACATATAAGCCAGAAAATCCTTCATGGGATGATGATGTTTCAGATGAGTCCTCTTCCTCTCTTACTGAATTCCATTCTGTTGCCACTAGCTTTGACCTTAATACAGAAGATCTCCAAGAAGAGTATGTGGCTACAATTGAGGAACAAATAGAGATGGATTATCCAGAGAAGAGGCCCAACGAAAGCTTATTAGCATCAACATCGGTCGTATCTGCTTACAATCCACCCCCGGATTCTACCATGGGACCCACCTCAATATGCACCTGCAACTATCAAGAAGGAAGAACCTAATGTGTATAATGACCCGGGATATTATGGCACAAAAATTGGGAATATCCAGAAAATGTATTCCAATGAAACCTGGACGTTACCTTCGGCACAACAACAAACAGGTGCTATGCTAGTTCTCCCTGATAATATTGGCTTATATCATGACGTTATTTCCAGATGGGAGTCAATTACTACTAACGTGGTGGATTCAAAAATCTGGAGTGATAATAGAACCAAGGTACAATATATTGAAAATCTTCTGGGAGAAACAGAGAAAAAGACCTTTATTCAATGGAGGATGATGTTCCCAGACCAGTATGACAAACTAGTTGGGATGGCAGATGAAACTCAGAATGTGCTAACGCAAATTCGAAGAATAATTACCTTAGAAGATCCAGCTTCAGGCTCAACAGTAGAGCAAAATCAAGCCTACCTGGACCTTGAAAGACTGGTATGTCATGATACAAAAGACTTAATTTCATATATGAATGAATACAAAGTGTTAGCAGCCAAAACAGGACGCATGTTCGTAAATGAAGAACTTTCAAGTAAGTTCTACAGAAAAATGCCTCCCCTCATTGCTAGCTACCTCGAAAAGAAATTCCAGGAAATGCACCAAGGAAACACGATAGGCGTACTTCCCAGAATACATCATGCCTACCAAGAGCTAATGGAAATGTGCAAACAGGCATCTCTTCAAAGAAGCCTGAAAGATCTTCAATTTTTCTCACGTATTCCTTTACCATACCATTATCAAAAACCTGCAAGGAGGTATGGTTTACGAAAGGCAAAGTCATACAATGGGAAACCCCACAAATCTCACGTCAGGGTTATAAAGATGAAATATCAGAATGATCGAGCAAAGGTACGCAAATGTAAATGCTTTATTTGTGGTGAAGAAGCACACTTTGCACGAGAATGCAGGAACAAAGTGGGAAACAAGGAGCGAGTGGCAATGCTAAGTGAACTCGACCTGCCCGAAGAATTTGATATTGTATCAATAGATCCCGAGGAAACAGATAGTGATGCAATCTGTAGCATCTCGGAGGGCGAACATGACATGGAGCACTATTGCAGTCTGGTAACGAGTTCTTTACCTGAATCCTTATTTGTGCTAATAGGGGAAACCCAAGGATGACAGGTTCAGGTGGATATACCAGAAGAATAGTGCATATGTGAACATGAATGGCAGTTGAACCAGGAGATAAATTCTCAATTTATTAAGTGTATTATCTGCAAAAGAGTTACCAACCAAATATCAAGGGGCCATTGTTTAAATTGTAAGCTGACCACATGCACTCTGTGTGCAGGAAGCTAATTGAAGCTGTCACTAAAGCCATTACCACCACCAACGGTACAGTATGATGACAGGAGTTTGATTTCAGAACTAATTAATTATACTCAGTATTTGATAGCAGAAAACCAGAAGTTAAAGGAGGAGCTATCTAGGGTCCTGAGAAGAAATCAGAAATCAAAAGTAAAATTATCTGAGGAATTGATGGAAGATCTACAACAATTATCATTCGTAGACCTTCATGATAAAGGGAAAGAGCAGGTATCTTATCTAGAGGAACAGGTGGTCTCTAAGATAATAGATGGTCAAGTATCTCAAAGGAATACACTCAACCGACTCTACAACATTAGAGTAAGCCTTGAAATACCAGATGTGCAGCCTTTCAGTGTCAATGCAATACTGGATACTGGGGCAACTTCTTGCTGTATAGACACCAAATCAATTCCAAGTAAGGCTATTGAACCAAATGCATATACTATATTGATTAATGGTGTCAACTCACAACAGGAAGCTAAGATGAAGCTAAAAATAGGGCAAATGGTGATCGGAGAAAATAAATTTAGAATTCCATTTACCTATGCCTTTGATATGACTCTGGGAAAAGGAGTACAAATGGTGCTAGGATGCAATTTTATATGCAGCATGCAGGGAGGAGTAAGAATAGAAGGTAACATTGTTACTTTTTATAAGAATATCACTACAATAGCTACAAACCAGAGTGTTGCAGCTGCGATTGAAGAACTCGGACTCGAAGAGATGGAATATATTCAGCTTCAGGAGGAAGTATATTTTGCGGGTACCATTTCTTATCAAAATATTCTGCATAAACATGGCTCATTATTCAATAGACTAAAGGAGCAAGGGTATATAGGGGAAAACCCCCTTCAACACTGGTCAAAGAATGGTATTCTATGCAAAATAGAAATTATTAATCCTGATATCACCATCCAAGATAAGCCTTTGACGAATGTCTCGCCGGCATTAAACGAAGCCTTTAAGAGGCATGTAGAAGCTCTACTCAAACATAATGTTATTCGACCGAGCAAGAGTCGACATCGGACCATGGCCATGATAGTACAGTCAGGAAGAAAAGAACCTTCCAAGATGAACCAAACATATCTTTAGCATCTAAGGCTTGGTTATATTAACTTTAGTAGGATTCAAAGGTTGATAGCCGATGGGCCCTTGGGTGCATTGGTGGTGGAAGACTTCCCAACCTATGAATCTTGCTTGGAAGGTAAGATGATCAAGAGGTCTTTCAAGGCCAAGGGGTATAGGGCCAAAGATGTGTTAGAATTGGTTCATTCAGATTTGTGTGGTCCTATGTCGATACAAGCTAGAGGTGGCTTTGAATACTTCACCTCTTTCATAGACGATTATTCAAGGTATGGATATGTTTACTTGATGCGCCGCAAGTCTGAATGCTTTGATTAGTTCAAAGAATTCAAGGCTGATATGGAGAAACATCAAGGTAAAAGTATCAAGACACTACGATCGGATCGTGGTAGCGAGTACCTCTTGGGAGAGTATAGGACTTACTTGTCAGAGGCTGGGATTTAGTCCCAATTGTCTGCACCCAGTACGCCCCAACAGAACGATGTAGTAGAGCAAAGGAATAGGACTCTTATGGAGATGGTTAGGTCAATGATGAGTTACTCAGAGTTGTCGGATTCGTTCTGGGGATATGCTCTGGAAATGTCAGCATACATACTGAACTTGGTACCATCTAAGTTAGTACCCTCTACTCCCACAGAATTGTGGACTGAGCGAAAGCCTAGTCTAAGACATATTCGGATTTGGGGTAGTCCAGCACATGTGCAGAAGGAGATACTGATAAGTTGGAATCTCGTACAGAAGTGTGCTTGTTCGTAGGCTATCCAAGAGGAACAAAAAGTGGTATATTCTATAGTCCTAAGGATCAGAGGGTAATCGTTAGCACGAATGCCTGATTCTTAGAGCAAGACTATGTGATGAACCACAAGCCCATGAGTAGACTTGTTCTTGAGGAATTAAAAGGGGGCGTTCCGACCTTAGTACCAACTGTACAAGAGGATATACCACAAGTCACTACACCGCGTGTCACAGAAGATACACAGGTGGTACCTCGTCGTAGTGGGAGAGTTATTAGACAACCTGAGCGATTCATGTTCTTGGGAGAGTCGTCGGACTTGGTCCCTAGCGAACATGAACATGATCCCTAGACCAATGTCGAGGAACATCCACTTTGATAAAATAATCCAGACATATAGATTTGTTCAAAGACCAAATGAGATTTGTGTATATAAGAGATGTGACAAAAATATAGTGGTATTCTTGTACTATACGTAGATGATATTTTGCTCATTGGCAACAATGTCAAAGTATTATTAGACGTAAGGGTATGGTTGTCGAAACAGTTCAATATGAAGGAGTTGGGAGAAGCAGGGCACGCCCTTGGGATCAAAGTTCTAAGGGATCATCAGAAAAGGATGTTGTGCTTATCTCAAGCTTCATATATAGATACTGTCCTAGCTCGTTTTAGCATGAAACCTTAAAGAAAGGTTTTTTGTATCTTTCAGGAATGAAGTTCCTCTATCTAAAGAGATGTGTCCTAAAACATCAAAGGAGATAGCAGAGATGAAGGTGGTTCCTTTTGCTTCGGCTGTAGGAAGCCTCATGTATGATATGTTATGAATGAGACCGGATATCTGCTTTATGGTGGGCATGGTTAGAAAATATCAGAGTAACCCTGGATAGGGGAATTGGACTGTGGTAAAGCATAGATTAATACCTAAGAGGCACTAGGGATTGTATGTTAGTTTACCAGGCAGACCAATTATTCTCTGCGAGTTATACGGATTTAGACTTCCAATCAGATAGGGACAAAAATAAGTATTCCTCAGGTTTTGTGTTTACTTTAGGAGGTGGAACCATAGTATGGAGGAGTGTCAAGCAGAAATGCGTGGCGGACTCCACAATGGAAGCTGAGTATGTGGCAACCTCAAAGGCGGCCAAAAGGAAGTTGTATGGTTCAGGAACCTCATGATGGACTTGGATGTGATACCGGGATTTCCCAAGAGCTATCACAATTTGTTGTGATAACAGTAGGTGCAGTTGCATACTCGAAAGAACCACGAGTCCATAAAGCGAGTAAACACATAGAGTGCAAGTACCACCTAAGCGAGGAAAAGTTGTTGTCACCTAGATTACATCAGAGGGCAGCCTGGGAGATCCTTTCACTAAGGCCTTGATAGCGTGAGCTTTTAGGCATATGGAGGATATGGGAGTAGATGTATGGCATTTTGAGGACAGCCAAGTCTTTGAGTATAAGTAGGAGATTGATAGGATGTATACTAAAAGTCTTGCCTTTTCTGTATGGACATCTACATTTTAAAAGAGAATCACAAGATTACTGTTGCATGCTTATATTAGTATGTGCAAAATGTCTAATACTTTACACGATAGATAACATGGTGTGTGGTGTGACACGAAAGATCATGTTATTAGTTCCTTCTAGAGTATAGATAGAGGCTCACAACCAAGATGAAGTTGTATAAACCATCGAGATAGTTGTAGTATAATTTTGTGTTGGTTTGTCTTGACCATAGAATTGCACTAGTGCACTTTGTGTGCATTGAGTAGGACCGACATAGAGGTGATCCAATTTATACTGACTTTATAATTGGATCAGACTTTGATTTATTATGGAGTACATGCTCTGAATCCCGATATAATTACGGGTACATGTACTTAGTATTTATTTCTTTGATTTACAAATGGGCGAGATTTATTCTGCTAAATCGATAGGCTCGGTAAGTTGGGAAATAATATTATTAACATGGTGTGTCATTGATTATAGACAGAATTCGTGTCCTGGTGAGTCGGGATGATGATGCCCCCTTGATGAGCTCATAACATTCATCATGTTAAATCATGCAGGTGGACTTGGTCCAACATGATGATAAGGATAAGTGGTACTAATCAAGGAGTCAGAGGTTGATTAATTAAAATTATCGGTAATTTAAATTAATCGATGGGCATTTAATATCTTAAACAAGCGGAGATATTATACTCATAATAGGTGGAGCTCATGTGTATATATGAGGGTTGGTGAGGTAGTTCAATGGAGAACCTTTAATGGAATGGTTCTTCATTAATGGATCGGGTTTGGATCCATTAGCAGGCCAAGACCCAACTCCTCCTCATGGTCCTTATTGTAGCCCTATAAATACCCCATGGTGGCATGAGACTGTCACGCCCCGAGACCTAGGAGTCACTGATCCAATAGAAAATTGGACAACACCTCCCCTGTCCGACGGACAATTTGCACATACATACAACATCTATGACACAACCACACAGTTTAAATGGGCCTCAGGCTTCAAATATTAACTGAGCAACATATATATGATAATATACTCATAAAACCAAAACACGAACTTACCTGAGGTGCCAGGGTGCAGGAACGCAGCAAAAAGCACACACACAGTCCAACATAGGACTCAAAAGTACAATCCCATAAAACAAGTCACAAACTACAAGTCCACGATAATCCCAAAGCAACGAAATAATACATAACATGGTCCAAAGATAGAAAGTAACATATAAAACCAAATCAGGTGTTATCTCAAGCATGGGACTGGCGACTCCGACCCTCCTGGCAGATATCTGTTGGTGCAAGTTGCATCAATGATGTTCCTCTTTAAGTGTTTTAATGTTTGACAATTCACTTAAGTCAGTGATATATTGAACAGACAAAGGGGAACAAAAGTGAAGTAAACTAAGCTGAAGAAAAGACCTAGTTAATCTAGGCATCGAAACCCTAAGTCCCAGCGAAGGGCTGCTGGGCACCTAGCGAAGGGCTGCTAGTTATCAAAACCCCAAGTCCTAGCGAAGGGCTGCTAGGCACCTAGCGAAGGGCTGCTAGGTATCATAACCCTAAGACCTAGCGAAGGGCTGCTAGGCACCTAGTGAAGGACTACTAGGCATAGAAGACCTAGCGAAGGGCTGCTAGGCACGTAGCGAAGTGCTGCTAGGCATAGAAGACCTAGCGAAGGATTGCTAGGCACCAGGCGAAGGACCGCTTGGTAACAAAGACCTAGTGAAGGGCTGCTAGGCACCTGGCGAAGGACTGCTAGGGAATGAAGACTTGGTCCGTGGGACTAAGCAACTTAGCTGAGCGATGACTAAGGACAGGAGTAGAGACGGGTCAGGGTTTTGGCGTCTCGAGGTCCGGAGGTATCGGAAGCTAAGCAAAAGTCCACCCGAAGGACTGGGTGGCAACTGTCTCCTGAAAGGAGTAGGTGAAGGGAGAGTTCTCGGGGATAGGAACTCGTGCCGGTTCAACCTAGGGTTTCGTGGAAATTCGAAGTCCGAACCAAGTCCTTAAGACCACTATTACATGTATCTATGCTTTGTGGTTGTATATCTTGTAGGTACCAAGATTGGAAGATGTGGCAGCCTGCTGGAGGCCCTAACCAGGGCGCCCCCATGCAACCAGGGCGCCCCCAGCAGTGGGGGCGCCCCCAGGTAAAGCTTAAAGAAGCAGTTTCGGGGTGTATGCAGAACAGGTATCAACCGGGGCGCCCGGAGCGTCCGGGGCGCCCGGATTCGTAGCTGTTTTGCTGTTTCGAAGCCAGAACACAGGATAAGCCCTCACGGGGGCGCCCGGAGCATCCGGGGCACCCTGGTCAAAGGTCTTATCACCTGCAACGAAGTAGGCACAAGGATAAGAGTTGATCGAGTCTTCCGGGGCGCCCCCAGCGTCCGGGGCGCCCCCAGGAGGCCTATATAAGGGGCTTCGACCCCTCAGCTTCAGACACAACTTCCAAGTACAATTCTAATCATTCTGACCAATGGCAACACACTAGAAACGAGGCTCTATGACCGGGAGGCTCCAGGAGGAAGTGCGCGGCACTTCGGAGGTCCAGATTGGCCGAGCTTCATCCTTATCTTGTTGGTTTGCATTTTGTTAATTACCGTACTTAAATTTCTATATTATTGATTGTAATATTGCACTGTAAGTCGGGTTTCTCCACCTCCGGAAAGTCCGAAAAGGAGACCAATAGTGGACGGGCATTCCCGTACATAGGCCTTGGATGTACTGACCCTGGGGGGTTGGGAACCAAGTAAAATCCGCTGTGTCTTTTGCTCTGTGTTTTTATTCGTTCTATTTATTTTCCGCTGCGCTAACACTCTAAGTCTAGAACGAAAGTTACGAAGTTTCTACGAAGTTTTCACGATCGATACTCACCCCCCCCCCTCTATCGACGGCACCGGTCCTACAATTGGTATCAGAGCCAAGCCGCTCTTCACCGGACTAACCGCCGACGGAGCAAAGATGCCAGGAGTTGAGGGGGAGCCCAGGGGTGAATCAGGTACTTTTAATTTTAAAATGTCTGGTTTTAAATTCCATATTATCTGTTTCACGTGCAGGGAGAGAGGGCACTACAAAAATCAGTGCCCTACTCGTAAGAATCGTTCGTCACCGGCGGCAAAGGAGATACCAGCGCCAGGAGTCCGGAAAAACAAGGATCACGTGCAATGCTTCAAGTGCGAGAAATGCGGACATTACAAAAATAAGTGTCCGGCGAAGGTACACAAGATTTATATTCCAAAAACTTTACAAGTTCCTGCACTGCCATGTGATAAAGTAGTTTATTTTTCTGACAAAGTAGATTTACTGCATAGTAAAATTAACTTTTTGCATGTTAAATTACAAAACATAAATATGACCAAAATATTAGAAATTAATTGTTTAATTCAGAATGTCAATTCAGAAATTGATAAAATTAATTCTGATAATTTATCTTATTAAATTAATTTTGATAATTTATCTGATAAAATTAATTCTTATAATTTATCTAATAAAGTTAATTCTGATAATTTATCTGATAAAATTAATTCTAATAATTTTTTGATAAAATTAATTCTGATAATTTTTCTGATAAAATTAATTCTGATAATTTTAATTCAGACAAAATTAATCATAAGGATAAATCCGAATTCAAATTTGAATATCCTAAGGATAAATCCGAATTCAAATTTGAATATCCTAAGGATAGTTCCGAATTCAAATTTGAATATCTTAAGGATAATTCAGAAATTAATTCTGAAAATCTCAAGATTAATTCAGAAATTAATTATGAAAATCTTAAAGATAATCTAGAGATTAATATATTTGAGGATAAATTTCTCCTAGATAATAATTTAATTATAGATAATATTGAAAATTATTACAAAACCTTAATTCGTGGCCCAATTTACTCCACCTACTGTAAGAATATTGAAAAATTTAATCTTGAGAAAGAGATAGAATTTTCTAAGATAAAGGTCATAATCAATAAAAATTATAAAAATTCAAATAAATCAAAATTATTAGAAAAACTTGAAAAGAAAGATAAAGATGAAGAAGAAAATTTTGAAATAATGAAAATGATGAATTTTAACCCATAATTATTAATTAATCATTATAACCTTAATTAAATTAACTTAAATATTAAATCCAAATTAAATTCAAATAAACTCAAATTAATTCAAATTAAATTCAAATTAATCCAAATTAAATTCAAATTAATCCAAATTAAATTCAAATTAAACTCTATTAATTCAAATTAAATTCAAATTGATCCAAATTAAATTCAAATTAAATTCAAATTAAACTCAAATTAATTCAAATTAATCCAAATTAAAACCAAATTAAATTCAAATTAAGCTCAAATTAATTCCAAATTAAATTCAAATTAATCCAAATTAAATTCAAATTAATCCAAATTAAATTCAAATTAAATTCAAAATTAATTCAAATTAAACTCAAATTAATTCAAATTAAACTCAAATTAAATTCAAATGAAATTCAAATTAAATTAAATTAAAATTAAATCTCAATTAAATCAAATTAAATCTCAATTAAATCTTAATTAAATCAAAGTAAATCTTAATTAAATTTAAATTAAATCTCAATTAAATTCAAATTAAATCTTAATTAAATTCAAATTCAAACTTAAATTAAATTAAAATTTAAATTTAAATTAAATTCAAATTTAAATTTAAATTAAATTCAATTAAAATGTTTTAATTAAGTCAAATAAATTCAACTTTAATTGATTCAAATCAATTCAATCTTAGTTAATTAATTTTCAAGTTAAATCAAACTTCAATTAACTCAACTTCAAATCTTAAATAATTTAAACTCAAACTAAAATAAAACTTTACCCAAACTATAACAATTAAAACTAATAACATTAAATATGTCAAAGTGGGTTGACATATTCGCGGGTTCACTCGACATGTATTAAATCAGGAATTTGATACATTTTTAGAAACTTAAATAAAATAATTTGAATTGTTTGACTCATGCATAATAGCCATGTCATGCATTTGTTATTTATTTTGTTAATATATGGCATATCATTCATATTTAAATTTTATGCATAATTTAGAACGGCTATAGGACAATGAATAATTGAAACTTGATCAAACTAGTATTGGGTGGAGGTGAGATGATAGTACGTTAGGGAAGCCATCTTGGCGGAACTAGCCGAAGCTACCGATCCAAGACTCAAACTAGTTAGACCAGAATTTTTCAAAAAGTAATTTTGAAAATGAAATTTCATTAAAAGGCTTTGTCAAGGAAAGGGTTGATGATCCAATAAGGCTACGGCCAAAGAAGGCCTAGTGCCTCGCCAAGACCTGGAAGTCAATTTTTGAAATTCAAATTCAAGTTACTTCGTGTCAAATTCAAATCTAACACAAGCTTCAATTAAATCTTAGAATTAAAAATAAATTAAGAAAAATGATTCAAGCATCTCACAATACACCTATAAGGCAACCACGCTTGTTGTATTGATACATCTAAAATGGGTGAGATGTTAAGGACAAATGAATTGAAAAATATTTTTCAAAATTGTTTTTCAAAATTATTAGAATATTTTCATAAAAATATATTTTCAAAATAGTGCTTCAACATAATAATGTTTTTATGTAATTCATGCTTGTCTGTTTGATTATATACATTTTCCAAAAATATATCTTTTCAAAAATTTGTTTGACTCACTCAATTAGACACAAGCCTCTTAGGACAACACTAAAGTTCCTTAAGGCACTTAGATAGAGTCAAACGGTATCGGGTACAGGAGGAGTACTTTTCATTTTTTTTTAAAAAAACTTGCACTTTAAAAATTACTATTATTTGAAAATACTTTTCGAAAATTGAGCTTTTAAATCGTTATCACGTGTGTTTTTCGAAAAAAAAGGGTTTATGTTGTAAAATTTACCTGTCTTGTTTGATTAACCCTAAAGACACAGAGGAAAGTCCACTTCATAATCTACAAGGACTCTTAGGACGTGTCAGATTTAGGGGGAGTCTAAATCAAACTTCTGAAAAAGTCTCTTTTAAATTAATTGTTTTGAAATTATTAGACAATTTCTTTAATTTGAATCAAACCTTAAGACTCAGAGGAAGAGTACTTGTGGTCAACAAACTTCCCAGGACTGGGTCAAGTTTAGGGGGAGGTCAAATTAAAAGAATTTGTGTGACTTATGAAATTATTTTTGAAATAATGTTTACTTGGGTTGGAGAATCTCCAGGACACTTAGGAAATGTCCTTGTAGTCAACAAGGTTTCCCAGGATTGTGTCAGACTGGATGAAAAACCAAATCAAGTAATATATTAAGTCTTCAAAAGTTCACACATTTTTCAAAATCCACTAGCTTATGTTTTCAAAAGTATTATGATTTTTTTTCTATTAATACTTACTTAACTTTAAAAATTTTCCAGGACACTTAGGAAAATGTCCTTGTAGTCAGCAAGGTTTCCCAGGATTGTGTCAGACTGGAAAAGAAACTTAGTCAAGTAAAATATCATGTTTCAAAAATTACTCATAGTCTCATCTCTTTCAAAACTAGTTAGTACCTACAAAATAAGCATAATATTTATTTTCCAAAATAACATTTTTTTTAAAAGTTTTGCGTTTTCCAAAAAGTACTTTATATTTTCAAAAAATTACAAATTCTTTCAGAAGTACTTGCATGTTGTTAAAAATCATTTTCAAAATACTTGTGCTTCTCAGAGCGAATAACATCTTTTTCAAAATACAATGCTTTCAAAATTTCTGCACCAAGTATTTTTCAAAAAGAACCAAAATTTCTTATTGTTGGTGCAAATATTTTCTTGTGTTTTTTTGATGTATGACAAAGGGGGAGAGGTATTCTTAAGTTAGAAAAATTTTAAAAAAATTTTCTCCCGAAGATCAAAAATATAGTTTCAAAACTTATATCAATTTTTTGTTTTTATCCTAAGGATAGTGAGTTAGCCCCTTAAACCAATCTAACTTAAGTTATTGTCAAACATCAAAAAGGAGGAGATTGTTGGTGCAAGTTGCATCAATGATGTTCCTCTTTAAGTGTTTTAATGTTTGGCAATTCACTTAAGTCAGTGATATATTGAACAGACAAAGGGGAGCAAAAGTGAAGTAAACTAAGCTGAAGAAAAGTCCTAGTTAATCTAGGCATCGAAACCCTAAGTCCAGCGAAGGGCTGCTGGGCACCTAGCGAAGGGCTGCTAGGTATCAAAACCCCAAGTCCTAGCGAAGGGCTGCTAGGCACCTAGCGAAGGGCTGCTAGGTATCGTAACCCTAAGACCTAGCGAAGGGCTGCTAGGCACCTAGTGAAGGAATACTAGGCATAGAAGACCTAGCGAAGGGCTGCTAGGCACCTAGCGAAGGGCTGCTAGGCATAAAAGACCTAACGAAGGATTGCTAGGCACCAGGCGAAGGACCGCTTGGTAACAAAGACCTAGCGAAGGGCTGCTAGGCACCTGGCGAAGGACTGCTAGGGAATGAAGACTTGGTCCGAGGGACTAAGCAACTTAGCTGAGCGATGACTAAGGACAGGAGTAGAGACGGGTCAGGGTTTTGGCGTCTCGAGGTCCGGAGGTATCGGAAGCTAAGCAAAAGTCCACCCGAAGGACTGGGTGGCAACCGTCTCCTGAAAGGAGTAGGTGAAGGGCGAGTTCTCAGGGATAGGAACTCGTGCCGGTTCAACCTAGGGTTTCGTGGAAATTCAAAGTCCGAACCAAGTCCTTAAGACCACTATTACATGTATCTATGCTTTGTGGTTGTATATCTTACAGGTACCAAGATTGGAAGATGTGGCAGCATGCTGGAGGCCCTAACCAGGGTGCCCCCATGCAACCAGGGCGCCCCCAGGTAAAGCTTAAAGAAGCAGTTTCGGGGTGTATGCAAAACAGGTGTCAACCGGGGCGCCCGGAGCGTCCGGGCGCCCGGAGCGTCCGGGGCACCCGGATTCGTAGCTGTTTTGCTGTTTCGAAGCCAGAACAAAGGATAAGCCCTCACGGAGGCGCCCGGAGCGTCCGGGATGCCCTGGTCAAAGGTCTTATCACCTGCAATGAAGTAGGCGCAAGGATAAGAGTTGACCGAGTCTTCCGGGGCGCCCCCAGCGTCCGGGGCGCCCCCAGGAGGCCTATATAAGGGGCTTCGACCCCTCAGCTTCAGACACAACTTCCAAGTACTGTTCTAATCATTCTGACCAATGGCAACAAAATAGAAACGAGGCTCTACGACCAGGAGGCTCCAGGAGGAAGTGCGCGGCACTTCGGAGGTCCAGATTGGCCGAGCTTCATCCTTGTCTTGTTGGTTTGCATTTTGTTAATTACCGTACTTAAATTTCTATATTATTGATTGTAATATTGCACTGTAAGTCGGGTTTCTCCACCTCTGGAAAGTCCGGAAAGGAGACCAATAGTGGACGGGCGTTCCCGTGCATAGGCCTTGGATGTACTGACCCTGGGGGTTGGGAACCAAGTAAAATCCGCTGTGTCTTTTGCTCTGTGTTTTTATTCGTTCTATTTATTTTCCGCTGCGCTAACACTCTAAGTCTAGAACGAAAGTTACGAAATATCTGCGAAGTTTTCACGATCGATATTCACCCCCCCCCCTCTATCGACGGCACCGGTCCTACAATATCAACTTGAAATCAAAAGTATGGCAACGGTGTGAGTCCAAATAAACTCAGCGGATACCCAAACGGGTATGCATAGTACATTATACTAACAATAAGAGTCTACGCTAATACAGTCTCATATGAATAATAGAAAAGGGTATATGCTAAAGACACTGAATAAAGGTACATACCAGAATCCAACTATCCTGCAGAGGGTGAAATATATCCCTATAAAACAAGTATAATATATAATCCAAGATAAACAAATCTCCAGTACATGCATATCAATCACGTACAGAAATCAAATGCAGCAAACAATGCACGATGCAAAATATGCACATGGTGCAATGACATGTGTCACCCCTGACGCCAGTCAGATCATCGTCCACCTATCATAAATGGGCATCCGAAAGGGTAGAGTTATGACAACTGTACGCACCCTGCTATCACTGATCCTGAGTGACCGAGTGGATAGGATGCTGGCGGAGGTCACTCTCCTACCCCAAGCAATGGGGGAGTCTAGCTCTCATCTTCTTGTGTCTCAGGACGAGAAGGGATCCCTGGCTGCTACCACGCACCGGAACCACCCTCCAAATAGTGATCGTGCGGAGCAATATAGGGCAAATGCACACACACTATGGTAGCCACTATCCCTGAGTCGATGTGTGTGCATATCCTCATGTAACTGACGATGGGCTCAGACTACATAGGAGCCAATGATCGTCGTCTTGCAATAATGCAAGGATGGTGCATGGCCCAAACACATATACACCCACCAAGTCCTCAACTAACACCTCCGTGTGCTAGGTATAGGTCTGAATCTTATATTATGGAATACAAGTAACCTACTAGGTATACTGAAAAAGTAACTAGTGATCTATCAATGTCAAAATGCAAGAGGGAACATATCTCTACATCTATGCACATATATGTATATATATATATATATACATGGCAACTATTGAGACTGTATGAAGCTAAACGGGAGATAACCTCAAGGATAAGCAACATATATCAAATGCAGGCATACTAAGGCAGATATAGCATACAATCTTACTGTTATCTATAACAAACCATGCATAGCAATATGACAATATCTAAAAGATAAGTCAAAGGGTACCCTCCTCAATCATAAGATCCTCGTATCAGAAAGAATCTCCCATCTGATAATCAGTAATGCTAAATCCAATCAATGCCCTGTATCAAAGGCATAATGTTTAGCTACCATATTATGTAATTTATAACTAAACAAACGGTCTCAAATAATTAGGATCGTTCTAATTATCCCTATTTCATTTAATTAACCATAATAAAATGGTTAGACTTTAATTATCCCAAATTACCCCAATTGAAACTCACGGAATTGAGTCCTCCAAAGGAGAATAGAATAGTCCATCTAAAAAGGCAGTAAACATTCACAAATCCAAGCTAACTGAACTATTACAATAATCTATCCAAAACTTTACCTACTATTCCATTTGATCTCACAACATGGGTAATTCACAGTAAATAATATACATTCTCATATAAAGCATTTTCTTTTAGTATCAAAACCTCACTAAACTGCTGCCACATTCCAAAATATAATCAAGGTAGATTAACAACATCGATCTGATCATGTTCAATTCTAAACCTACAAACCGATTACTAAAACCATCTACTCAAATCCAAATCCAACCGGACACCATCACACTACACATCTATATGCTAACCCAATTACCGATCTTACTCTAAGTATCTCACTACAATAACAACAACAAGTGTAACGCCCCAAAATTTTCCCATATAGAATGTTATAAAATATTATGGAATTCATGAAATATTATCATGAAATATTATGGAATCATGAATATGAAATATTAAAAATATAATGAAATAATATTTATGGAATATTATGAAATATTATGAGTTCATGAAATGTTATTAATATTATGAAATTTCATGATGGGCTTGGCTTAATGGGCTTTGATATGGATTAGTGCAAATTGTGATAAAAAGAAGGTAGAAAGGAGGAAGCAAGGATTGAACCTTGAACCTCCTAGTTACACTCACCATGTCATAACCAATGAACCAAGCAATGTTTCTTGTAGAGAGAATAAGAAACATTCTTGTTGAGTCTGGGGAAGCGAAGAGACATGTCTTTTCATGATAAGAGTATAAATAAGAGAGGGGGAAAGGAAGTTACACTTCCTCTTCTTCTTTCCCACTTCACTTTTCGAAAATCAAGAGCCCTCTCTCCCTTTCCATTTTCGAAAAAACACCACCCTAGGGTTCTAACCCTAGGGAATTGGAAGGAAGAGGACCCATTGGAGGTTCTTGCCCTCTACTAGGGCCAAAAGTGCTAGAGAAGGTTAACAAGGGAAAATTCATCTTCTTCTTCTTCAAGGGTACCCTAAGATCTTAGAGAAGAAGAAAATTCAAGCGAAAGGATGTAAGTATCCCCTCGCATGCAGTGTAATCGTTAATGTTTGATTTGTATGTTCTTCTTGTTGTTGTTTTTGAAAAAGGGAACCTTCTTCCCTTGTGCACCATTCGGCCACCCCCAAGAAGGAGGTCTTGGTTACTTCTTGTTGCATGAGGAGACCCCTAGGAACTTAGGGTATGAATATATGTTGTTCCCCATCATGTTGTGATAAAAAAAAGTAGGGTTGTCCACCCTACAAGTTTCAGACAAGAGGGAATAGGCTAGGGCTTTTGGGTTGCTTGCTATCCTATGATGTACCCATGATTAGTAGTGTAGGTAAAGTGCTTGTGTAAATGTTTGTGTGAATATTTGAAGTCAAAAACCTAGCCTACCCTACCCTACAATGTTTCGGCCAACCCTAGGTGGATTAGGGTTTAAGGTTGTATGATTTTCCCTATGATATATCCATGCTAAATAGTATAGGCAAGGTGTTTGTGTGAATGCTTGTGTGGATATTTGAAGTCAAAAACCTAGCCTAGCCATCCTACAAGTTTCGGCCAACAATAGTTTAGGGTTAGGGTTGCTTGATTTTATTCCCATGATGCATGCTATATATGATATGTGATGATTGTATGGGATGTACCCTATGAGATATGCTTAGGATTGCTAGGATGATTATATGTATATGCATGTGGTGTTAAATGGAATGGTTGATTTGAAACCTTAATTATTAGCATGCTATGATATGTTTATGCATGAGGTGTTTAAATGAGATGTCTGATTGAAATCTTAATTGTTAGCATGCTACCACTTCGTATGATATGAGTATGATCTATGTGACCAAATTTTGTCAGATCTAAAGTATGTTAAGTGGTTGAATTATGATGTATGTATGAGCATGTCTTATAGCCCATGGGGCACCCTTATGAGATTTCATGTGATATGCACGATGAAATGCTAGAAAGGATACTCCACTAAGTTTGGGATTTAGAACACCCTTATGTTGTGAGGTGTGTCCCAATGGGATCAGAAACACCCTGAAAAAGTGGGTGTCCCTTGAGCAATGGGATCAGAAACACCCTAAAAAAGTGGGTGTCCCTTGAGCAATGGAAATGGGAGTACATCCTTAGCATATATATGTAAAGACATGATAAGTATTTTACTTTGAAAGTTGTGTACCCGACTCTAAGGAGGTCGTTAAACAAATCCGGGGTACATGCTAACTAAGGACATGGCTCCGGTAGGACGTAAGAGGTCCTGCCCTAATTGGTTGGTGACTCGCTACCCCAATACATTAGGGAACGCGCATTATGTGGTACACAACCGGGCCCTATATGACATGGATGTATTTTTAAGTAATACCATTATGGAACTGTTTTGAAAAACATTTATTGCATGTGATGGGTATACTTAAAATTCTATATGCTGCATACTTAGAAACTTTGATGTTTAGTATACTACGATGAACTCATGCTTATGTCTTGTTATGTACACATGTTGTATGTTTTCGTATGGATTTTGCGAGTAGGACCGGATCCTTACTAAGCTTTTATGCTTACTAGTTATGTGTTGTCTTATGCTGCAGATAAAGGTAAGGAACACTTGGACTAGAGGAAGAGGCAGGAAGGCTGAAGATGTGTGGGGTGGTGGCTCGGGAAAGAATGATTCTATAACTACTTATCATGTTTATGTTATGTTTATGTTTCCCTGACAATAAGTGTTAGTGATTAAGATTGACATGGCATGATAGTGTTACCTTTGGAAGTCTTTTATATTTGATCATGTTATGAGTTGCATTACTGGTAAACTTATCATGTTGTAGAATGACTTTGATAGTTCAACAAGCATGCTTAGTCTTTAGTCCTTACTTTATTGTTTTAATGTCATGCTAGAAGATAGGAAAAAAAATATTACTATATGATTGAGTTGTACGTAACCCCGCCCCGAGAGTAGATATAAGGGTGGGCGCTACAACAAGATCACATACAGAAATTACAGCTCTGATCAAATTATCAAGAACCCGATTCTTAATTCATCCAAGGTTTAACCATCACCAAGAACTTGAAGAAGAACTCAAACTTACCTTGGTTAATCACCAACTAGCACGCCCCTGCTCGAATCTAGATTTGTTGCCGACGATCACGAGATGGGGAATATGCTGATCAATTGCGTGGCTAGGTAGTGGCGCCTGTAATCAGTGATCAGACGGCACAATCAAAGGATAAAGAAGAGAGGGACAATGTCTCACGGTGAGATCGTGAAGAGGAGAGAGCAGTCGTCGGTTTCCTCTTGGTGACGACCGACTGAAGCAGAGTCAGTGTTTGGCTGCGGCTAGGGCACGCGAAGGAGAGAAGAAAACGGAAGAGGAAGAAGGAATCGGGCGCTTGGGCTTTGGCTGCGGCTAGGGCACGCAAAAGGGGAGGAACCCGTCGGGTGTGGCTGCGGCTGGGCACGCGAGAGGGGAAGAAGAAGGAGCGGGTCGGCGCTTCTGGGCTAGGGCTCAGGAAAAACTGAAATAAAAAGGGGAAAAAGGTCTTTTGCAGAAAAGCCCTTGACTTTTTCTCAAATTCACCTTCTACCCTTAGGGCAAAGGATTTAACCATTTATCCCTCCCATTTATTATAATTTAACCTCAAATAATTTTCTAGGGTTAAATTAGTCACTCTTAAAATTTAAGAGTTTACCCGTAAACTCCTTCACCCTAGTCCGCTAACCCTAAATCTTCCAATATATTTTTCAAAAATTTATTTTACCGGATTTTTAATTGGTCATATTTAACAGAAACCAAGGATCCAATTTTCAACACAAGAGAACCCTAAGCCTCTCATCTCCTCCTCTCTCTCTCTCTCTCTCTCTCTCTCCCTCTCTCGTACGGGTGTGCAACGCCGACCTTGGTTGTGGAGAAGGAGCTATTCAAATTGCTCACGTCTCTTCTCATTGGAAGCACTCTTGTTCTCCAAGAGCAACTCAAGTTGCGTGACGGAGCAAGCAACTTGCTCTAATGAGAGCAGGAGCAAGGAGAGCAACTTGCTCACGTTCTGATCATAGTTGCTCACACAACTCTTGGAGAAGCAAAGGCAACTTTCTGAGCAAAGTTGCTCACGCAACACTTGGAGGCACAACTTTCTCCAAGAAGCAAAGTTGCTCAACGGCTCAAAGCTCGGGCGTCGGCTGTGGAGGAAAGTGTTGATGCAGTCTTGCCCTGATTGTTGTTTTGGTGTTGACATCGATTTTAGTTTAGGTGGATGATCATTGATTATGATTAAGTTCTGATCGGGGATCAGGCATGACATGGATTATGATTAAGTCCTGATCGGGGTCAGGCATGACATGGATTATGATTAAGTCCTGATCGGGGATCAGGCATGGTATGGAAAATCCTAGTCTGGAGGGCTAGGTGTTGAAAAATCCTAACCTGGAGGGTTAGGTGTGAAAAATTCTAGCCTGGAGGGCTAGGTGTTGGAAAAGTTCTAATTCGGAAGGGTTGGGTGAAAAGTCCTAGCTTGGAGGGCTAGGTGAAAAGTCCTAACTTGGAGGGTTATGTGCAAATTCCCATCCTGGAGAATTAGGTGAAAAAGTCCTGGCTTGGAGGGTCAAGTGCCTAGCTTGGAGGGCTAGGTTGGATGATGTTCTAACTCGAAAGGGTTGGGTGAAAAGTCCTAGCTTGGAGGGCTAGGTGAAAAGTCCTAGTATGGAGGGCTAGGTGAAAAGTCCTAACTTGGAGGGTTAGGTGCAAATTCCCAACTTGGAGGGTTAGATGGAAAAATCCTTAGCTTGGAGGGCTAAGGATTATGAATTCCTAGCTTGGAGGGCTAGGGTTGAGTCTCTGGATCGGTCTGGTGACCGATCAGGGACATTGGCACGCTGCTCCTTTGTGGATCGGTCTGGTGACCGATCCAGCGATGTCTGACCGGACTGGGGACCGATCAGGGAGCGCACAGTGAGATTGGGAATCTACTGTGTGGCTCCTAATCGGACCGGTGACCGATCAGGGAGCAGGCTGCTTCCTTGCTGGCTTGCTCCTGATCGGTCTGGTGACCGATCAGGGAGCAGACGGTGAGTGAGTTCCCTTGCTAATCAAGTCCTGGATCGGTCCAGTGACCGATCAGGGATCTTGGATCTGATTAAAAAATCACTGTTCATCTGCCCTGATCGGTCTGGTGACCGATCAGGCTTCACTCTGATCGGTCTGGTGACCGATCAGGAGTGTATAGCCGCGAGAGCTGGAAATCCCAGCAAAGCAGTGGATCGGTCTGGTGACCGACACACACGCCCTGGATCGGTCCGGTGACCGATCACTTTAATTCAAATTGCACTGTCAGACGTGGTCAGAGCGTCTGATCGTATCTGATTCGCTGATGTTTGCTTCTGATATTTGATTTTCTGTATGATTTGCTGCTCTAACAGTCTGATTAAGCTGCAGGTGACAGGGGAGGATTCAAACACTCAAGGAGAGGTCAACGAAGGCTTTCCTTGGAGCAGGTTTTTCCGATTCTCGATTTCAGGTTGCAACGGCAGAGCTGCAGACTGGAGCCGAGACTGGGGCTTGGCTGAGGGGATCTCAGGAAGACCAGAGAGGGCTCAGTGGTAGCTGGCGTTGGTAGCAAGGTAGCTGGAGGCTACAGAGGATGTTGTCACCTGATGCTGAATGGAGAAACAAAAGGGCGGAAATTGGCTTCGTGGAAGCAGACTTCGAAAACTTGTGTTCTTGCCGCGCCTTGTGTTCTCCACAACCTGCTTGCTGTGTTCTTGAAGCTTTCATCACTTTGAGCAAGCGATCTAGAAGCAACCAGTCTTTACTTGAGCGCTTGAAGGAGAGAACAAGTAGCTTGGAGTCCGACAGTGGGAAGACACGAAGAAGGTTCTTGCGTGAGATCGCCACTGGGTGGACCTCAGGGAAGCTTGCTGTGTTCTTGTCCTTGCTAAGTGTTTGAGTAAGATCCTTCTCATTGTTTCTTTGTGCTTAAACTTTATCTTGATTGAAACGCTGTGGAGAGGTTTCTCCACCGAAAAGGAGGTTGCGTTATATCCGGTGAAACTGGGGCTTGATCTGCCGACGATCAAGGGATCACCCACCTTAAGGGCACGCCAAGGAGTAGGGGCAAGTTATCCCCGAACCTTGTAAACCCTCTTGTTAGCGTTCTTGGCAGTTGTCTCTGCTTGGTCTCATTTCTGTTTTAGTTTACTGTACTTTCGGTTTCCTTTGTTTCTTTCGCTGCTGTGCTACTGATAAGTTAAGTGCAGGAAACTTGATAAGTTTCAAAGAAAAGTGATTGGCTATATTCACCCCACCCCCCCCCCCTCTCTAGCCATCTCGTTTCCAACAAGTGGTATCAGAGCTTGGGGCTCTGTTTACGGCTTAACATCCAAGAGTTATCAACAAGATGGCTTTGAGAGAAGGATTCTCTACCACCCGACCTCCATTCTTTGACGGCGCCGACTTTCAATATTGGAGATCAAAGATGGAATACTATTTGAAGATGGATATCCACACTTGGTTCGCGGTGAAGGAGGGATTCATCCCTCCTAAGGATGATGAAGGCAAAGAGCTGGAGTCTTGGAGGTGGACTGCTGAACAAACTCGGAAGAGTGAAGCCAACGCGAAGGCGGTTGTCACTCTACAATGTGGCATGAACAAAGATCAGCTCATCAAAGTTGGTCCTTTCACAAGTGCCAAGGACTTGTGGAACAAACTCATCGAGCTTCACGAGGGCACCCGGGACTCAAGGATTGCCAAGAGGGATTTGTTCCTCAATTAACTCCAAAACCTCTCCTTGAAGGAGAATGAGTCGGTAAGTGAGCTCCATAGTCGTTTCAAGGAAGTCCTCAATGGGCTTCATTCAATTGATGAAAAGGTCGAGAATCGCGACCTTGTGAGGTATGTCTTGAAAGCATTTCCAAGGAATGCTTTGTGGTCATCCATGGTGGATGCCTACAAAGTATCCAAGGATTTATCTATGGTAAAATTAGATGATTTGTTTTGTGAGATGGAATTGCATGAAATGGCTAACAAAGGCCCCAAGGAGAAGGGGATTGCTTTAGTTGCAGGAGACCGAACCAACAAGAAGAAGAAGGAGAAGAAGAAGGAGAAGGAAGTCTCTTCATCTTCATCCTCTTCCGAATCCGAGTACTATTCCGAAGGAGATGGCAGTGATTCCTCTTCATCCGAAATGGCAAACTTCGTGCGAAGGATGATGCGAAGGGATCGACGATTCAAGAGAAGAGGTAATTCTAGTGAATCCAAACTTGATAAGACTAATGCCTCTTGCTTTGAGTGTGGTAGGAAAGGGCATTTCAAGAGTGAATGTCCAAAACTAAAGAAGAAGGAGGAGAAATTCAAAAAGAAAGAAGAAAATTCCAAGAAGAAGAAGAAGACTTTGAAGGCCACTTGGGATGAGTCATCCTCAAGCTCATCCGATGAAGAGGAGGAGAAGAGCACAAGGCAAGTGGCACTCATGGCTCTTGGTGAGGAGAGCAGTGATGAAGCTCCAAGCTCCTCAAACGCGGCTTCATCATCTTCGGATGATGAAGAGGTAACTTCTCCCGAGCTTGAAAAGTGTGATAGAGCAATTGCATGTTTAACTAGTATGCTTAAAAAGTCCAAAAATAAAGTTAAAGCATTGCAATTAGAAATTGATCAATTGAAAGCTTCTAGGGATAACATTGATGATTTGCATGTTGAATTGCTAGAAGATGAAATTAAATCTTTGAAACATGAGATTGCAAAGTTGAAGTCCTCTAAGGTGGAGGAAGCAAATGATTTGTTAGTGAGAGCCCTAGAGCCAATCATATGATGATTACTTTTTGGACTCATTGTATCATATTCTTGTATATATATTTCTTATATATAAAGGCATTTCTTATGGTTATTGTGCTTATGTGTATTGGTGTCAAATAACTTAGTATAATAACATCCTTGAGTAGAAGGTTCTTATCTATATCAATCGATTAGTTGAATCGATAGTGAGATGATATAGAGAACACTACTCTTAATTATTCCTAGTCAAGTATTAACATTCAAGGACAATGTTAATGCATAGAGACTAGCATGTAGGTCAACATGATGACTTGATCTCACAAGTCATGGATATGAGATATCAAGTTGACACATGGGTATACATTAGTGAATGTATACTGAATGGCCCGCCATGAGAAAGTATCATGGATCGTTATATGAGTGGCATATACTTTCTCATGTGACTATTAGTATGACTATAGTCCTAGACCTGAAGTTACCATAGTTCCCTACATAAGGAGTTACGTACTTTGGCTTCGTCAAACGTCACCCGTAACTAGGTGGACTATAAAGGCGATTACTGGGTTTGTAACA
Organism: Boesenbergia rotunda; assembly: GCA_024364735.1. NCBI lineage: Eukaryota > Viridiplantae > Streptophyta > Magnoliopsida > Zingiberales > Zingiberaceae > Boesenbergia > Boesenbergia rotunda. The sequence goes on from JAGFNQ010002679.1 coordinate 143,140, forward strand.
AATTATGCGGAGGGATGTGAGTAACGTAGATGGGATCTATCCCTCCTATATAACGGGAGTGATATCTTCGTTCTTGATAGAGTAAGACCACTAAGTGCATGGCCATGCCCAAATAAGGCAATATTAGATATTGAGCTTATTTGATTGTAGTGAGTCTACTTGGAGATCAAGACATATAGATTAATTTGAGGATGACACGGTCTATGCCTCATGAAAGATCAATCTAGATATCGAGGATAGAAGGACGTTGTCACATATTGTGATGGTCACAATTATTAGTCACAATGGTGATGTTGGATCTCGACATTCTTGTAACTTGGGTAACAATGATGTGTTGCTAGATACCTCTCATTGCTTATGTCCTTAAATAGGTTTAAGGGCATTGCCAACGTTACAAGAACCTATAGGGTCACACACATAGAGCAATAGATGGAGAATAAGTCCATATGATGGACCGAGAGTAATGAAGTCAAAGTTTGACTTTGGCTAAATATGGAAAGTCCATAAAAGGCAAATTTGACTTGACTCAAATTAGACAACTTGAGTTGGACTCGAGTTTGATCCAAGTGTTGAATTAATCTAATCATGGGAGAATAATGAAGTCAAAGTTTGACTTTGGCTAAATATGGAAAGTCCATAAGAGGCAAGTTTGACTTGACTCAAGCCACATCACCTTGACTTGACCAAGTGATGACTTGGCATCATCATCAAGGCTACGTAACCTCCCCATTTGAATTTTGAATTCAAATAAGGGGTTACCTAAGATGGTGGCCGGCCACTTAATGGCCAATAATGGCCATTAAGTGGCCTGCCACTTAAACACACAAAAAGATTCTTTTGTGTGTGTGTGATTTATTCTTCTCCCAACTTGTTTTTGTTTATTTTTGCTCTCCCTCTCCTCTCATCTTGCCGAGACCCCAAGGAGTGCTAGCACACTTTTGGGCTCTCCTCTCCACTCTCTTGCTTGTGTGGATACTTCTAGAGGGTTGCTACTTTGCGTCCTTGAGATCCGACACCAACCGAGGAGCGAGCGGGAATTGCGGGGCACGCATCGAAGGTAGTTTTTCTCTTCTCTAATAGATCTAGGTTGTAGATCGGTTTTGAAGCATGTAAACGAGCACTCGTAAATTTTTGAAATGGTTTTCTTCGCTCGGATCCTTTCTATTGGGGCTTTCGGGGTTTCCGCGACGCGAAAAAGCGGTTTTCGCGGCCCGAAAAACCCTACATGATTTGCATGATAACTTGTTAGTAGAGGAAAACCAATCTTTGAAGAGTGAAGTTGAGAAGCTCAAGAATATTCTTGGGAAATTCTCAACTAGCTCTAAGACCCTAGATATGATCCTAAATGCCCAAAGAGCGGTTTACAATAGGGCCGGTATTGGTTACCGCCCTAAGGAACCCTCATTTGTGTCTCTCATGTCTAGGACTGACATGAGACAATCTAGGACACCCAAAATCCAAAAGAAAGTTGTCAAGGCATGGGTGCCTAAGTCATGTTTAGTTGATGCTTTAGGTCCCAAGGTTTGGGTACCTAAAACTTCTATTTTTCGAATTGTGTAGGTTATGATTGAGGGGGAGCATCTATCAACTTGGTTCGTTGATAGTGGATGCTCCAAACACATGACCGGGGATAGATCATTATTTACCACACTTCACAAGAAAAGTAGAGGTAATGTATCATTTGGTAACAATGGTAGTCTTAAGGTCATAGGAATAGGAGACATTCAAATATCCGAATGTCTTAGAATTTCAAATGTCCTTCTAGTCAAGGGAATGAAATTTAATTTCCTAAGTGTGAGTCAATTGTGTGACACGGGTTACACAATTGACTTCCAACCAAGTCAATGTCTAGTTAGACAACATGACACCTTGGACACGGTACTAGTAGGAGCAAGAGTAGACAATATTTATCAAATTCCATTTAAAAGTGCTACTAATGCTTTTGCTAAGTGTTTCATGTCAAAAGAAGAAGAGTCCACCCTTTGGCACCTGAGGCTAGCACATGTGAACATGAAGAACATCCAGAAGTTGGCCAACAAGGGACTAGTCCGTGGCTTACCAAGCATCAAGTACGAGAAAGATAAACTTTGTCATGCATGTCAAATGGGTAAGTAAACAAAATCTGCACATAAAGGTAAAAGCACTGTAAGTACTTCCAATGCATTAGATTTACTTCATATGGATCTATTTGATTGTAGTACTATCATATCATTGAATGGAAGTAGATATTGCTTTGTGATCATTGATGATTTCACTAGATATACATGGACTTACTTTTTAAAATATAAGGACCAGACCTTAGATATTTTCATTTCTTTTTTGGAAGAGTTGAAAATGAAAGATCATCAACCATTAAGACAATTAGAAGTGATCATGGAGGTGAATTTAAAACCAAAGATTTTTAGAATTTTGTCAAGATAGAGGTTATAAGCATGAGTTCTCTACTCCTAGAACACCACAACAAAATGGTGTTGTAGAGAGGAAGAACCGTGTTCTTCAAGAAGCTGCACGAAGCATGCTTAATGAGTACTCACTCCCGAGTTACTTATGGGCCGAAGCTGTAAATACAGCTTGCTATGTGCAAAACATAGTCCTCATTCATAGGTTTCTAGGAAAGACTCCTCATGAACTTTGGTTTGGAAAACCACCTACGGTTAGACACCTTAGGGTGTTTGGCTGTAAGGTGTTCATTCTAAACACCAAGGACCACCTTGGAAAGTTCACGGCAAAGGCTGAAGAAGGGATACTAGTGGGTATTCCCTCATTAGCAAAGCCTATCGAGTCTATAACAAGAAAACTAGATTAGTTGAAGAGTCTTCTGATGTGGTTTTTGAAAAAATTCCAAAGTCAATTGACCAATCAGAAAATGTAGAAGGAGTTCAACTCAAACTTAGGAGACTAAGTTTGAATGAAACTCCAAGTGTTGTTGATGGTGATGAGTCTGATGACGGTGAACCTAGACAACCCATTGATCAGCCGGATCCTGAGGCTGAACTTGTGTCTAGTGAACCCGTACAAGAAGCACCACCAACACCAAGGCAAACTAGATTAGCCTCTAGTCATCCCCAAGACCAAATTGTTGGAGACATCCAACAGGGGGTTAGGACTAGATCATTCTTCCGGAATGAGGCTAATGAAGTTGCCCTAATTTCTGAAATTGAACCTAGGAAAATTGATGAAGCATTAAGTGATCCCGAATGGATCATTGCAATGCAAGATGAACTAGGTCAATTTGAGAGGAGTCAAGTTTGGGACTTAGTCCCTAGACCCAAGAAGACCACCATTATTGGAACCAAATGGGTCTTCAAAAACAAATTAAACCACAAGGGTGAAATCATTAGAAACAAGGCACGCTTGGTAGCCAAGGTCTACAGTCAAGTTGAAGGCCTTGATTATGATGAGACTTATGCTCTCGTGGCACGATTAGAATCCATCCGACTGATGCTTGCATTTGCAGCACATCGAGGCTTCAAATTATATCAAATGGATGTCAAATCGGCCTTCCTAAATGGTTTAATTTGAGAAGAGGCCTACGTCGAACAACCTCCGGGGTTTGAGAGTACCGAATCTCCAAACCACGTGTTCAAGCTCAAAAAGGCACTTTATGGCCTTAAACAAGCACCCCGAGCTTGGTATGAGTGGTTGTCGACATTTCTAATTGAGAATGGCTTCGTTAGAGGCCAAATAGACCCTACACTATTTCTACGAAGAGATGGTGACAATATTTTTGTAGCCCAAGTATATGTCGATGACATAATTTGTGGCTCAAATAATAAGGGCTATTTAAATGAGTTCATTGGACACATGGAGAGTGAGTTTGAAATGAGTCTAGTGGGAGAGTTGACTTTCTTCCTTGGACTTGAAATCAAGCAAACTCGCGATGGGATCCATGTGCACCAATCAAAGTATACACAAGAAATGCTTCGAAAATTCAACATGAGTGATTCAAAAGAAGTAACCACTCCCATGGCGACAAACACAAGATTAGACAATGATGAGAGTGATAAACCCGTTGATTTAACTAAATATCGAAGTATGATAGGTAATTTGCTATACCTTACAGCTAGTCGACCTGACATTCTATTTGCTGTAGGTATGTGCGCTAGATATCAAGTTTGTGCCAAGGAATCTCACCTAATTGCTGTTAAGCGAATTTTGAGATATCTCAAGGGCACAATTGGTGTAGGTCTTTGGTACCCCCGTACCGAATCCTTTGATTTGATTGGCTATACGGATTCCGACTACGCTGGATGTAAGTTGGACCAGAAGAGTACAAGTGGGGGTTGCCAATTCTTAGGTTCGTCCTTAGTGAGTTGGTCAAGTCGGAAGCAACATTGTGTTGCTCTCTCCACGACCGAGGCAGAATATATCGCCATGGGAGAGAGTGTATCACAATTATTGTGGATGATACATACTTTAGAGGACTATGGATTGAGTTACAAGGGTGTGCAAGTGTTATGTGATAACATAAGCACAATTAACTTAACCAAGAATCCAGTCCATCATTCTAGGACCAAACATATTGAGGTGAGTCACCACTTCATTAGAGATCATGTAGCTAGAGGAGACATTGTACTCTCTCATGTAGAGTCCAAGTCAAACCTAGCTGACATTTTCACTAAACCACTTCCCGAAAATGAATTTAGTTTCCTAAGACGGGAGTTGGGAATGTGTCACGCTTCATGATTCTCAAATGCATTGAAACCCTTCATGATTATTTCAAAATTGTTGGGAAACAATTGGGTAACTTTGGGAACATCTCACACAAACTATAAGGTTTACCAAAACGTTTTTGCTTGCTAGAAATGGGGTGAGATGTTAGGATCAACTTAATTTCTCAAAATGTCAATGCATCCCTTGAGAAATTAAGTTGACGAGATAATAATCACGGTGGTGACCAAGTATGGAGAAAACCAATGCATAACATATGTGTATTTGGCTCCATGATCATACTTGGACATTCCAATCAAGGAAAGGTGATTGGAACATTGGATTTGACTCAAACTTAGTTGAAATTGCTTGAATGATTGTTGATTGAGTTTGATTCCATTTGTATGGGTCAAAGTGATTGTTGAACCTATAAGGACCTTTGATTCTTGTTAAGGGATCAATTTTAGTCAGGAGATCATGTCCAAGTTCGATAAAGCTCATTAGATCTCGTTGGAAAGTTTCAGAAAATCTGAAACTAAACATTTCAGATCGTATCAGTGAGTATCAGGAACCCTGATCGGTCACCGGACCGATCAGGCATAGGGCTGATCGGTCCCTGGACCGATCTGGCTTCTTCCTGTGGTGTTCGGTCCACAGACCGATCAGCGAGACAAGCAATGACCTTCGCGAATTTTAATCAAGTGTTCTAAGCTAGCCTGGATCGGTCCCCAGACCGATCTGGCACCCTATAGTGATCGGTCCACAGACCGATCAGGGAGCTTAGAGGTTTCTCTCCAAGCCTACTGATCGTGTCCTGATCGATCAGCCGACCGATCAGGAGCTCTCCTGACCGGTCACCCGACCGATCAGACACTGGTCAGTTCGATCAGGCGATAGCCTGATCAGTCTGGGCGCTATCAAATCGAACGGTGATCCATTCAAACGCATTAAATTGCGGTTGGTGGACCGATCCACCAACCGAATAACTTCGCGAAACAGTTTCATCTCCTGAACCCTAGCGCCGAAAACCTTCTTGCGCGACCCTGTGTGTGCTAGAGGGCCTCCTGCGTGTTCTTCTTCCTCGCGTGAGCGTGAGTGTGAAGGTTGCTCCGAGTCCTGTGCGCGTTCCTCTCTCGCAGAAACACTTTGCGACCACCTCTTGCGCCAAGAGCACCCTTCCGCGCAAGCGTCTTGCTCTCGACCTTCAAGAACTACTCCAATGGCACCAAAGTAAGCTCTTGCTTTGGTTTTTCATTCAAATCAGCCCTTAGCATTTGTTTGTGAAGCTAACCATGTTTTGGTCCATGTTCTCGCTGTTGTGCCGTGACCCCCTTGTGTTTTTTTGTCGTGATCTTCCATCTCACCAAATGATCAAATCGAATCTTTCATTTGTTCTATTTTGATTTAATGTCTATCTTATGATTGGGTCTTATCTATGATGAACAATTCTTAAACTTGTGGTTCAACCTATGGTCGTCAACTCGTACCATGTGTGATCACCCTCCTAATTGAATCATGATTGTATGACCATTTCAATCTTTAGGAGATCTTCCAAGAGCAAAGAAGCTATAGAGGGCAGCTCCAAATGGAAAGCCCCCTCTTCCTCTAGCCCCTCCAAGAGGCCACAGCCCTCTTCGAGCTCTAGATTTCCAAACGCCGCCAGTGAGCAGTCTTTCCAATCAAGGACTTTTAAAATGCTACCCTGCCGATCCATAGATGTTCCTTTCCTGACTAAGTACTGTCCATCGATCATGGAGATCGTTACCTTTTACAATCTTGGGTTCCTCCTCTCCTTAGAGCGAACCATCAACTATGACCTAGTCTCGGAGTTTTACAATAACCTTTAGCAGGGTCCTCAAGGTGGTTTCCAGTTCACTACTCGAGTCGCCAAAAAGACTCTCGATTTTTCGTATGACATACTTGCCGATTTTCTAGGTGGTCGACGATCACCGAATATGTATTCAATCTATCCCGAACTTCCTAATCCCCTACTAGCACCATTTGCAGACGTTACCCCTGATTCTATCCATCAGTATTTCTTCGGTTATCCCCGCCCAGACGGTCTTGATGAGCTGGGCCCTGACTTTCCTACCTTTGCTGCTTTACGTCTCTCTCCCACTAGCTACATATTATTCAAGATCATCACGAATTGTATCCTCCCAATCACTTCCAAACCTTTAGCTGAGATCCGACCCTATCACTGTCTGATGCTCTACGGCATGCACAGCCGTTTGGACTTCGATATCATGGAGAGCATCTTCCAGTCCATCTTATCTTATCGAGAGTCCATCCGACGCATGGTCTACATGCCTTTTGGTCACGTCATCACCGACTGGCTCATGTCAATAGGTGTTGATGTCACCAAGGGCCGGACGATGCCTATGGTACGACAGGATTGCAGACTTGGCTGGCGAGCATTCGCCAAGTCCGGCATCATTGTTCGGGGGCCCGATCGGATGTTGGTTTGGAAAGATGGTAGGGTTCTTAGTGAGTTACCAAGGGGAGGTCCACAGGTTCAGGCGCCAGCCGCTGCTGCTGATAATGATGACTACGACGAGCCAGATCCAGATCTGCGCTGGCAGATCTCAGAGCTGGACCAGACGGTACAGGAGTTTATTCAGTTGAGGGTGACAGATCGCGAGGAGTTTAGGTCAGGTTTTCGATCCATTGATTGCCGACTGACCAGGATCGAGACAGAGGTCTCGGGGAGTCGTACCCCCCAGCAAACATGGTATGATGAGTGGCGCAGCCACACATTTCCAGGAGGTGCCGCTTCATCGAGTACTGCGCCCAGGCCTCTTGCTCCTACTGAAACCATGATGGATGATCTCGTGGACGATGACGACCCTCTCGCTGATGGTTGAGCTTGGATGCTTCTTACCTTTTGGGTTGTATGGATGATTTGTATGACTTTTGGGCTGTATGCCCTGTGACTTGACTATTGTGGACTTGTGCCACACGTATCTTGCTACTTGTCTGGATGTTTTATGTTTTGACTTGTCTGACTTTGCTTCACATGCCTATCTACTCTTAGTATGCTTATTGTTGATGCCATGCTGTTTATATGACTATGATCTGCATGTTTGCTACACTGCCATGTTCATGCTTGTAATGCCATGTTTACCTGATACATATATATGTTATGGCATGCTTTGCGAGTTGATACTTCGTGTTCATATGATGCATGTGATTTCTATATCTTGCCCTATCTTTTTCACATGTGTTCGTATGGTTATCCAACAACCTATCACATCTTTGTTGATTTGGGATACCCCTAGGGTTGAGGGGGAGTTTGTTTAGAACTTAACAGCCCCTCTAGCCCCTTTTCGGTGTTCGACAAAGGGGGAGAGTGTGGATTGGTTATGTTTAGGATGATCATGTTGTAGGGGGAGGATCTGGATTCCCCTATGATTCTAAAGTTGAAAAATATTGATTGAGATCCCTAAACTTAAAATCGGATTGTCAAACAACAAAAAGGGGGAGATTATTGATGCAATCTTGCCCTGATTGTTGTTTTGGTGTTGACATCGATTTTAGTTTAGGTGGATGATCATTGATTATGATTAAGTTCTGATCGGGGATCAGGCATGACATGGATTATGATTAAGTCCTGATCAGGGATCAGACATGACATGGATTATGATTAAGTCCTGATCGGGGATCAGGCATGGTATGGAAAATCCTAGTTTGGAGGGCTAGGTGTTGAAAAATCTTAACCTGGAGGGTTAGGTATGAAAAATCCTAGACTGGAGGGCTAAGTGTTGGAAAAGTCCTAATTCGGAAGGGTTGGGTGAAAAGACCTAGCTTGGAGGGCTAGGTGAAAAATCCTAACTTGGAGGGTTAGGTGCAAATTCCCATCCTGGAGAATTAGGTGAAAAAGTCCTGGCTTGGAGGGTCAGGTGCCTAGCTTGGAGGGCTAGGTTGGATGATGTTCTAACTCGAAAGGGTTGGGTGAAAAGTCCTAGCTTGGAGGGCTAGGTGAAAAGTCCTAGCTTGGAGGGCTAGGTGAAAAGTCCTAACTTGGAGGGTTAGGTGCAAATTCCCAACTTGGAGGGTTAGATGGAAAAATCCTTAGCTTGGAGGGCTAAGGTGGATGAATTCCTAGCTTGGAGGGCTAGGGTTGAGTCTCTGGATCGGTCTGGTGACCAATCAGGGACATTGGCACGCTGCTCCTTCGTGGATCGGTCTGGTGACCGATCCAGCGATGTCTGACCGGACTGGGGACCGATCAGGGAGCGCACAGTGAGATTGGGAATCTACTGTGTGGCTCCTAATCGGACCGGTGACCGATCAGGGAGCAGGCTGCTTCCTTGCTGGCTTGCTCCTGATCGGTCTGGTGACCGATCAGGGAGCAGACGGTAAGTGAGTTCCCTTGCTAATCAAGTCCTGGATCGGTCCGGTGACCGATCAGGGATCTTGGATCTGATTAAAAAATCACTGTTCATTTGCCCTGATCGGTCTGGGTGACCGATCAGGCTTCATTCTGATCGGTCTGGTGACCGATCAGGCTTCACTCTGATCGGTCTGGTGACCGATCAGGCTTCACTCTGATCGGTTTGGTGACCGATCAGGAGTGTATAGCCGCGAGAGCTGGGAATCTCAGCGAAGCAGTGGATCGGTCTGGTGACCGACCCACACGCCCTGGATTGGTCCGGTGACCGATAACTTTAATTCAAATTGCACTATCAGACGTGGTCAGAGCGTCTGATCGTATCCGATTCGCTGATGTTTGCTTCTGATATTTGATTTACTGTATGATTTGCTGCTCTAACAGTCTGATTAAGCTGCAGGTGATAGGGGAGGATTCAAACACTCAAGGAGAGGTCAACGAAGGCTTTCCTTGGAGCAGGTTTGTCCGATTCTCGATTTCAGGTTGCAACGGCCGAGCTGCAGACTGGAGCCGAGACTGGGGCTTGGCTGAGGGGATCTCAGGAAGACCAGAGAGGGCTCAGTGGTAGCTGGCGTTGGCAGCAAGGTAGCTGGAGGCTACAGAGGATGTTGTCACCTGATGCTGAATGGAGAAACAAAAGGGCGGAAATTGGCTTCGTGGAAGCAGACTTCGAAAACTTGTGTTCTTGCCGCGCCTTGTGTTCTCCACAACCTGCTTGCTGTGTTCTTGAAGCTTTCATCACTTTGAGCAAGCGATCTAGAAGCAACCAGTCTTTACTTGAGCGCTTGAAGGAGAGAACAAGGAGCTTGGAGTCCGACAGTGGGAAGACACGAAGAAGGTTCTTGCGTGAGATCGCCACTGGGTGTAGCTCAGGGAAGCTTGCTGTGTTCTTGTCCTTGCTAAGTGTTTGAGTAAGATCCTTCACATTGTTTCTTTGTGCTTAAACTTTATCTTGATTGAAACGCTATGGAAAGGTTTCTCCATCGAGAAGGAGGTTGCGTTATATCCGGTGAAACCGGGGCTTGATCTGCCGACGATCAAGGGATCGCCCACCTTAAGGGCACGCCATGGAGTAGGGGCAAGTTATCCCCGAACCTTGTAAACCCTCTTGTTAGCGTTCTTGGTAGTTGTCTCTGCTTGGTCTAATTTCTGTTTTAGTTTACTGCACTTTCAGTTTCCTTTGTTTCTTCCGCTGCTGTGCTACTGATAAGTTGAGTGCAGGAAACTTGATAAGTTTCAAAGAA